>JADDOH010001920.1:0-395904 GCA_016648135.1 Agrypnia vestita
TCCATATTAATATAGTCACAAAATTGTTTTGCAATAAAATTAAAGCTGTCATGTATGACACATTGCTTTCATTTTGTAGTCTGCCTACATTTGGTAACCGCTTTGTTGGCTTCTGTTTGAATGATTTTACTCCCTATATACAATGTCTAAATATATAATTCTTTAATATATAGTCTTTTGTTTGTGTTTTATTTCTTACAGACAATATATAAATCTTATTTCTAATATTATATATATATGTGTGTGTGTATGTATATGTATATGCATGTAGATGTATATGAGTGTATATTTGTATGTATGTGTGTATATATGTGTATTATATATATTATATCTTGCTAATGTTCAAACTTAAAAAAAAAAACTGTACAGGTAGTTGCTTCAGAACAGACATTGTCTAGTGAAGCAACTACCTTCATTTATATGTGTAAATAAATTTAAAAGAAATAAATAAATAAATGAAAAATGCATACCGACACCACTGCCAAATCTATGAGATTAATTTTTGTCGGTTTATTATGGATACAATCTATAGTATTAGTAATGAAATAATAGGCTAAAATTATTGATTTGCGTTATGTACACAAGCAAAGCTCGAGTGGCGATTGGTCGTTCATTCAATGGATATTATTTATGATTACGGACTTAATATGCTCGATTATTGTTGACTCCATCCGACTATCAAATCCAGTCCAAAAAGAAAAATTATTTAAATATGTGCGTAAAATTTTCAGTTTGCTTTTATGTTATGGTTGCAAGTACCAGGAAAGCACGTGGCGTGAGACGGCGCGCTTCATTTATCGTAGCTGTAGATAAAAAATACATGCAATGCTTTATTTTGGAGAGTAGGTCATTTACCATTTTGTATTTATGATCTCCTAGAATGCATTTTTCAAGGATTGCGCGAAAAGCGAATAAATTTTTCACGGATCTCATTTATCTGTATGGATATGGAAGAAAGTATAAAAATATATAAATATTTCATTTATTTATATGGTATGAAATATTTACCAAAAGAAGAATATTTATATAACTAAGATTTTGAATTAAGTTTATAACTTAACAATTAACTAGAAAATAAATCCGTAGAAAATAAATTTAAACTATTTTAATTATTTTGTGGTTATTAATTTTAAATTAAATTATTACAAATAATTTACTTCGTTTAAACCATATTTTTGGTAACACCAACCAACCGGACTCGCAACTACCTTTCCTTCTCCAGGGTTAGCCACATACCTAACAAGTTGCTAAAAATATAATTGCCCACATGTATACACTACAATACCGGGATTAAATTAAGTAAATTTTTGTGTTCAATTAGGTAAATTGAAAATAAATATTGTAAAATAATTTAATTATATTACGTATTGTGACTGATTTAGTACATAATGTCAAGACAGTTAAGACTCACTGTACAGTTACTTCAACTGATTCTGAAGATCGTTTAGATCATTGACCGATTGTACAATCTCTCTCCACACATCTCTGTCTTACGCTGCGTTCCTCGAGCCCTTTGAAGACCAAAGACCCTTTGAAAAATGTTCGAATCTGGCAACGTTTCCTGACAGTTCCAGCCTTTTCAACTTCAGGATATTTATGAGAGTTATAAAAGCAAAGGCATTAATATTCCACTTAGGTGTTTTTGAGATAAATAACCTGTCACTACTCAAGGAAATTTCTCTGGAATTTATAAAGCCTACATTTTATTGGAACTAAAACGCTAACACCACCATATTTGCCACCTCAATTTTACTTTAACTTACGTGTATAAATAAATATGTTTATTATAAATATAGGTATTGCTGTGTTTGCTACTAAATAATGGACATTGCTGCTTTTGTTATTTACGAAATTGGACATTACTGACTTTCCTGCGATGTTTCAATCTAAAATCGACCTCATCTCTCATTTTAGTATGAAGCGGCCATTTTATCACACGACACATCCTTGGGGGATGACTGGTTGAAGTGGACATTGCTGGCTCTGCTTTTAATAGTGATTTGGAAAGATGATTTTGGAAGGGATAGTGCTATACATCCTATATAATCTCGAAATCGGTACTTGCTAATTAGTAATCCTCGGTGACTGCATTCATAACATTTTAAATTTTTTTTAGGCTGGATTGCCTAATTTTAAGAAGAAGAATATATTGCTACCTTTTTTTATCCCCCTCAAATCATGTAACGCTGTGTTAGGATCGTGAAGATTTTAAAATTGGTACGGATGCGACATCTGCTATTTGCTTGACTGATCCGAGTATCTATGGGAGAATTTTATTTTCGAGTACATTCTTGAATGGCCTTTTTACTTTTCAAAATGAAGCTTGGTTTGTTAAATTGGTGGCAACATTCGCGCGGATGTGGTTCGTGCCCTGCCTGCAGCCGTTTAATTTGTTTTTTTAAGCAGTGAATGCGAATGTTATCACAGATGTTACACAAAGTTTGGATCAACGGATGGATAGACAGACAGACAACTTATTATTAATGATATATTAAAAAGAAAAAAAAATTTTGACAATTTTTTTTCTTTACTCTCTAAATGACGCTGGGTGCTTACGATATTGATAAAGATTACAGAATTCTGTTGATAAGAGAGAAATTCCCTATAGCAAAAATTTTCTAACCTAAAATTTATTTTTTACTTACGTACTTACATTTAAATATAAGAGCGTGATTTTTTTAAATATTTTGTTTCATATAATATAAATTTCTTCTTTTAAGTTTTAATATTACCCAGCGAACAAAATTACTTTGATAAGAAACTAGCGCCATTTTTAATGAGCTCACCAACTAATTTCCAACTCATCTTTTCTGGATGCGTTTCTGAAGTATATACATAATTTCATACAAAATCACTTCGGAAGAAAACATTTTTTGGTGAGCTCACTAACTTATTTCTCATACAAAACATTGTTTAATAAATTATTGTGGGGTATGAAAGCAAAGGCAGCAATATCCAAAAAATTAAAAAATGTTTTGAGGGTAGTAACCGAGGATTAGACACTAATTCAAAATGTAGATATAATTCTAGGTTTTATGAATCTATCACTTTCAAAATCATATTTCCCTTAAATCAATATATATATATAAAAAAAAAACCATGTTTCTCTATCCGCCAAGTTTTCTCCACAACCAACCACTGGTGCTTATGGTGGTAGATAGCCCTTGGTGTCACATCGAAAATATGCGAGTTTGGTGGGGATGGCTGTGCGTGGGTGGGAGTGCGTGATGAAAATGTGCTTTCTAGCCCATTGTTTTGTTATGGGGAGGCCGCAAATGCTTCAGATTGTTTCAAAATAGGCGCGCCGACTGTGTCAGTGAGTCTAGAAGGTTCCGGAAAAACCTGCTCTAGAAAGTTCTGGAAGTAGAAGGTTCTAGAAAATTCCCGAAAGTTCTATAAGATTCTAAACTGAGTGGCAGAATGTGTTGGTGTGTCTAGAAGGTTCCAATACATTCGATAAATTTCTTGAAAGTTCTGGAAGGAGAATGTTCTAGAAGGTTTGCGAAAGTTCTATGACGACCCAAACAGTGTACTAAAAATCTACGCGTGCGAAGCCGCGCGGGCACAGCTAGTATATATATAGGCTATGTTTTCTAAAAAATCTTGAAATCAGTTTATTGTAAATTAGTAATCCTCGATGACTGCATTAAATTTTTTTCGATGTTGCTGCCTTTGCTTTTATACCTCACAATTGATCAATTGGTGAATCTGATAATGCATTCATAAATTGTGACGTGTGCAAAATTTCAGCTCGATTGGACATTAGAAAACGGGTGAAATGTCGATTATAAGTTTCCGTCCAGACAAATAGATAAACAGTTGAAGTTAATATAAGCGTGATAATGAGAATACATTAGCGACTAATTTATTGTAATTTTTGTTTGTTCCTCATCATTTGTCATTCAACAAAACTTATGTTAATGCTCAATATAATTGTTGCGTTGGTTGCAAATAAATCAGTCAAAAAATGTTATAATTTTCGGGCAGCCACAAGCCGGGGTCACGCGGGGTCGCCGCGGGCTAGCCCGACATGTGTGGAATTTGCCTGACAAAGTTGAAAATTCCACAAAATATTTGGGAGCCTGTATTTGGGAAAATGTCGAGTATTGTTGCGGCCGGCTATGGAATTGTTTCGAATAAAATATACATACGTTTACGTCGGTATTACAGTTTCCTGTAAGCGTGGCCTTGTATGACAAAGGTGGCCATTGTAGCATGGTGGGGCTATTTCGAGAACTAACAATGGGGAAATGAGCATCGATTTTAAAATTACCTAGATAGAAAAATTTCCGACAGTAGCCTGTAAAAGTAAAACAACTACAATTAAGAGTTATTAAAACTATAGCAAATAAAAAACAAAAATAAGCATGTAAGGACCAACCGGAAAACTTATTCAAAATGTGTAAAATCTCACCGATCCAAAAACAACTTTACTGTAAAATGACACTGAAAGAATACGAGAAGGACAGATTCAAAACACCAATACATCATGAATATACGACAAGACAAATAACGAATTAAAAACTAGAAATAAAAAAATATTACGGAGACAGAAACAAACAGTGCGTAATTCCAAAATTATTCAACAAGCTACAGGATAATATAAAAAATGTAACGGGACAAAAAATATAAAAAAAAGACATTAAAGAAATAGTACAGTGAATTGTGAAATGAATAGGAAAAGCAAAAATTAGTTTATTATAGTAGATTATTCTACAATATGTCATAAATTAAGTACAATTAAGTAAATAAATGTACACTCACTTATTATAATTAAATCCTTGTTTTTAAACTGTAATTACGGTTTTGCAAGAGGTAATTCAAAAAAAAAATGTTTTTTACATTTATTCCGTACCTGCGGTCCGGTATCACATGGTCTGAGAGAAGAGGAATTTACTATGAGCAAATAGCTCGCATACCAGCATTACATTTTTGCCATCCATGCTCTGCATTTTTTAATGCTAATGTGGCCGTGCTCAGTGTCCTGCTGACACCAGACACGTACCGAATAGTCAGTGAAGAGGAACCTACTACACACCCAAGGCCGTTCTATGAGCGACAGATCTCATATATTTAATAATCATGTGTAATCTGATTTGTATGTGCACTGTTAGTTTCCCATGAATAAATAAAATATCAGCCCTACACTTTCGCCACCAATTCGGCACTTTTTTAATGCCAAACTGGTCATTCTCCCCACACCAATAAAGTCATGTGAGTGCAGGCATCCGCACAAAACCGCTCCACTGTCAACAATAGTAAACAATACAAGAAATAGAATGAAACATACATGATATACCTACACATAAATGAAGAAATCCTAATAAAACTAAATAAATACCAATAAAACTCGTAAAAAAATAAGGTGAACACGAAACCAATTATATGAAATGAAAATGTGCATAAAATTGTGTCGTACTTGATACATACGCGTAAACATATTCAAAATATTCTCATCATATTTTATATATCACATGTATTAATCACCAAGTCAAGTGATTGATAAAATCTTCTTCGTATATTTTATTTGTCTGTTATTAAGCTATTTTGGTTTGCGTATCTTCTTCTGAATAATTCCTTGCATACTTCTCACAATGTTCCGGGAATCTGGAATCTTGCGAACTTTTTGGAAGACAAATTTCGGTGTTTCACCTTCGTCGCTTGCCTCTAGTTGCCAACTTTAGAACCCCGACGAAAGTTATGTTATTAATTAATATAACTATTGTAAAGTATTTATATTTTAACTATCTCACTAATGTTTGAAATATTTCAAACTTCAGATATTTACAGACGATTTCAAGCGCCAATATACGTATGATTGATGTCGTAGTTAAAGATAGTTTTCTCATTATCGTAACATTTATCATTAATACCAAATTTTAAAAATGTTTTTGTGTTCGGTTTGTAGAACTTCATATTTATTTTTAATGAAATTTACAATTAATTAAATTTAAATAAATATTGTAAATGAATTCTACGAGTACAGCGTTATTTGAAATATGACAGCTGTTTCGGCTTACTATGCCATTATCAAACAATGGGTAGGTTACCACGTACAATCGACTTATTATATGATTTTAATGACCCCTTCCTGTCTATCTATCTATAACTATCTATCAAAGGTAGAATGCCCCATTCTTCTATTTTAGCACACCACTTTTGCTTCGGATACATTAATCGTTTTAATAAAAGTTAAATAAAATATTAAAAACCCTGCAAAAATCCCAATTGAAATTGGAAATTTTTAAGCATTTTTTTATTTAAAAAAAATTTATTTGGTAAATATACAAACTTAAGAGTGTATTCAATATAATATAATTAATACACATTTATATTACACGCTCACCCACTTTTAAATGAGAGTTTATTCTCGTGTTTAAAAGTGGGGAAAAAAATTTGACTTGCATTAAAGAGAATGAATTTTTCATATTAGATATAAGTTACTGTAATGACAGTCCAAATGTTTTGCAAAAAATGTCAGAAAAATTGAAAAACAAAATGCAAACTTTGATGCGTATATTTCATTAACTATTGATATTAGATCATGATTACTTGAGCTTTTTCGACTCATAGTCAAGGCAGGAATCTATCTGTAAAGTATTGAGGAGTTGATCTATTACACCCTGCATCTATGTGATTTATTTACTCAAGTTCGGGTGTTTTTGTGATGTGACGACTTCGGTAATTGGGCTTATTGGCCTGTTGAAACATTAAAAAATATACCTGTAGCTTGTAATATTTAGTTTATAAATAATTTAATCCATAAAAACAAAGTTTTAATTATAAATTCTTTATCATCATCATCATCATTCTCGGCACTATAACCCTTGGTGGGTCTTGGCCTCCTCAATAATTTTCCTCCACTCATCTCGGTCTAGTGCCAGCTCTCTCCAGTTTCGAAGCTCTAAGTCAGAGATGTCTTTGAGGACGTTGTCACTCCATATTAATTTTGGTCTTCCTAAGCTCCCTCGCCCTATTGGCCTTGAGTTCAGCAGGGACTTTGGTGCTTGATGCTCGGACATTCTCTCCACATGACCCAGCCACCGAAGTCTTCCCAGTTTTATAAGTTTTGTGACGTTTGGCTCCTTAAAATAGAGTATAGAGCTCATTGTTGTAACGTCTGCGCCAAAGTCCATTTTCTAGAACCGGTCCGAAGATACGCCTCAAAATTTTCCTTTCAAAAACATCCAGTGTTCGCTCATTCCTCTTAGTTAGTACCCACGTCTCAGCTGCGTACGTGAGTACTGGCCTAATAAGCGTTTTGTATACTAATATCTCGGTGTTTTTGGACAGCAGTCTGGATTTTATCTGCTTTTGTAGGCGGAAAAAACAGCGATTTGCGCTCACTATGCGCTTCTGGATCTCCTCTGTAGTATTAATGTTATCAGGGATCCTAGGTATGTAAATCTTGGATATATTATTTATACGCAAGAAAAAAACCCGTATGCAGAATTTTTCATTTGATGTCATTTAAAATCATTCAAACTTCTTCTCTGTATAAGATGGAAGCTTCTAGGAACAACTAATTTTCACCTGTACTGCCTAATCATAATGACGTCACCCAAGTGTGATTATTCAGGAACCTAGCCTTTCGAGCGCCGTTCTTGGCATCTTGGAGAAAAAAATGAATATCGTTTGAAAATAATTCCAGATTTGGTGTAAAATATTTTTTTTTGCTTGTAAATTAGCGAAAAAAAAATTTAGAAAAAAAGTAAAAACGCCAAATGATTTAAAAGTTAAAATTTTACAAATCGTGTTTTTTATATAGAGAATAGAACCACTCCTCAGGGAACAGAGTCTGAAGCTGTGAAAACCGAATGAAAGTAAATTTATTTCTGAAGTGCATCACTTCGAAACGTTTAGGGCAATAGCGGCACTTGTGCTCTATCGATAGCGATATTTACACGTAAAATTGGCCAACGCGTCGCAGAGCAACATACAAAAATATAAAATATCGCAAAAAACTCTAAAACGGACGCCATTCCGTGTGGACGCGCAATTTGGGAAAAAAAATTCTTATAGACCTCACGCGCACTATCGCGCGGATGTGTAGGAGTGTCGCACCGCGCTACGATTTTTTAAACCGAATTATTTAAATTTTCTAATAAAACAGATAAACTCGATTTTGGGTAGATATCAAAAAAACTGGAGAGGGTTAAAAAAATCGAAAAATGGGCAAAAGATGGCGCTTCTAACTATTTATTATTCGAACGTAATACTCGATTTTTGAATTTCATTCAAACTATGCAAACAGTCGCAGGAACATCGCGCTCGGTATAAAATGTCAAAAAATAGCGTTTTATTATTGTCACGTCGCGAGAAAAAGACAGATGCAAAATTTCTATATACAAAATAAAGACGGCCGGATTTCGGCTCCTTTTGTACCGTTCATATTTTCGATTTTTTCCAAAAAAACATGTTTAATTGCAAATGAAAAAGAGTCTAAAAATGAAAATAAAATTTCGCTACTGAGAGGGGCCAGCGGTAGAGGAGTAGGGAGGGGAGGCTAAAAATAACATAAAAATCAGGTCCCAAAGGTTTCGGGAAATGTTTTCAGGATCGCACGAAAACTCGCAAAGTTATTAATGTTCTAAAGTGGTCAAAATGCGTTGTCATCGACGCCGAGTCTACCTGTAAAATTTCAGATCGATTGGGTTAATTTTCACTTCTAAGACATAAAATGCTTGTGCTATTTTATGTGAAAAAATGACTTACTTGCTGGTATCCTGGAATGAAGACTTAAATCCCCCATCATTGGATAGATATGTGAGTATCTTAAATACTAGGATAACAAGTACGTTCATTATGTTATAATATTATAATAACAAACATTATAATTTTATTATATTATTTTGTTGTTTTTCCTACATATTTCTTCCTCGATAAAGTCTGCAAGGTTACTAAGTACTCGTAACAATGTTCTACAATATTACGGTTGACTCGTAAAAAATAAAACCTACTGTTACAGTCGCGCTATTCTATAATATTCTATTTTTAACGCCACGGGAATGTCTATGATAAAACGCATTCCACGTTAAAACTCGTACGGATTTCAAATTAAAACCCATTTTTAAATACACGTATGACGTATTCAAAACGTCGCAAATTCCGCTATCTGATGGAGCGAATAACGATAAAGGCCCGTCCGGCGGGATAAAGCTCCGCGAATAAGCTTCAAAGCATCGCTTCCCTTTCAGTCACTAATGCTGAAAGCTTTGTACCAAGTTGTTGAATCTTTTGTCACAAAAAAAGTGTTGACTGTGTTTCAGTCCGCTAGTTAATGCCCCCTCCAAGTACTCTCATCTTTGTATACGAGAACTGGTATGAACGTCGCATGGATTATGCGAGTGCCTTACTTTCTGTGCTGCCACATATCGCAAAAGGTGTCACATCTACTAAAGTTACAAAACTATATTTTATTTTCTTTTTCAGTATATAACTGCAAAATGACTTTGTTATAATACTATTTTTATAATCAGGGTACATCGTATACTCAAAAATGAAAATCGAAGTCAAGACAGTAACATAATAAAAAAATGAATATATAGGAGTTAAATATAGTTTTCTTTAATTTTCATTTAAAATTATTTATTTCATTTAAATATTTTTAAGTACACCTTTTCAAATATTTATGTTCAGGATTTTGTATCTGGATTAACATTTTTTGTTTTAATGAAGATATAAAAATTCAGCCTGCATATGTTTATATTCGCAAAACTAAGTTGGCCGATTGACTCGAATTTTAACAAAACGTTGAATTCGAATACGCGCGTGTTTATATCCACACCAAAACTCAATGTCTGTTTATCTGTTGGTCTGTCTGTTCTCTATACAAATTTACATCGTTTTCCGATCTAACCCAAATTTTACATGCTTATTTTTTCAGACCCGGCGGGTAACATAGATGACATTTCCTCCCTCCCCCTTAACCTCTCACCAACCCCCCGATGCAAATGCAAGTTTGTACCGTTCGACTGATCTGACTCAAATTTTGCATGCTTATTTTTAACGACCCAACAGAAAACATAGGTCAATTTCCCCCCTCCCCTCAATGCCACCCCCCCTCCATTGTATATTTTTTATAAAAATCTATACCGTTTAAACCTATCTGAATCAAATTTTGGATATTTATTCTTTAGGTCCCGGTAAGATAGGCGATATATCCTCCCTTTACATCCCATCCACCACGGCCATTAAATGGAAACATTGTTTTTATTAAAGACTTTGCAAAACAGTGGAGCTTTGTGTCGCATCAAACATCTATTTTAAACGAAATCCTTAACCTGGGCAACGCCGGGCATGAACAGCCAGTAGGTATATTTTATCATATATGAAATACAGCAGGCAAATGTGTTTTTTTGTTTATGTTTCAGGCAAAAACATTTATTTATCAGATTCGAATGTAATTGAAAGGTGTCATTGAACTGGTTAAGGACTATTATTCAATATTAAAATAACTTTACTTACAAAGAACCGCTAGTACAAAAAATATAATAGATCTTGTTTTGAAGATATTTTTTTACCGATATTTATACCTTAAAAATTAGAAATTAAAAAAAATTATGTTCATATCTTTGCACATAAAGTGAAACATTTATTAATTACAAGTGTTACATTTGTCTCCCATGGCCGCGATTCTGTGACAATATACATATATAAAAATCTACTGACATCTCTCTTTTCCTGACTCCTTAAATCATAACCTAACTTAACTTGATCTCACTTTACCCCTTTATAAAATATTCTCCTCTTTTTTGTAACCCGTATGAATATTTTATATATTTGTAACAAAAAAGGTAAAAAAAACAACCGTCTGAGAGTTTCTTTTGAGCACAACATCATTTATTATTCCTGAAAGAATGAACAGTTGTGGTCCCGCGTAAGACGCCGCCATTCCGAGGTGTGCATTGTTGAAAACAGTTTTATAAATAAATGTCGAGTCATTACGCTTTATCACAGTTTACAAGATTTGTTCCGTTTGTGTTCGTTGCGTTTGTAAATAGGTTTCGACATTCGTTCTATCACAGCTCTAACGTGTCGTTGCACGCAATGACCTAAATATAAAACACACTCACCTTCCCGCTCATTTTCCACTATTTTACATGCATTTTTCCCGTTTCAAGTTTTTTTTAGTTTTCTTATAAATGTGAGTTAATGTTTATTCTATTATTAATGTATCTCTACAACTTCATCAAAAAGAGAAAAAAAAATTGTGGTGACATTATTAATATAATTGATGAAAATGTACTTCGTTTTCACCACATTTGTATTGAAAAATATTATAAATGGCCTATTCATCGAAGTATAGACATATAATTATAAAAAGTAACCTATAAGAACCAAGTTTTTATTTTACTCCCTTTCTTTGTAAATTAAGTTCACCATCATGTAATTAAATAATTGATTGACTGAAAATGAAACATGTCTAGACAAATAATATAAATGTCAAAAATCTCTAAAAATATCTCTTTATTATTTGATTTCTTCCCAAAAAAACCGAAGTGTGCTGTCATCATTGAACCTATTGTAATAAATTTTCGAAATTCGTAGTGAAGTACCTATTATACCTACCGACGGAGTAATTCAAATTTTAAATATTCCGTGACGTTATCAGGCCGCCGTTGGTAGTAATCAAACTTTTGTAATGATTCCAATTTGAAAAAACCATTAAAATTTCTAAAAATCCAAAATTATACTATAATTATTAATTTTTTTAACGAAAACTTGATAGATCTTCGTGATCGTCGCTACGAGTCTACTCGTAAAGTTTCAGCTCGATTGGATCACGGGAAAAGGGTTAAAATTCGATCCAAAGTTTTTTCGTCATGCAAGCAAGCAAGCAGACACCACGAGTTAAAAGAAAGGAAGTAAATATAAAAATTATATATGCAAAATGAATAATAATGAAGTACCCACTAACATGAAAACAAATTTAAAAAATAATTATGCGTAAAAAGTTATCTTTTAAAATTTGTTTTCAACTGTTCCTTGCACATTGTGCGTCGTACACACGGCTTACAGATACTAATTCTATTATCTTTCTTGAATGAAAAGAGGTGACGGCGATTCGCGTTGTGCAGATTCTGCATAAATCAATAGTTTTATAATTTTTTGTGACGTTTCTCTTCTTTGGACCCGTTTTAGATGAAATCAAAAGTTGTACAGTGAAATGCGCAGGCATCATCCGATGGAAGTTTTCACACAATAAAGTTTATTAATTTAATGCAAATCTATGTAATTTAACTTTATAACCACCATCTTGTGAAAACCTTCCCGATGGTTTTAATGTCAGTATCTGCAAAGCTCGATAAATGTTGCACGATTGACTCGCTGATGACGTCCGTCTCTTTTTCGATGTAGTGCGGGATCTGTTATCTACGGATATCTCTTTAGTTGCGGCTAGTTTGTTTTAAGCTTTCTCAGGTTCACTATAGTATCACTCAAGTATAACTTCTAAAGCTCGTACACAAGTACATGCACCCAATTTTTTGTAACCTTAGCATGATGGTCTAAAAAAGATTACTCGAGGCCACTAGTAGTGCTTCCATTTGCCTTTCAACGCTTTTCTGGGTCACTTTCAGGCCTTCTTTTCTTTGACAATATTAAGAAAATCTGTTTAGGCAGGAAAAAGCTAATAATAAGTCCTAATTTTTTTGTTAAATTTCTATTCTGATACAAAATATATAAACCGTATTGTGAGTTTGGAGGGCACAATCATGAATGCTGGAAGATTATTTATGTTTTATAAAATGATAATGTGAATTATCCCGATTTATTCTCATATATTGATTTTAATGTACCAATCCGTCACTGCAGACATACCACCCTTTTTCATTTTAACATAGTTTTTCTAGCCTAACACTTTCATAGAACAAGCGTTTCGCTTAGTTTAAAAATAGTAAAATTATAGATGTGATGCGTATCCTACGTCCATTTTCTTAAAAAATATATATATTTATTTTATTTATACTCTATTTATTTGTGTATACCTTTGTATAAACATATTTAATGATATACTGTAAAAGTTTATAAAGGCTAATATAAAAATATTATTCAACTCACGTGGAGCTATCAAGGTTAATATTTTTCACGCGATTTGATGTTAAAGATAAAGGCGTTGATAAATAAAATAAATAAACACAATAATATATCTCACATTGGTTAGTTTTTAGAAGAACGCCACGAGGCAGCAACATCAAACATTTTTTAATTACAACATTTCTGTGGAGGTAGAGAAAAGCGCCGCATTACGGCCTTCTGACAAATATACGGGGAGAAGCTATGCGTTTGTGGAGTATTATGGACCCTGTGTACTATGGTCCCTAGGCGCACATTCGTTTGCAGATGGTGAGCACTTTACGTCTCGTTGATATGTTCCGTGGAAGTACAGAGCCCGCCATTGATTCTGTGACAGGCGAGTGAGAAAAGTTTCCAAAGAGAAACGTACTTTGCGTTCAACGTGTTGCTTTTAACTTTCTCACATTCGTGGGAAAGAGAAAGTATTCCAATTTTAATGTTGATTATTTACCGATTTTTCGAAACCAATACACGTTTGTTATACACAGTGTAGTTGTGGTGAACTTAGGTTCCCTGGTTTATTATACTTTCTAACATTATGACTTGATGTTAGAAAGTATTTTCGCGCTGTCCGAATCTCTGTTCGGTAATATGTCAATCACTTGGAACAAGACTATGGTAGGATCTAGAACTGTCTACAACTATCTACAACCTTTAGAACAACTGAAAAGCGATGAGGACCTTCTCAACAGTACTAGAATAAACTAGAAAGTACGAAAATGCCAGCATATGCATATAGATACGGAATGACGCCGCGGCGGGAGTTCAGTTATCGTGTTTGACAGCTCGTTCAGTTCGAAGTCGGCCACGAGTTGCAAATCGATGCCAAGGGTAGCCAGTTGTGAAAAAATCGAGCAAAGTACCTAATTGGCGAAATAAATTAATGTCATAAATACTACGTGCAAGAATTGTATGATATGTTCTACTGACTGCTAAGTACGTTTTACCTAGCGACAATATATAAAAATGTGATTTATTATTTCATTTTATTATTTGAAGAAATGTTGAGTTTTAAATAATACATAGTAATAGAAATATTTTTTAAATATGCACTATGTTCATTTTGTACTATAACTAGCTCTAAAATTTTCTCGTCGTTTAGAAAATAACAAGAAAAGTTATTTTAATATTACAGCACTTGTCATATTTTTAGATGAATTACAGTTGATTTAAATATGTTCTCGAAATCGGTAATTAGTTTACAAATAGTTGTAACCCGTAAAAATTTCCACCGCGAATTAGTATCTGAGAACAGCGCCGTCTAGCGTAACGTAGCCTCTTGGCAGCGTAACTTTTTTTATGTAACTCATCATTACTTGCGCCATCTGGTAGCATTGGTGACGGACATTGTTACGTAGAGAATAATGCTTTTTTGGTTTTTTCACATCATCTTTACTGCGTAATCTGGTAGTGTTAGGGATGGATATTGTTACAAGGAGAATTAATTTTGATAGGATAACAAATTTCCATGGCGGGAGGCAAAATGGAAATTGCTCGCAGCTCTTCTGAATAAAAGAAACACTTAGAAAAGAAAATCTGAGATTGTCACAGGACCGCGATGGTGAAAGACGAAATGGAACACTTGAAATTAATTAAAGTTATATTAATCACAAAAAGTCTGAACTGAATGCTATTCTGTAATTCTTCCTAATCATTCGAGAATATTTCACTTGTCTCTAAAAATGTTGAGTATCACCTGTATACATTTAGTACACAGGTATTCATTCTTTCACGCATTTTTGTATATGCGCCCGGTTTCGCTGGTTTTATTTTGAATCGTGGCCGTCAAAATAAAAACTGTTGTCTGATATGTATTACCGACTCAATTTATCAATCTTTCTGGAGTTTTCGAGTTCCTTCTTACTATTTTCAAACTATTCTATATCCACGTGAATTACTCGATTAGTTGGGGTTCTTCTTGATTTAGGATAATATTAACAATAAGTCATTTTGCCAAGGCAATGGGCAGGTGACATCGCTATGTAGACAAGCAATCGCTGGACAGGTGCAGTCATCAAGTGGCAGATAGGTAGTCCTAAAACGCGCTGGTAAGTCGGCTATTTCCTATCCATATGAAATCATCAAATTAATAAAAAATAGGTGATTGATATTCAATACTTTTGTACGCAATTCAATTTACTTTCTGTTGTTTCCTCCTTCTGAAAGCTTCCGTTTGGGGTGTTTTCTTTGTTGGTAGTTATATGAAAATACCATTTCCAAGTTCACACCATCCACCGTAATGTTTCTCTGGGGTGCAGAGCTGTTTTGCATAACCGGAGTTTTCCTTTTATTCATTTTTAAACCAGCAGTTCGGCTTGCAATAGCCAGTTCCTTTAGGCGACCACTACACTCAAAATTGTTTCACTAGAGAAAATATTTTATTTTTATAATCTAATTATAAACTTTTTAAAATATATAATACGAATATAAACATAAAAAACAAACATTTTAACGTAAATAATCGTTTTATCATTCATTAAGGTAAGATAAATTGTAAAAGTCTCACGGAGACGAATCTATTTATATGGCAAACATGTATGGAAATCTTTGAAGGGATCACTTTACGTAATGTAACGTTCACCAATTCCACCGTAAGAACATTTGCACATTGTCAAATTTTTGAATGTTGTATATATATCTTATAAATACGTTTCATTCGTATATTCAAATGGAAGATGCTAGAGACATCTATAGCCATTCCCATGACACAGTTTACATAGATTTCACAGCTGGCAATGATACCTCTATATTTAAAAATATTGTTTTATGATTTGTTCGAACGTGTAATACATACCGTAAACGTAATTCGCAAAAATACGGTACATGATAGATTTCGTTGTTTTTGGGACTCATGTACTCTATATATTTTATACTTTAAATAGTGTAAAAAAAGGTAGCAAAAACAAGTTTCTTCTTCTACCCCTTATCCTATTGGGTGGGGGTCCTTGCGCCGCATAAAAGGTTCTAACTTTTCTTCTAACTGTCTTGAGCTTCGCTCTTCACATCAGCCCAATTTAGTTGCAACCTCGCTTCACAGTAGTCCTCCAACAGTTTCCGCCAGCTCCTCTTAGGGTGGCCCCTTGGTCTTCTGCCTTCTGGTCTTTCTGGAATATCCGCTTCGGTAGTCTTTCTGCCGGCATCCGCAAAATATGTCCCAGCCACCGTAACTGAGATTTCTCGATAAACGTCAATAAGGGTTCTACTTCCAAACATTATGTTATTTGAGTATTTCTGTAATTCTTACTTTTATTTTCTATCGAATTTCTAAGAATAAAAATGTTTTTTTATGTTACTGCGCTAATTGCTATAAAATTGATTTAAATTATACGTTAATCTCACAAAAGTACTATCTATGATTCTTTGAGTAGGATTTTACATTTCGTTGGAAAAAACAAATAAGCTTACTTTTTTCAAAAATTTAAACATGCTGCATGTGCAATGAAAATATGACTAACTTGGTGGTTTCCTAGAACAAGGTTCGAACTCCCACTCTCTAAGCGAATGTTTTATCTATTAGACTAACAAGCTCATCTAGGTAGCTTGACTCCTGCCATAATGTTGGATCATTTTGGCTTCCAACTCAAATTTTATAAGACATTCTAGAATGATGAATGTCTCATATAGGTTATCTCCTTGGTTTATTTAACTAAAATTTATATAAGTAAAATCATTTAAGAATATTTAAAAGTCTTCTGTAAATACAGATATGGAGAACTACTCCCGTTGACTTGTTCAAAAATAAGTTCTATTTTAAAGTATAATCTTTGAAGTAAAAGCGACACGGTCCTTTGTCCCGTACATATCTTTCCTTTTATTTTAAACATTTTTTGTTCAATGGAGTAAATTTAATGTTTCCCAGCGGTGTCTTCTCTGCTTCATAAGTTTAATTAAATAAAGTTTTCCGCGCTTAAATTAGATTCATTTGTTAAATGAAACATCACTAGAGCCATTTCTGGAGCGAGAGAGAAAGAGAGTGAGAAGGACACAATCAGAGAGAAATAAATTAATCAAGACTCAGATAACGGTACGTTTTGAACTTGTTTTTTAATGACAATTGTTGATGAAAAGAAATAATTAAAAAATTGACATTTAGCTAAATGTTGTCACTTTTCGTATTTAAAAATAAGTGCAGGACCTTTTAAGGGGGAATACCTACCTAGAAAGTTTCAACAAATCGATTTTGAAATTTTGCATTTTCTTAAAGCTTGAAGTCCTAAAAATTTCTGGTGAAAATTTTAAGCAAAAAAAAAATAACAAGGTTATAGCTGATAATAGTTACATCCTTAGTTGATTACGCGCTGCGCCACACGGTGTCTCGCTACACGCAGGTAGCTGCCAGTCGGGATCTTTCAAAATAGAAACGTTAGACTTGTTTCTATTATGTTTGTGAAGAGTGTTCGATGATATGGAAATTCTAAGCAAGGTGGAGGACTTATATTATGAGCCTGGAATCGATAATTTTATGAAAGTTGAAAAGTTTCACGATTTATTCTTTTCCCAATTTTTAAACGCGTTTCACTATAAACCACGTTTCAAAAATCGGTGACCTAAATATCTCGGCAAACACTGAACCAATCAACTTCTAGTGGTTATTTCATACATATTAGGTCCTTACATATGAAATTGGCGTTTTGCCATACTGGCAAATTTGATCTCAAATATCTTCTCTTTGGTTAGGAATTCCAAATCCAAATTTGTACAGCTATTTACTCATGTCTTTGTGTTTTGAAAATTGTAATTCATTTGTTTTTTCCTCAATTATTTTTTTCTTTGCGTCACTCAGTTTACAAAATGAAAAACTTGAAATATCGCCTTATTTACGAGTACGAGTTCCACCGTGGCACCAGTGCTGCAGAAACGGCTCGAAGGATTAATGATGTGTATGGCGACGGTGCCGCAAAAGAAAACACAGTGCGTTTTTGGTTCCAACGTTTTCGTTCTGGAAATTTCGACCTGCAGAACAAGCCCCTTGGACGGCCGGAGACTAAAGTTGATAATGAAGAATTGAAGGCTATTGTGGAAGCGGATCCATCGCAAACCACATCCGAGTTAGCTGCAGGCTGCGGTGTTAGTGATAAAACTGTTTTAATCCACTTGAAGCAAATTGGTAAGGTGAAAAAGCTTGAAAGGTGGGTACCTCACGAATTGAGTGAAGCAAATCAACAAACGCGCTTTGACTGCTGCGTTGCATTACTCAACCGGCACAATAATGAAGGGTTTTTAAATCCAATCATTACCTGTGATGAAAAGTGGATCCTGTACGATAATCGGAAGCGCTCATCGCAATGGCTGAACCCTGCCGAACCAGCCAAACCATGCCCCAAGCGAAAATTGACTCCAAAAAAGTTACTTGTGAGCGTTTGGTGGACTAGTGCTGGTGTCGTTCACTACAGCTTTCTTAAATCTGGCCAGACGATTACGGCAGATGTCTATTGTCAGCAACTGCAAACCATGATGGAAAAGCTAGCTGCTAAACAACCGAGGCTGGTTAATCGCTCTAGGCCACTGCTGCTTCATGATAACGCTAGACCACACACTGCACAACAGACGGCTACCAAATTAGAGGAGCTTCAATTGGAATGTCTAAGACATCCACCGTACTCTTCGGACCTTGCCCCAACAGATTACCATTTTTTTCGAAATTTGGATAACTTCTTGCAAAGGAAAAAATTCAACTCCGATGGGGCAGTCCAAACCGCCTTCAAAGATTTTATTGATTCCCGTCCGAATGGTTTTTTTAGTAAAGGGATCGATGAGATGGCAAAAGTGCACAGATAGTAATGGTACATACTTTGATTAAATAAATATATTATAATAAAAAAAAATCGGCTTTATGTTCCTCCCATACTAAACGCCAATTTCATATGTAAGGACCTAATATTTATCTAGTCTTTGTCGTAAGATTTTTTTTCTAACTAAGTGACTTAGTTTTTATTGGTATAATTAAGCCGATTTTTTCCCTAAAAACGCTATTTTAAATTCAAACGCCCGCCATTTTGTCAAAAAATTAATTCTTTCAAAAAATCCTAAGTCAAAGACTAAATTATAGTGTCAATTTTGATAATATTTTTTTTCTGATGATTACAGATGAAATGGGAGTGGTCACCGCGGAGGACCTTTTTTTTGGCAGATGACATAACCCAAGAATTTTCCGCCAATGTTGAATATTTTTTAATAAAAAAAAATTAGCATATTTTGAAAAGAATGTTCTTTCACGTAAAAATGATACCAATACCATAATTTATATAGATTACTTAAAAAATCACAAAAATTGCCTTTTTTCGCGCTTTATAGTTTGGTATTTTACATCTTAAGAGCCTCAGAAAAAAACAGACCACCTTAAAAGGTACACAAAAATGTATTTATTTTATAGAGTACAAAGTAAGAACGTTTTGTGAACTTTCTAAAATTACATAATTACAATGAACATTTTGAATATGAAATAATTACACAATACACTTTTACGATAAATTGATATAATGAAAAAATAATACCTTATATGATTTAATCTATCCGCATTAAAAATAGTGATATGTATAGTGTATACTCCAATAATTTAATGTACACTTTACCTTATTATTTGTAAAAGCCCTGAAGCCGTTGATTAATAAATAAACAAATTCTAGTACCACTCAACTATTTCATCTTTGCTCCACTTGACTTAAGAAATTAAATCATAATTACTTAATCGACTTCCAATCACTCGGTGCATTTAAACTCTTCTTCTTCCACTTCTACCCTGACTCCCACCTCCTCACCCTTTTCCCCCATCCCTATTATCGTATTACAGTGAACACTCATTAATTATGTAGTTTAATGAATATAAAAATATTCTTAATTCACTATGCCTTAATTTATTTAATTAGTCTATTTAATATTCGCTATGCTCTTACATTGAATAAATGAATGAATAAAGTATGAAATATATTTCAGGAACGTTACACTTTCGACTTATCAATAAGCAAGATATGCGGAAGAGCGTGACTTGCTTGAGGTAAATCAAGCCTTTACCTCCCTGTTACTTCGCCCTTTGATTCTTAGTCTTTCCTTTTCCCATTTCCTACTCGTCACATCCGGTCGGAATACATGTCCGGATTCTCCAACATTCTTTATCCTGCCCCGTGACTCCCTTCGAGGCTTTATAGCATTAGCCTTTCCCGTACAATATCCCCCCATAGATGCGTTGATTTAAATAATTATATTCTTCTGTTTGATGAATGGTATCCCGTTATTTATACAATTTACTGCTTTGTCCTGTCATGAATTATTCATCCGGTAAATTTATACAATTTCCGGATCTGTATGAAAGATCACGTTATCCTGGTATCGACCATTTAAATTATACGATAGATTACTGGAATTATTTAAATCCAGTTAATAATCAATTTTAACTTGTTTTTTACCACTCGACTATGTTAACAAAATAAAGCCCAGCGATTTCATAAAATATCATTTGTGTATGTATATGTATATTTTGAGACATAAATTCATAATATGTATTCATTGAATATAAAGTTTGTAATATACATATTATGGAATAAATAAAAATTGAATTGAATTGAATTGAATTTGGGTGATAAAAATAATGATTTTTCTATCTGATTGTTTAAATATACAACTATTTTAAAATGCACTTTACTGAAAGAAAAATATAAAAACGCCCTTTGAGAGTGAAATCATTGAAACTTTTTTAATACAACACCAGGGGTTCAATCGATTTGGATATTTATAAAATTTTGCTTATTTTTGTACGTTTTAGTTCTTTGGAATTCAATAATCAAAGAATAAACAAAAACGAAGAATATTAAAGTATCCATCAGAAGGCTTAAATAGAAATGGACTGGACACACAATCAGGGGAAGAGAGAAATGGTCAAAAACAATAATGTATTGGTTCACAAGAGACAAGAAAAGAAAACGAGGCAGGCCTTCTAGATGATGGGTGGATGAGATCAAGGCTACAGCAGGTGGCGTGTGGACCAGAATAGAAAAATATAGGGAGGAATGGAGGAAATTGGAGGAGGCCTTTGCCAAAAGGCATACAGACAGAAATGCCATGGTGTGACAGCCTAACTTGTCGCAAGCAAATCCAAAATGTTAATTTCTGAATAAAGACTATTATTTTTTTATATTATTAGTTCTTTGTTTGATTCAAATCTACCCACGACCATCATTATTTACATTTTATATCAAATGTACGATCATAATAATTTCTATGAAATGATTTGAGAATTCTGGAAAATCTGATTACTTAAATATTTCAAATACTATAATGTGAAAATTTCGAACTGTGTTAATAATAAAAAGCAATAAAATCTAAATAAGCTTACAAATGCCTTTATTTAAAACCTCGTCATTTTCATCTTTTGAATTTTTATTTATTTGAAATTTTATATTAATTTTTTGTTTATGATTAATTATTATTTTGTAAATTGCTGGCCTAATGTTTGTTGGTAGATGTTGAGACATTTATTTTTTCTTGCAGAAAAGGAAGTTAATTACATATTTGATTAAAAACGAAACGATCATGCATATTTCATATTCGATCTCTAATAACTATTAGAAAAAATTAACCATTAGTAACAAAAATATCTAAGCGTGAATCCTGTAACTTTATTTTACATGAAAATTCTTTTCAGAATTAAAGGAATTCTAACAAATCAATTTTAACCAAGTTTAACATGCAAATATGCTTTTTCGGAGCCTTTCCGGGTAAAATGCGTCACAAAACCGCCTTCAAAAGGTTTCAAAAATGCAAACATTGTATAATCTGAAATAAGCACATGATGATGGAAAAATAATTAATAAAAAAAACTAAATTCATTCTGAATATACAAAAAACAAGGACAAAGGTTTTACATTAATAATGAATTACCGCTTAGAACCCTTGGAAGGTAGATAAATATTTATATTTGGGATTTACAATATACAAAAACTTCAACTGGACACATCATATAGAAGACACATGTAAGAAACTAAGAATACTACTTGGTAAATTCTTTCATCTGAAATATTGTATTTCAAGACAAACACGGTAGATGTCGAAACTAGTCGTGTAGTCTTAAACTCATTAGTGGTCTTAGACAAGTGATCTATTTATATATAATTGTATTATTAACTAAGTTATGTAATGTTAAATATTATATGTATCCTTGCGTATAAACTGTTAATACGGTTTTGAAAGATGCCTGTTATAATAATAAAAAAAGAATAAATCAATAATAAAAATATGGTGGTGCAATATGTAAGAACATCGCTTTGGGTGTGTAGTGATTTTGAGGACAAACGAGGAAGAAATATTTCCATTAAACGAAAGAACACCATCTGAACTTGAAATAAAATGTATACTATTTGAAGAAACCGAAACAATGAATGCACAATAATGATCTATACGTCGCAGGCAAATTCTGTTATTCGCCCATATACAAATGGCGTCGTCAATTTATAAAGATAATCAGTGATACAAATTGCTGAAAGCGAATTGTTGATGACTCAATTGTTTCAGGTTAGGTTAAGGTTAGGTTAGGTTAGTAAATGTGGTACTAATTTGAACAAAATTCCGCGACAATTTGTAAACGGCGGTTCTAATGTCTTGAGGCATATAAAAAAATGACAACATTGTAAAGCATGTTTTAAAACGTGTTTACTTTGTAAGCTGATGACGCCGATGACGCAAACTGATGAAGTTTGTATATTGGCGAATAATAGAATTTGTTTGCGACATATATAGAGGTATGGCAATGCGAACATATTTTAAGCAGGGTTGCATATATGGATAAATGTGTGCAAAAAATAATGATGCATGTGGATAAAGTATGAATAGGTTTTTTTTTCATTTTGTATATTTTTGTACTCGTTCTTCTATATGTATGAAAGGATTTTTCAGTGGTTTTGAAGCTTTTATTACTTCACGCTCAATTTATTTTCAATGTTATTTTAGACATATTTGAAATACTCTTGAGTTCTGAAATATATTTCGGATTTGATATTTTCAATTTTCGAACAGTTATCGAAAATAAATTCAAATACATACAATATTTTTAAATCTACTACACCAAGTCAGTGACGAAATAAAAAAAAATGAGAGACAAATAAATAAAATAAGTAAGATAGGGTTAGACTAGTGATAAAATGAAAGTTTATTTATTTTATTTGCGACATTTTTCTTTTGATTATAATTTTTCAAAAGTAGAAATATGTAGAAGCAAGAATAATTTATGTTATGTATAAAAAATAACAGCTTATTGTTCCTTGAATTATGAATCAATTATGATTTTTGCATACATTTTAATTTATTGAAGTTGATAAGGTGTCGGCTTTGTAAAAGGGCTGAAAAATATCACGTAGGAGTTTTTTTAAACATTCTCCTTTAAAGCATCAATAGAAAGAAAACTTCAGAAAATCAATAAATAATACATTATTAATTAAATATAATCTTTCATTTTGTAATATTAACGAGAAAAGCTGTCACACGTAAATATAGCGAGTAATTTTCTTTAGAGCTAAAACATATTTGGTTTTGTTATTTATTAAGTAATTAAGAATAAATATGCGTTTAAAATAAATGGTTCTTTAATTAATTTTGATTGGATGCCTTTTCATACAAAATTTGATTCAAGATACGAGAAAATCTATGACAATAAATGCTGAATTTTATCCGCATAATGCATTCTGAAAAAATCAGAATCAAAATAATCAGAAATAAAATACAAGTCAATATAGACCTCGAGTAAAGTAAAAATAGACTACGAGTCAAAATAGACCTAAAAAAGTCTTATAAATATATTTTTTTAAGTCCGACCGTTCATCTACGTCACGTAACAACATAAAACAATAATATTTTGTCAATTTTCTGCATGACAACATACGTAAAACAAAGAAGATCTCCTTTAAAAGATCCTAACATGTAATAGAGTGCAGTATTATCGAGTCAAATTGTATTAAGTACCTATATTAAATTATTCTTTTTTTTATTTCATGAAAGTAAAATAAAAATAGTTTCAAATGCGAGTTTTTGATAAAAAATATCAATCGGATGGCACAAACTTTCATTAGTTGATTTGCTTAGTCGCCGCTGCCGGTGTAGTAAAATTTTCAATTAAATTTATGGCTCTAAAATATGCTTCGGCATGAAATTGGTCGAATTTCGGCGTCCAATATTTAGGTATTGATTTTTAACAGTATCCGGTATCAGTACCCGTGACGGAAACCCTAATTAGCGCCTGGTGTCTCAAGTGAGAAAAGGTAATTATATTTTGCCTGTCTGATGGAAAACCGAGGCTTAACTGCTTGGTTAATTGATTACAATAAAATCCCTTGTGGCATATTTCAAGGGTGAAAAGGTTCGATTACAGTCGGAAGATCGTCCATATTGATTAATGTGATTAAGAATTTTAGATACCTATTGTTAAGAGTTTTGTATACAACACAAACATTTCTAAAGTATTGCATTTCTAGAGTATTGTAATCTTAAGATATTATTAAAGCCTTTTTATCAAGTTCACCGCTGGTCTCGATTTCTTGTAGAAAAGTCTTGGAGGTCAAAATTAACATATTTCCCGTCATACAATCGGACCGAAATTTTGCACATCGACTTGATGTTGATGATAATGCAATCTTACATACATTTGGGGTCACACTTATATACACACACACTACATGAAAATTAATCTCAGATGTTTCGGCAAATGCTTATTTTTTGGTGACATTCTAAAATTATTTAAATCTTGGACACCTTACGATAATTTATCTCTTTATTTTAAAATAATATAAAATAAAAGTTGGTTGTTATTCTGTAAAATGATTTTGTTTGTTGTGAATTAAAAAAGTTAAAAAGTTATTAAAACGTAACTTCAGAATGGGATATCAATTACATATTCTCTATCAGTTAAACCTAAAAGACATTGATACAACAAAGTGTCGGAGTGGCAAGAAAATCTTAACTAGTTTCATTGAGTTTAATTTTTGCGTTCATCCGGCGTGATCAAATCATAAACGAGTTGAAATCGAGACCTCGCATATAAATGATTTAAAATGAAAATCACGTTTTTATGGGTAATTTTTTTTTGCTATTAGTCGGGATATTTTTTTAGTTTAGACTTACAAAATGTATTTTGAGTACCTTCATCTAACGAAGTATCTTTGTAGAAACACATTGGAAATTTGGAGTAGTATATTTATGGATTCTTCATCGTGGTAAACACATATTATTTTGTGTATTTTTCAAACTCGAATCGTACGTACTCGCATTTTTCTTTTCTATTTTTTTCTTTAGATTTTGTAATATATCAAGTCCCTCAGAACGTCTAAAAAGGCGTTTGCCTGCCTGCAGGTTCATTTTAACAATTAAATGTAAAACAATTTTAAGTACTAAAGCAAAAAAGAAATTTTAAGTACAAAGTTAAAAGTTTTAAGCAAATCAAGAAAAAATAAATAAAGATATCATGACATTATCATAATAATACACTTCACATCATTTCAATATTAATATGGTTCATATATAACTTATGTCGTTAACTAATAACCACTTTTTAAGTCCTGACACTTATTTTGGAGTCTTTAGGCCCGTGGGAAAGGTATTTTGTATTTTGTTTAAATACATTGGAACTCGATATTCAAGTGTCCTCAGACCATATTTATTTGTTATTCTTGGAATTGTTAAAATTTGATTTGTAGCGCATCTTGTGTTTCTGCCGTGGTCTACTAACTTTTTTAAATCTCATTTTCGTGATTTTTGTTTATCAGCAGAAATTGGATTGATATTTTGAATGTATGCATGTTGCTAGAGCAGGATCAAGACACTGAATAATGCATTGTTGTATGTATTTTGTACCTATTATTCTATTAGTCTCATTTAAAAAAATCTTTCATAAACCTAATTTTTTAAATATCAAAGAATGATGTTTTAGATATATCCTGGCATTATCTAGCGTGTATTACTCAAAGGTTTTTGAGATTTATTGTAATTTAAAGTTGATAGCTATTTGAAAATGAAAAAATGCATGTTTAATTTACGTAAAACAACAAATAGGGTATCAAATTTTCCGTAATCATAGATGTTGCCGTATTGACTGATTTTTTCATAGTTATTTTTCCTTTAAATATTGAACTAATTGAATTATTTAAGAAATATCTCTAAGCCTTTTAAGTAAGTATCACTTTTGAATTATTAATTCATATTACATTATTAATTAAAATTGTATTAGAGGGAACTCCACACAAAAACCGACGATTTTCGGTTTTTGTGTGGAGTCGAAGAGAGTTTGATAAAACTAGACTATACAAGCCTACATATTTTAAGTACAGCTATGTGATTTTGCATTGTTAATGAAAAATAGTGATTATGAGTAATAATTTTAAAGTATATTTACAATTACATTAAGTGTTTATGATCATTAGTTTTTTTTATGACTTTTTAATTACTTTATGATCTTTTTACTTCCCTACACTGTTCCATTTTTTACTTATACTTATCATTCTTAGGCCCGGTTGTTTCAAGTTCGATCAAAGTAAGCGTTCTTTTAAAGCATAGATTTTTACGTTCTCCACCAATCAGACGATCCGTTTTCGTAAAAATCTATGCTTTGATCGACCGCTTACTTTGATCCAACTTGAAACAACCGGCCCTTACTCTATTACATATTTTTCCTTAACATTGTATTTGATACGCCTGAAGGCAAACTTATCTATATTATTTTCGTTAAAAATCCTTTAAACATATTTATTTAAATAGATAAGATACTTATATTTATCTGTTCATGTTTTTTTTGACACATTTATTCCTTATATTATATTGTTAACCTTTTATTTACCTTTACATGCCTCTTCATACTCATTGATTCACTTTAAAAAAATATATTTTTCTTACAAACATATACCTTATCAATAGATATTAGGCATCATGTACTCCTGTCCCCAAACACAAGTTTAACTTTTCTGGGGACGGTTGAACAGTATAAAAAATGTAATATACAGTATACTGTAACGTGTAACTTTTTTACTTTCAATAAATTTTATTTCAATTAAAAAAAAAGTGTAGTTTAACTTTAATTTTGTTTGTCACTATATCTCAATACAAAAGTTCTTTATTTATATAACCTACATAAGGAAACTAAACATTGAGCTTAGGTTTCGTAATTTATAGCTTTCTGATAACTCACCCAACCCCGTATAAGGTCAACCCCTTCGCGTTTCGGTGAACATCCCCTTCGATGATTTATGCAATCTGTACAAAATTGGGGATTTCCACACTAATTTATGGTATTTATTCTAAATAATTTCACATTTTATCTTTGGTTTTTTCCAAACTTTGGACTTCTTGTGTGGAAGACTTTTGTTAACAAAAATATTTTATAGGAATTTATATATATTTATTTGAGAGAGTGGATAAGTTTTTGTTCTTTCTCGATTTACGGATGTACTAACATTTTGGAATTGTAATCATAAAGTTTTTTCTATTGAAATAGATTCTTCAGCGTTTTAGTAAAAAAATTGTCTCAAATCTTATTCGTTTCCTGTTTCAAGTTGATCAAAAATATTGTACCCTCAGATACCACATTTCTACGATCCTCATTCGTTTTAAAATTATTCATAACATTAATTATTTTAATTTATTTTGCTGTAGAAATAATCTAGTACATTTATATAAAAAACTTTTTTTTTCTTATCTCTCTGGATTTTGAAATAATTTTTACATACTGTGTCGCTGTGGATACAGAATCAGATAACAGGCCATGAAAAGTTCACAAAAGTAATCTCTTTCAGATCATTCACGTTTATTAATAATTTATATTTTTTACTGATTTCGTCTTCTTCTTCCTCAGCCTTTTTCCCTCCACTGCTGGATGTACTCCTCTTCTATTTTCCTCCACTCATCTCTGTTTCTCCCTCTTTGCATCCAGGTTCTTCCTACTTGCTGGACTATGTCATCAGACCATTTTGGGAGGTCTTGCGACGCTTCTACTTTTCGACCACGGCCTCCACTGTAGGATTCTGGGTAGAGCTACCTATAATTCTAGCTCACTGCCATTTTAACTTCGCAATACGGCAACTTTTGTTCGGCGTCTTATTTCTTCATTTCTGATTTTATCTCGAAAGCTCACGCCGAGCATCTGCCTTTCCATAGCCCGCTGTGTACACTTTAATTTGTGTATGCTTTTTTCTGTTAGTTTTGCAGTTTTTAGGCCATATGTTAACATCGGTAGGATACATGCATCGAACATTTTTCTTTTCAGGCATACTTTATGTCGCGTACGACATAAGAAAATAGTTACTTTATTAGTTTGACACTTTATTTGCCTTGCAATGGTTCACAGAGGTTATATATTTTTACAATGTATGCAGTTTAGTAGAGGTAGCTTCGAAGTGTGTTGCGGGCTCCGTCCACGGCATCTGGCTCGGCCCCTCTCGGGCATCCTCGTGTATGTCCGCCGATAGGCGCAGACACTTGCATTTCTTTATTTTCAGACAAGTGCTTCAATTTCTTTAGACCTATTCTTCCTGGTAGTTCTGCTGTTTGGTTTTCTTTTCTCAGCTTTATCTTATGACCAAGGTATACATATTCATCAACTGTTTCAAATGTTTTCTGTTTTTTCAAATTAATCCTTAACCCGTGCGTACGCCGGGTACGTACAACTAGTTGATTATAAAATTTGGTTTTAAAAATTAATAGAACTTTGTTCTGAAATTGCAATTTCACAATAAGAATGTGTTCTTTAATATAATACTGAGTATGTATGTATTGTATTAAAAGGATCCACATTTAAAATTTTATTTTAATTTAGTTTATTCGGTCATCCAACAGGGAGACATAATTGCTTGGTAAGATAAAATACAGAAAAAATAGTTAAATGTCTCCCACAATTAACGGACGACAAGTTTAAATAAAAATTTCAATGACAGATGATGCATATCGGGGTGCTGAGGTATCAAGGTGAACTGTTTTTTGAATTTCACAAAACGCATTTTTTAAACAGGTTTTAGTGTTATTAAGCCATCGAAATAAAGGTGTTGGGAAACATTCGAAATAACCCTAGAGAAAATAAGCAGGGGTCGATATTGATTCAGGCCTATCTAATTTTTACCTCCCTGCGTGCAGCCTGATTTGGGAACCTGCCTGGCCTCGGGTCACGCGAGACCCCCAGCAGAGGTCACGCGGCACTGATTCGGCCACCCTGTGCGGCGTGGACCGGGTTACGTAAGGGTTGCGCGTTGCACGGGGAAAAGTTTCAAGCATCGTTTATCACAGCATCGGATTTATTGCGAATCTGGGAATTGAAGCGAACGCAGCGTTGCTCAATATTCAGATCTAATGAGGATTTATATGGTCCGAATATTATTTATGTGTATTTAAAGTACGAATTGAATTCATCGCGAAACTCTGGTTCAAGTCCCGTGGGTGTGTCGAGTGATAAGAGTACGTGGTGCGATACAAAAAATATATAAAAATGTACAATATTGCAAAATATAATATACTGTCACGGGACGTAGTTTCGGGATTCAAATGAAAACACTAAAACAATTTAAGTTTAAACAATTTTTATTAATCAATTAGAAAAGACATACAGAAAAAATCTAATTAACGAAAAAATATTTTTAATGCCGCCGGGACTCGAACCACGGACCTCCAATTCTATCCGGGAATGGCGCGTTATCCAATTTCGCCACGGCACTCTGGCAAGTTAACGAAAATTTTTCAACCTTATATATGTAGTCTCTTTTTAATTGATTAACATTTTTATTCCATTTTTAAATTAAAAAAAAATTAATAAATTAATTAAAAATAAATTTTGATTAATAAAAATTGTTTAATAATTCACAGAACTTTGTTCTGAAATTGCAACCTCACAATAAGGATGTGTTTCCTTTAATATATTTAATGTTTAATATATTACCAAAGAAAGTCACCAGATACCAGTGATATTGATGTACCATTCTTAATTTTATGGTCGCTAAATGTTTATTATTACACCGTCCCTTAATTTGCACTATTAACGCTGTTTCCATTGCTTTCATCACGTTCTAGTAAACTCCGTTCAGTGTTCGCACGTAGAAAAATTTCTTGCTCTGGTAAGAACTTCCTTTGTTCACTGTCGCTGGTATATATGCTGGTTAAACTGCGCTCGCTCTGTTGGAAGTATCGCGAAAGTTAACCGTCATGAATTACCTATCACATTGGTATTATCTACGGTTCTAGCGCTAAGATGTCGTTATCATTACGAATGACTGATCCTGCATTGCGTGACGCTCTTCTTTTTATAGATAACACCGCCTTTCTAGATCATCCGAGACTCTTGCGGAACTTTCAGATATAAAGAGAGATTTATAATCGATTCCAGAATGATGTGCGTACGTTCGTGAATATTATTATGAAATCTTCGAGAGAATTTTGTCATGTGTGGGATAGTGGCGACCGTGATGATCAAATGAATCGTGAGATGTGTTGTGATGTTGGAGGATACTCAAATGTCTGCGTACTACATGAATTTAGCATTTCTTCTTCTATCGACCATACTTCCCAAATGCATAAACTCACCTACTAATCCAAAACATTATTTTCCTACTAGTATTTCACACGTTATTCAACTTTTCTTTTTCTCAAATACCTACCATCACTTTTGACTTCCAAGCATTCATAAGGTCATACATATTCTTTACATAATATCTTGATTTGCATATAACAAAGAATATTGACATTTCGCTTCAAAATGATGTACTTTTCAGCTTTTTTTCAAATATCAAAATGGGATATAAATAATATGAAAGATTAAGGTCAAATAAGATTCGAACACGGAAAAACAGCACAGTGGAAATTTTTCTACCGTACAAACCGGGGTCGATCCCTTGTTTAGTAAATAATTTATTTCTCGAGCGGGTGTTAAATTGAATTCAATTTATTTTACCGTCGAAGGCAATTTAAAAACGTTTCCTATCGTCTTTTTCATACTTCAAAGGCATCGCTATTTGCATTCAGACCTTTTTCATTTATTTTCGCAGCAATCGGGATATCAGAATGCATGAGAAGATAACCGGAGCACCTTCTCGGTAAAGTTTCTGTAATATTCCCAGCGCTACGTAAGAGCATCTTCGCTTTCTTACGATACCCTGGTACGAGAGATATCGAGCGGTTTGGGAATTTCAATATGATTCCTATATCAACAAGTTTAACTTGGTTATGGACTAACTTAATTTATCGCTTATTAACATTGTATGTGGATTTCAGCATATTTGCGTACGTTTATATTTAAGTTAAAAAATATTGATTATTTTTTTTGTATACATCTACTTTTATGTGAGTTTTTTTTTTTTTTCACCAACATATTTCAGAAATTACCATTCCATCATCAGGGTGCTGTATAATTAAATAAAGAAAACTTTGATTTTTTATTGCAAGAAAATTTGCACTGCGAACATGAAAATAATTTTTCTCCAGTGTGGTTAAGCGCATGTACTTTTAAATTTGACTTATGATTGCAAGAATAATTGCACTGCGAACATGAAAAAAGTTTTTCACCAGAGTGCGTAAGAGTAAGTCTTTTTAAGTGTGATTTTTTATTGCAAGAATAATTATACAGCACCCTGATAATGGAATGGTATTTTCTGAAACATGTTGGTGAAAAAAAACTCACATAAAAGTAGATGTATACAAATAAAATAATCAATATTTTTTAAAAATGTCAATCTACAATGTTGCTTAATCAATTGAAAAAATATTTAAATTAGTTTATATTTGAGAAATAAATGAAATGTAAATACATTTATTTTATATATCTTTTAGACAAAGAATAAATGTCATCATAATCATCATTCTCTGTTGGCCTACCTTGTAGCGAAGAGAAAAACTACATTTCAAAATGAAGACTACAACACACACACTTTCACCAGTTTTAAGACTACTAAGTGTACACTACAATTGTAGTAAAAACTACTTGAAGTGAAGTAATTGTAGTACTACGAAATGAAGTGAAGTAATGAAGTAATTGTAGTATTAATGTAATGAACTAATTGTAGTATTGTAGTATTAATGAAGTGAAGTAATGAAAAAATGAAGTAATTGTAGCATTAATGAAGTGAAGTGTAATGAAATGAAATGTAGTACTAGTGAGTTATAGTAGTAGCTCGCAAAATTTTTTTCACAAAAAAAATTTGGCGAGCTAAAAAAAAAAAAAAGGTCGCCAGCCAGATTTCTTCGTTTAGCTACATCAACTTCCCAAAAATTTCTTCATGGGTCCCAAAATTTTTCAAACCATGGGGGGGGGGTTGTTACAATTTCCAGAGATTTCTTCATATATCTACATCAACTTCCCAAAAATTTCACGTAAAAAAATATTTAAAGTATGTTTCTCATACTTTCGATAACTTTGAAGTGTATGTACTTTGTAGTGTTCGCTTTGAAATGAAGTGTACTATTTGAACTTTATACTTTCAATAACTTTGGTGTTTGTAGTTTGTAGTGTGCACTACAATTCAAAACGTGCGAAGTGTGCACTTCAATGTAATGTAGTACTACATTGCAGTAGTGAGTACAGAGCGGACCCATCACTACTACCTTGACTAATCGGAAGCTTTACCAATGTATCCAACTTGCAGGATCAAGAACAATGCAGCTTGGGTTCGAAGGGCCGCGATTCCTGCCGCACGCGTTCAGCTGTGTAGCCTTTAGATTGCATCTAATATAATCAAACAACGTCCTGTAAACTTGAATCCATAATGAACCTATTACTATACCAATGAGTATTTATTATCGCTTCCCTTCTTAATTTACACATTATATATACTACAAAAACAACCATACAAAATTTCATCATCATTTGTCATTGTAAAATTGTTAATGGCTTATTAGATCGTCCTAAAATAAATTCATTAATAATGAATCTTGTCCCTGCTAGGTCTACCAGGCAAACCTAACTTTTAATTTATCGGTAGCCTGGAAATACACACTCTATATTAAATTTTATTTTATTTATTTATTTCTTTTAAATTTATTTTTACATATAAATTAAGGTAGTTGCTTCACTAGACAATGTCTGTTCTGAAGCAACTACCTGTGCAGTTTTTTTTTAAGTTTGGACATTAGCAAGATATAATATATATAATACACATATATACACACATACATACATATATATATTCATATATATATATATAATATATATATATATATATATATATATAAAGTAAATATTATTTTTATAGATATATACACATACATACATTTATATACATATACATACACACACACATACATATATATAATTCGCTGATAAATAGATTGCACAGGCTTGGTAGTAAATATTCCTATCTGTCAGATATATTTTCAGATGATTCATCATTACAAATGTTCATTGGTTGAAAATAATCTTTCTATTATTTGATTATTTTTAAAATTTTCAGAGGGATTTTTGTGCTTACATTTAGTTTCCCAATAATCGTCAATACAGTGATTATTGAAATCCACTGTCTGATTTTTTCTGTATTACAAACTTGATTTTTTGTATGAGTACTTATTGTATTTTTCTATATAATGTATACTTTTGCACTGTTTTATTTTTTCTATATTCTGTTAACCAAAGTTTTCTTTATTTTTTCCGTGAATTTATTATTTATTTGTAATATTTTATTATAGAGGCTTTTATCGGTGTGGTGTTAGCTGGTAGATATTAGCCAAGTCTGCTGGAGCTATCTACTTCCGCTTATGGAATTTACAACCCTTCGCCAATTGTCGATTCGTGTTAGAGAGACGATTGATCAAAAATGCGAGAAAATACTTCACTAATTCACGTTTTGGTTACAACACCAATACTCAAGAGAGTGACTAGATCGTGGTGAGCTAAGAAATGGTTGGTCCACTTCGGCCGCAGTTCGGGCTCCCAGTCCGTCTTTCTGTTCCGGTGTCGCCAGGACGTGACGTGCGGTACAAGCTCTGTGGCCAAATATATTAAATTATATTGTATTATACAAATATCATGTAACTAAGAAATGCCGATTTATTGATACTTAACTATACATAACTCTTATATTTGACTAATCTTTAATAATTTCCTTGCGATTAGGATGTAATCATTTATATATATTAGAATGTCCCTTAAGATGTGCCAGACGCCATGTCCTAGCAACACCCGGGAGCAGTAAGACGGCCGGCTGCCTAGCCACGTCTGAAGGAACACGCCATTCCGTCGCCCGCCTTGACCAAGTAAAGAACGTTTTTGTCACTCTCTTGAGTATTAGTATCCGATAGTTATCGAAATTTTTTGATAAATATTAATTTATAATAATGTAAAAGCAGTGAATAAACAGCGAGATAGATGTAAATACGAATGGTCTAATTATTATTCTACATCTTTTAATCAGTCATTTCTCTCGCACGAATATGCCTTTGGTGGTCGGTGGTAAAAAAAATAAGAGGAGGTAGGTAACACCAATCAAATTGTCACAATATTTACTAAACCGTAAACCGGTAAAAGATGAAGAAAAACAACGTAAATATGTATATTTAAAGTAACTAAAGGCAGACAACAAATTTCTCAAGACAGTTCTGGGGAAAAATACCGCCGCCGTGAGTCATTTGTCAAATAAGTTATTCATATTGCTGACTGTAAAAATGACTTTGGTGAATGTAAACGTGAAATAAGCATTAGGAAAATATGGCGGCGCTTTGCTGCCGCGCTAGCCTCATTTGTAATTCTCCGTAGCGAGGGGGCGCGTCGGCGCTCTTGATACATTCAATTATCCGGGAAATGCGACGATATTATTAATTATGCCCCCGGTCATTAAAACTCGGAGAACTAATTCATTATCATTAAGCTTTCGCAGCTATCTGGCCTGGTGCAAGAAAACTCGGCAAGAAATTCAGCGGTTTAATTTCACGAAATGCATACAGGGCCCAGAAAATTCGAACGCTTAGATGGTTGGCAGAAGTATCACTAAGATATATAATTAAATGTTCACGCATTTGTGGTAGCCTGAGTGTCACGGAATAAAGAATAAGCTGGAAGAATGACAGCTGAGACGGTACGGGCGCAGAAGACGGAAACCACCCATACGACAGTCATCCAGAGGAAGATCAAAGAAGTCATGGGTGAATCAATGCTCCAAAATCCTGCAGAAAAAAAGCCTAGATGGACGCGACACTGAGAACCAAAAAACATAAAGCCAGAGAACGAGAAGAGCCGACCCTACTAACCTTTCTAGGCAATAAGTTGGGAGGACAGTGCCAGGAAGAAGAAGAATCATGCGAAGCCTTGAAGGAACGATGACATTACAGGCATATGAGTCTTTTACTCGTGTACCAACGACTAGCTACTGACAAATTGTTTGCAAGTATATATTTTTATTATAATAAAAATATAATAATAATGACTTTATCGATACCCTACATCAGCTGAAAAAAATAGGTGAAGAAAATAAAATTTAAGTATAAAAAGTAGGTTAAAATGTTACCAATTTACATAAAAAAATATATATGGGACACTCCTTTACTCCTAAATTTATATTTAATCAATTTTATTTTATATAAAATATTATTTTAATTTTAATTTTATTTTTTATTTTTTGACCATGTTTATAAAAAATATCGATAGCCATCCCCATAATTCAAGATCGTTCTTATTTCGAGTTGCGTAACTTTATTCTTACCTTTATTTAGTTTTAAGCCCATTGTAACACATTTTTGTATAATTTTGAAAAAAAAATACGATATGTATGAGATATAGGCATACTGCTAATTTAACACAGCGTGAAAACAGATTTAAATTTGTGCCACCTAACTGTTCCTGTTATGAAGATAAATTTCATAAAAGCAGTAAGTTTATTAAGTTTGTCTACGTTTCCAGCAAATTTGTCTTTATATAACAGTTATAATTCATTCCCACTTTCAGTTGTACACGGTACACTTGTAATTATACAATCATAAATTAAATTAAAATAGTAATATCAGCTAACTGCTTCGTTTCTGCGCCCGACAGTCCAATTATGCAAGGATTTGCGAGATTTTTTCTGCAGTGGTATTTGGCATTTTACCAATGGAGGCAATTGGCGGTGCACCCGACCGCCGAAGCAAAATACTTTTAGATAGTGCTCAGAAAGCTGTGAAAAAAAATCTTAATTATTTCTAAGAGGTTAGTTACAATACCCCGGGAACCTAAAATTTAGATATAAATTCGGTGATTTTTTTACAAGCAGGTGATTAATTATTAGATTTTTATTGTTGATTATTAGAGTATTTATTTAACTATTATTTTTATAGAAAATTTTTGAAAAGAAAAACAAAATGGTCGCGTCATGTCCGTATGGCTCCTCCGCCCTGACTGAGATGAAGGATTCCCCAGCACACGTTTATCCAAGTCAGAAAAGAAGGTAAAGGATTTATTTAGAAATGAAATATCTATAATACAGCGTATCTGATTTGAAAAAATATTAGATTTTTTTTGGATTGGGAGAAGTTTGAAAAAACGTTATGTTGCTGGAGCAGGCCGAATATACGTGTAATTGGGATATTGGGTTGTTTTGAAATAAGTTAAGTATTTTTAAGTGTAATTCATTAAATAAGTGGAATTCATACCACAATACATAAAATTTAGGTTGCACACAGTGGCAAGAATGCCACATAAGCAGATCAAGGCACGAATAAGGCACACGAGTGACCCATAGGTCATTGCACCATCAGCATTTCCGATGATTTCCCCACACACCCACAGCCGCACTTCAGGAAACTCCTTTGTTCGTAAATCATATAAAAAGCGGCCCATACAGTATGTGGGCATGTCAGTCTTTCATCGACCTTCGGCGGACAGCCGGAGGCTATCGCCCTTCGAGTATCTATCATTGTCTTTGTAATCGTACTCATGTATAACTTGTACTTGTTTTTATCGAGATAATAAAATCATCAAATATTCTACGCCTTTAGAGCTTTCCCGTCACATGACGGGTGGTGACCTAAAAGCAGTTGTATCCCAAAGTATCTCCAACCCCAAAAAATAAAACTGATATTTGATACGAACCGTTCATTTCACTGAGAAGCAAATCTCAACATTTCGCTTCCACCCCCGCGGCTCTTCTGATGATGCTGAATAAGACTTCAGCGAAGAACTCGAGAAGAGTTTGACTTCCACGCCCGTGGTGTAGAACGCTCTCCTGATAATGGATAAGATTCGAGATTCGCTTCTCAAAACGACTGTAATAATAACTTTGACTCTTTAATAATGAATGTTTTTTTTTTCAATTAATTTTTCTAGTATTCTTTAAGTCCCATCGAAAATAAAATAAAATAAAATTCTACATTTTTTCCTTGGGATTTGATGATTTCGTCAATTTGAGTTTGCTGAGTTTATCCTACGATTGTCTGTTCTCCAAGCGATACAGCATACCTATTGCCATTTCATTTTCTTGTGTTCACTTGTTTAGAGGTTTCTTCTCTCATTATGTAATTTCAAAAAAAACCTTTCCATGCCTCTTTGCGTCATATTAAAACTTTTAAGAACCTTTTTGATTAAGATTTATTGTTTCGCAGTATAAATTGTTTGAAAATTTTGGTTTTCTTTTAAGAAAATACGTACATACATAGTGGAAGATTACCTTTGAGAGTCGTAGACTAGATTAGGACATTAGATGTCCGAATGCACTCAAACCTAGCTGTGTTCTGGGAACGATTTCGAAGAATACTATTTATTTTAGGACATTGATTATTGAAAAATCTAGTAGATATTAGAAAGAACTCGAAGTTGGTCGAAAGTATAGGATCATATAGGAACATTCGAGAAATGGCCATATTCACCAAAATTCGGGAGAAATTTCTGGAAAACGACCTGTTTTAAATACAGCGAAATACGTGACGAGTAAAAAATTGTCCTTAGAAGATTAATTAGTTCGAGATATTTCAGATTAAAAAATATATTTCCAGTTATTTTCGTATCCAGTAATTTAAGCTAATTAATAAAACTTTAATTAATTTTAAGTGTTTCATTTGCCTCGCACGATCTCGGGACAATATATGCAAAGTATTGTTTCCAATTTAAATTTTCTGGCCATATTTCCAAATTAATATGTTTTGTCATACAATTTTAGTGCGCTCTCAACATTATTGAACTCTAGCCTAAAGCATTTAAACAGAGTTTATTTGTCGCGTGTTAATAGTTCAATTTACGCAAACCCACATTCATGAATGCGGTAAACACCTTGAATTGTTTCTATGTTCAGTTATCAAGTTACGATTTACGAATAATATAATCATGTATATAATAATATAATTATATAAATGATTTAAATTATTAATAAATTTACAAGTATTTTTATAACATGTTAAAATACCTTCTTCTTCTTCCACCTCTTATTCTAATGGGTCGGGGTTCCTGCATCGCATAGAAGATTCCAATTTTTCGTATCTTCTATGGGCTTCGCTCTCCATTTCAGCCCAAATAGTTGCAACCTCGCTTCGCAGCAGTCTTCCAAGTGTTTCCGCCAGCTCTTCCTAGGACGGCCCATTGGTCTTGCCAGGTATATCCGCTTTGGCAGTCTATCAACCGGCATCCGCAAGATATGTCCCAGCCACCGTATATGTGATTTCTTGATAAACGTCAAAACGGGCTCTACTAAGAGACATTATCTTATTTGAGTATTTCCGATTCTGTCCCTTCTGGTAACTCTTACTCCTCGTAGAAATCCCATCTCGGCGGCTTGTGGCGGATTAATTCGGCGGAGATTTCATGAGCGGATTCTTTCGGTCTTAACATCAAATGTTAAAGATCTAGGTGTTAGATTTGTAAGCAACCTAACATTTCACGATCACATAGAGACGATCAGTGGTGATGCTTTGAGAATGTTAGGATTTGTTCTGCGTACTGCCAGGGTTTTCGAGAATACCCGCGTACTCAGAACTCTTTACAACTCCTTGGTGCGGAGTAGACTCGAGAGTGGCTCGATGATCTGGGGGCCACATGAGGGCAAGTACTCTCTTATGGTGGAGAAAGTCCAAAAGAAGTTTCTGAGATATCTCTACATGAGAGAGTACGGGCATTATCCTTGGCTTTACCCAACCGAGTTTCTCCAGGGTATGCTTGGCTACAATAGTTTAGGGACTAGAAGGAATGTGTATTTGATTACACATTTTTATCGATTGTTGCGCGGTATGATCGATAATCCTGAAATTATGCAGAGCATTGGTTTGTATGTTCCTGATAATTACACTAGACATCGTCAGCATAGATTGTTTCACATTCCAATATACAGGACCAACCTGCCGATGGTTATGCCTGTTGGAAGAGCCACAGCTATGCTGAACACAATTGCTTTGGGTATTGATATATTCCATGTGTCTGAGGGGGTTTTCCGAAGCGGGATTCTCCTACACCTTTGACCAGATTTTATGTTATTTTTAATTTATTAAATACTTTCATTTTTGATATATACTTCCTAATATGTATGCCTTAAACATTTTGTTTGTCATGTACATATTATCGTGAAATAAATTGAAAATTGAATTGAATTAAAAAAAGATCCAATACTCGTGGCCGTACAATAAGATTGGCCTGAAAACTGATTTGAATACTGCCAACTTTGCTCGCTGGCTGAGTTCCGCTTTCTTAGTTCTGTTCAAGGGATAATACAGGGATCGTGCTACCTGGCTTGCGGCTCCTATCCTCCTATCCAATTCACTTTCTTGCATTCCATCCTGAGATGTTATTCCATCGAGTAATACTGCCATATATATCTCTAGCTATTAATATTTGTAAGCTATTTATTGCTGTTAAATTTATCGCTGCATTGCAATATCAAACATTTTTGAAATATCTGGAACAACACCGCCACAATTCAGAATTTGCCGGCTTAAGTATTTAAATTCATTTAAGATACTAGTAAATAATTCTCATTTCTCTTACCCTTTCTTCAGAATAATGGTGAAGTGAACGTAAGCCTTCAAATTGGATTAATTAAAATAATATAAATATTGTCAAAGTAATCTTTGACACAGAGTTCTTGAACTCGGTTTTTAAGTGCCTACAAGAAAAGTTACATTGTCCACTTAAATTAGAAGGGAAAAACTTAAGAAAGCCACTAAAAGTTTAGCCTTCTAACCGCTTCAGATTTAAGTAGGTTGGTGTACAGTGTACAGCCTTCTGAACTCTACTTTGTCGCCGTTTGGGGAGGAACCCCGTTAGCTAAACTCTTAATGGTTTATAGGGTTTGGACTTGTTTGTGAAATAAACAACTCGAATCATATTACATTATTCAGATTTTCGCAAGTGTATGATAGTTTAAAATATTCTCGTGGTCCTTGTAATAAGCCCAGAATAAACTAAAATAAATGTAAACAAAACTAATTATACGAACATTGAAAATAAAGCAATAATAATTAGCAATTATCGTAATTGGATAGATAGTGAGAGTATAATAAAAGTGACTGAAATAAGCTAAATCCAAGAAGATGGTCCTTATACATAGATCCTTCTGAGGGTAAGTATTCTCGGCATAATTCAGTGTAAGGATTTTAAAATAAAATAGAATTGTCGCGGAAATAAGTATTAAAGAAAATATTATGCTTAAAAGTTTCGAAGATTGTATCTTACGTTCTCAGGTTTTCACGGCCGTTCAGAATCTTGTGTGTATAGTTTTCTGGGATATTCTGCCGTGTAGGTATATTTGACCTCTCTGGCCGACGTTTTGGATCAAATCGCAGGGTCCATCATCAGGTCTTACTATTTTAAAAAATATCAATAAAAAATAGATATCTCATTAGCAATATGTGTGGTTAATTAAGGGGAGTGAAAAAGCTTTGGATGCCGGTTGGGCTAATGATTATTTCAACATACATATGAAACGTGTAAAATTTAAATGTATATATACAACTTCCAAAAATTTGATAGATGTGGTATTCATACCTACTTTCCTATAAAAAAAAAATCATATAATTTTGTCTGTATGAGACTGTATATAAAATATCTTGATTTAAAATAAAATAATTTACTGAAAGAAGAACTATGACGCCTGAATACAGACAATACTTTTGCACTACAAATACGCTTTTAAAGCCTGCTTTAACCTTTAAATCAATAAGTATTGCCTCTGTATTCATGCCTAAGTTTACAGGAAAAATATAATCAATTCCATCCAAAAGTAAATATTTTCCCAGATGAATGAAAAATAAATAACCGTTATTTTAATTTATTGCAAGAGCATCGTCTGCAGTCATTTCAGCAGCTGGTTTATTTATGAAACGAAATAGCGAAACAAATCTCAGAATAAATTTCCAAAGTTCAACAGACATTTTTGCATACGGTTTTTATGAGTGCAGTGACCCTTAAAAATATTCTACGAAAATACACAAAGCCCGACGCGCTGACGGTGCAGGAGGGTAAATTTGAGCTCTCTTCAGCACAATCTGTACGGTTAGTTTTGATACGAGTTACTTGAACCACGTTAAAATCTAAACACTTTTTTCAAGTAGTGTGCGAGAAATAGTGCATTAACTTTTAATGAGAATTCTTATCATCAAAATATTCTCGTATAATTAATAATACACTTTGTAATAACCATTAATTTATTTCAATATCAGCATCTTTCGGGGATAATGTTACCTTGATCGGAATACAACGTATGTATAGATACTAAAAATTAAAAATTGAAGTATAGGTATTAACAAAATTCAAAAAATAAATTATTTTTCTTTTTCTTTAGTGGTTCCTCGATGCGAAGATGATGTTAGTCATGTTTTAGTTAAGTATCCGAGCGTGGCTGAGGAGCGCAATTCTATAACCACACACTATTTTACGAGATGTGCACATTCATCCGGTGGATAGTGGAGTTCTGAGAGATGGGTTTTCTTTCCTTCTTTCTTTCCTCTATCTTCTTTTCTCAGAAATTGCATCAGCTTTATTCCGTGTGATTGTTTCCCTGGCGCAGTGTACTTCTAAGTACCATTGTGCCCGGTAATGGGTCACGATTTCCCAGTTTTCAGGATCTATCCCACATCTGCTCATGTTCGCCTTCAGGGTGGTATTTTTTTCAGCCCTCCCTGTCTTATTTTGCCGTGCGATAGCTTCGCAAAAGTAATTCTCTCAAATAGAAATATATGAGAGATGAATAACTAACTTAAAACTAACGTGAAAACAAAGTAAACAGCTAACTATTTGCAAAAAGGACTTAGAAAAGTTAATAGCTACCTATTAATATTATATTACATATAATATTATACATTCTTTTTGTGAAATTGCAATTTCAGAATATAGTTTTCTGAATTTTTAAAACCAAATTTATTTATCAATTAGAAAGACACGCAGAAAAGTCAAATTGATGAAAAAATATTTGGCTACTTTGCTCTGAAATCGTAACTTCACAATAATAATGTGTTCTCTAATATAATAAATATGTGTCGTATCAAATGTTTCCAAAATTAAATTAAATAAAGTTTTTTTACTTCGGTTATACCCGACATTTTTCTTGTAAGTATTCATCTACCAAGTAATCTATCTACAAGTAAGAGTTATCCTCATTTCGGTATAAAAGTTACCATCGAAATGACGAGTCATATCTCGAACGGCGTTTTTATCTCCCGCACTTCATCGCAAGACGAAGTCGCAAAAAATTATCTTAAAGTTTCATCATCGATCTCCGATATTATGAGCGTCTTAACATTTATATTTTTTCAGTTTTACGATCATTGCGTGTACATTTGATATCAAATTCACTCTATTTGAAATGTAATCTCACTAAAAAATATATGGATGTCGTTTTTGTTACGAAAGTATTCACCTTTGCTCGATTTGATAAAGAACGAAAACAGATTGAATCATATTTCACAGTTTTTTAAGATATTTTTATATAAAAGATTTTGAGGTATTGGAATAAGTGAAACATATTGGAATAAAATCATTCAAATGTAAAATACTTCTAATAAAAGTATTGGAGCATGTTGGAGAATGTGAATTAGAACCATTAATATGTAAAATGTAAAATATTTTTAATCAAAATTTATAATATACATAGTTTATTTTTTACGATTTGAGTTTATTTATTAAAACCAATCGGTTTCTGAAAATTCTTTTTTTTTTCACGGTGATGAAATTAACCCTTTGTATAATATAGGATAGTTTAATATAGTTGGTTATTTACCATGGTTTACTTTTCCTTATATTTCTAACAATTCCAAATCATCCAATTCAAGATTAATATTATTTTTACCCTAAATTGATAAATCTTAATTTGTATAAAAAGTATCTGCATTGGAAAATGCAGCCACTATCTTCCTGGACCATCAAACAGATACGAGCAGTTAGACGTTTTTACCACTGATCTTATTAATTTTAAACATTTTATAAAAAATATTTCGAAAGATAACTAATCTTTGTCTATTGAGACTAAAAGAAATATATCACACATCAAGGGGTCGTTTTTAGAAGGTTCTTTTAATTATCTTTTCGGTAACTGCCAATATCTCTGTTATTTTTAAGCGATAGCTTTCACGGTCATGGTGTCAATTTTTTGATGAGGTTTAATTAAGAAGTATTCTGGTGCAGTACATAATAATAATACCTATACATAATATTACTAACCCGTACTGTAAATTGTATTATTGTTTAATATTGTAATACTTTACCTAAAGTGTTTGTAAAAGTACTAAGGGAATAAGAAAATCTATTAATTTTTGCAATAAATAATAAATTTAAATGTGGGTGATTTTCATTCGAATAATTAAAGTAAAATAGATATTTTGTGACAAATATTAGTAAAATTATTAATTAAAATAAAATAATATTTTAATATGTGTCGATTTATCTAAATAAATTTGAAATTAATTCACCTAATATGTTAGGTACAGAACAGTGACTGTATTTCCATTTATAATAATTTTCGTAGGTACCGAAGAATAATGGGTTCACTCATTAATCTTCGTGGAGTGTTCGTCGCGATATCCAGGAAAGTCGAGAATCGTAGAAATAAAATCAGGTTTCAAGTAGGCAGAGGCGAGGTCAGCTTTGCAGAGAATAATGATTTCTCTATTTTTTTTACAATTCCTAGAGTTTAATGTTCTCTAAGTATTTTACATGAGCCCAGACCATATACGAATTAATCGGTGCGAATTACTGACACGTTTACTGACAACCACTTTATCGTTATAAACATCATAAATATTTTATTTTACTACATTAGCTGCAACTCATAAAAAAATGACGGGAAACTGGTGCGTTTTTGCTAAGCTCTAGTATATATTTATAGCATCTTTTTTGGTCCTTCACCGAGAAGCGGCCGTAGAAACATGTTCGGTGTGGCCTGGGGTTGTTCCAAGCTCCATCTCCAGTCGTTTAATTAGCCATGAATTCTAACGAAATTGCGGACGTTACACGAAGTTACGGGAACAGACAGACAAATTGACGGACGGACGGACAGACAACAAAATTATTATGTTTGATGAATAAGTAGGGTAAATTTTTTATCGTTATTGTTGTCAAGTCATCATTGTTTTAATAGTTTTTTTCTTAAATATGTTCCATTATACCAAATAAACTTTTTTATGGATTATTTCACAAAATTTTCGCCAATATTACTGGACTATTGGATAAGGTTGAGTTAGGTTAAAAAAACCTTAGTTATTTTAATTGTTATTATTATTTTCTTTAAATTAAAAAAAAAGAAATATAATTTTATTTTAACCTAACCTAACCTTTTTAATTTTGTAGTTTCGTTTTGCGCGCTATTGGCAGCGTTTAATTGTCAGCGCGCTGTTTTCGGTGTTGTACTGCGCGCCTTAGACTTGCGCGGAGTTGTATCTAGACGTTTTACTGCAATTTTATAAAGGACAGATACCGCCTTATTCTGTGTAGTAAATTAGTTAAAATAACTTTAAATACTACAAATTATTTTCATATATACAAATCATTATATGGAATTCAGGTCGACGTTATCTGCTAGTCCACATCTTCGTCCAGTGGACCGAGTACATTCCATTGCAACAGGAAGGGTAACCCGACAATTGCGCATAGACAACTGCGCGCCGAGTGCAGACAACTCCGCGCAAGTCTAAAGCGCGCGGCCCGATCCCGAAAACAGCGCGCTGAGAATTAAACGCTTACAACAGCGCGCAGAACGAAACTACGTAATTAAAAATAACGAAAAGCCAAAGATTTTTAAACCTAACCTTACCTTATGTTAAAGTCCAGTAATGTTGACAGAAATTTTGTAAAATAATCCATAAAAAAAATTATTTTCAATATTGGAACATATTTAAGAAAAAAAAAAACAATTAAAACACAAGGATAACTTGGCAACAATAACTGATTTTATTCAAAATACTTGTTTTACCTACCATAAACTATTGGTACACAAAAATTAATTTTGTTGCAGTTGTTATACACAGGTATTTTCATATAAGCTTGTAGTTGAGTTATTGTGGGTACAGTGCGTAATACGCACGTTGTTTCGTTGTGTCATCACAACGAAACAACGTGCGTATTACGCACTGTACCCACACTAACTCAATTGCAAGCTTACATGAAAAGACCTACACATAAAAACCAAATTTATTTTTAATCAATTCGAAAGAAATTCAGAAATATCAAATCCACGAAAAAGTATTTGGCTGCTACCGGGATTCGAACCACGGATCTCCTTTTATCTTGCCCCGGATAGGAGGAGATCCATGGTTCGAATCCCGGTAGCAGCTAAATCTTTTTTCGTTGATTTGATATTTCTGTACATCTTTTTATTGATTAATTAATTTTATTTTAATTATGTATATTTCTTCTGTGTTATAGTTTTTAGTTATGTAGTGTTTGTATCAGTAATGTAGTTTATATTCTTATGTCAGCATGTATTGTCTGCCTGAACACTTACCATTTTTTATGTTATATTTTTAATAGCCCTAAATCTATGTAATAATTTTAATTCAATTAGTTAATATGTGTTTAGAATAAAAACTATTTTATATTAATTACTTACCTCAACAAGAGAACAAAATATCATTTTTTATAGTTTAAAAAAAAAAGATTTGTAAATTAATACACTTGTTTTAAAGATTTTCATGTTGATTATTTCAAGTTAATTACTAAATTGTTAACTGTAATTGAGACCAAATGAAAAGTGTATTTTGTTAATCAAGTAATTGGTTTACTGCATTATATTACGTGTAACGGATCACTTTCAAAACAAAATGTTTTCGATAAATTTTCCACACAAAATGTCTGCCATGAAAGCTGCTTTTTCGATAAAATTGCAATAAATTTTTGCCGAACAAACATCTCGTCCGAGGAAAACAATAGTAAATCGAATTCTGCGTGGGGAAAGTGCATACTCGGCTTCCTTTGAGGGTTGCACTAGTATAGATACCGGGTGGTGCAATGAAAATAACACGATGTAAAATAAAATTAAAAAAATTCCAACTCTCGTTAAAAATTTCACTCTTTTTGGTTGAACCAGCAGTTTTTTTAAATTTATTTAATTATAATTAAAAAATCATTTTAATTTTTATTTTTAAATACTTTTTATTCTTAATAAAAACAATTTAATTTACAGTGGGTATATAAATTATTCAAGAACACAAAACTGGATTTAATCTTCAAGGGGATATCATTAATCAAGATATATATACTATCGACGTCTAGAGACGAAGCCATTTTTTTGCATATTAAAGTAGGTATGGTAGCCATTTTTTGATGGTTCATAGAGCTTACGACCTATTCAAACCACAAGGGGTGGTAATAAAAATACAACTCACACATGGAATAAGGCATGCGAAGTTAAGATATGTACAAAAATTCCAAAAATTTGATAGATGTGGTAGTCTATCATGGGTGAAATTGGTGAACGTTACATTTTGTAAAGTGATAACTTAAGCCAGCCGTACGTTAGGTCGTAAACCCTGTGAACACCAAAAAAAAGACTTACGCACATACTTTTCCATATAAAAAAAATGATTTCATCTCTATGAGACATCTATGATATACCTATATCTTAATTAACTTTAATTTTACTTGAATAACTAAGTAATTTAATTTCCGACGGCAAGCGCAGTAATAACAAGTTAGCTTATTTATTTCCGCTGCTACAGTTCATGATAACACCGCCAGTTGACAACACGCAAATGCGCAGAAGCTGCAGCCGACAGTTAACCATCAAGTATGACGTCCGTTATTTTAAAAGATGAGAATTGCCGCCTAGAGAGTTGCATTTATTAAAAATGATATGAATATTTTTTATATATTTAAAAAAATACTTCTTACTAAATACTTGCTGCTCTAAGCAACTTCCAGTGCATCTTCCACAAGAAGATGTCAGGTGCTTCTTGAATGCAACTCGGCATGCCGGACTCGATAACAACATATATTTCTAACAATATTTTTTATATGTATGTACTGAGAACACATTAACTGTATTTTTCCACAGAGGGATAATTACTTCTCTTTTTCCTTTTAACAGACCTATGTAGTCTATTCTCCTATCTTTTGGGAGGTCTTCTGCAAGGGCGTGTTCCGTGTGTCTGATTATGTAGTGCGATATAAGGGAGTCTGGTGCTATCCAATCTCTGGACATGACCGTGCCAGTCCCTCTTCCGCTGTCTACTCCATCGTTCAATGTCCTCGTTCGTACATATCTGTCATATTTTGGTGTTTCTCATACGATCCTTCTGCGTCTTGCCTGCTACCATCTCAGCGTCTTCATCTTGAAGTCCTCAATACTTGTTTAGTCCTGATTGTGTCTGCCCTTGCTTCAATAGTGTGGGTTAATCATTATTGGTCTTACTCATGCTTTGTAGATTTTCATCTTGCTCTTAATGGCCACATCATTATTCTTCCAAATTGTGGATCTTAGAGCACCAGAGATTGCCGCTGCCTTATGAACTTGTGCTAGTATGGATAATTACTAATTAAGATACATTATAGAAGTCTCATAGAGACAAATCAATAAGAACATATATACAACATACATTTGATTATATATGGGGATAATATATGGGGGATCTTACAGTGGAATTGGTGAATTTGGCATTGTAAAAAGTTTTCACTTATGTTAGTTTATACATCATAAGCTCTGGGAACCCTTTAATGACTTCCATACACGTTACCCATATAAATAGATTCGTCTGTGTGAATCTTCTATAATTTATCTTTATTAATATATTTCCAACCCTAAGTAACCGGCAGGTTACTAACTAACTTACCATACATAACAAGGGTTTCTCGCAGCTATAGGCAAAGAGGATGAAGTGCCGCACTCATGTGTCCTGACACACAACTCTCACCTTATTCACATTCATACATGAGGACCATCTTCCATAATTAATTATTACTATATATAATTGATATAGAATTGACTATACGCCTTAGACTCATGAAATCTGTTCTCTCCTTAGCGTAATACATCTATTTTAACATTCCTCATACAAGACAGTCTACACTCCATCCTTGGGATTTTTTTATTGCGTAAGAATCGTTAGTACTTTTTTATTACAGTGAAAAATTCCACATGAATTCACTCCACGAATTCTGGATAGGGGTGAATGTACGGGGTCAGATATTTTAATAGCGACAGTAATGTTCTGCTAATTGTGTAGCTCGGGGCATATCGCTCGTTGTCTACTCTAGTTCCTGGTTGCTCGGCTGCTTGGCTCGTCTTCAGTTAAAGAACTTCCCCTATTTATAACAATTACCCGGCAGCGGGATGGAGCGATACATTTTACAGGCGCTATTAATAGAAGACTGGTAAGGGTGCGCCTTGTCTGGAGGAGCTCCGCTTTCCGCATAACGTGAAGCCTCCGAGGGCTAATTGCGAGTGTCGTTAGAGGGATGAACAATTTATCGAATATATTTGATCGGAGTTTTTACAGTTGTCGTACAACCACCCTCACGGTGCTAAAACGGATTATCTTATTTTGTTCATTTCCATAACAGAAATCATATTATTTGTTATTAAAGCCGGGATTTATTTCAAGAAATAAATATTTATTAATTAAGGATAAATAATAGAAGTCTCATAGAGACGAAGCTTAAGTGATCACTCTACACAACGCAACGTTCACCAATTCCATCTGTTGTTATTTGATATCATTAATAAGTTAATAGTTAATAGTAATATGATACCCCCTATATTCTATATTTATTTAAATATTTATTATTTAAGAAAAACTAAAGTCTCACAGAGGCGAATCTATTTATATGGGAAACGTGTACTTTATATGGTGGCCCAATGCTTATGACCTGTATGAGCTGACATATCATTTTACATAGTACAAAATTTACCAATTCCACCGTAAGAATTCTGAACGGCAGAGAATCTGAGAACTTTTTACTATTAACTCCAAATTTAACAATTGAAATATCAGCAACTTTTAGACTAGCTAGAGACCTGAAATTTATTGCATTTATGTATTTCCTATGCAGTATGAGTTGTCTGATATACTGAGAGACATAATAAATTTAAATATTTCATGTAGAGAAAATAAAGAAATTAAAACATAAACAATAATAGTTTAACGTTTCTAGTTAAGTTGAATACATGTCAGTTTATGGAAACAATATTTAGTCAAGCGAGTGTCGATTTTTGAGATATATTTGACACCAATTGCTAAAAATTAAGTAATTTATTATTTATCCGACAATTTGTTTATTGTTAAAAATATTCTTCAAATAATCAGGTGAAAATTTATAAAAGAATGTCCTCATAAAAAAAATAAGACACAAAATGTTACAAATTGCTTGATAGAAATATAAAAATATTAGTAAGCTTTTAACCAAACGTCACTTATTCTGTGAATCGAGATATATTTTATGAAATCGATTGAAACGTTATGTTGAGGAATTGTCTTAATATGTACCAGAACGAGAAAAAACATTAAAACATGATTCGGAAAAGCGGAACATTTCCATTAAGCAGAACGAAGGCTGTATGAGAAACTACCATCTCCCGATCAGCCGCAGAAGTCTCTAGGGATAAAATAAGTAATAGAAAAGAGTCAACGCTCACGATTTCCAAAAATACAGAGAGTTCCAGTTCGAGGCACTTCCATAATTTATAGTGATTTATGAAGGAAAAATGCGGCCAGGAAGGATAGCAGGGAATGCGAGCCGTTGTGTAGGGGATATTAAGGTACGAAAAATCCTGAAAGTGGCGCGGGGAAGTCGCCTCCATCAATAATCTATCCTTTCTGCGCCCGAAAATTGTGAAAGGAATTTCAGGGCATCCAATCATTTTGTGCCAGAGTGATGAAATAAGAGAATTTTTGGGTGCCAGTTATGAAAATGCAATGTTAATTTCATCACTTTATTATTTACTAGCGGTCCGTGACCAGCGTTGCCCGGGTTTTGAAATCTTTTATTTATTTTCATCTAATAAATTACAAAGTTTATTATTATCCAAACTAATAAACAACTTTATGGCAGTTTTCATATGAATAAAAGTATTCTTATCGAGGATTCCTCAAGTTCCATATGTTTTTTTAATAATAAAAAACTACCAAAAACTCAGAAAATTGTTTTATTACTGTTTTCCGAATTATTGATAGTTTTTATTACTTTCAGGATAATTTTTAATCACAGGGTTATCCTGAAAAACCAAATACAACAAGAACAGGCAAAATTATCAACAAATTCAATCATCATCATTCTTGGCACTACAACCCTTGGTGGGTCTTAGCCTCCTCAATAATTTTCCTCCACTCACCTCGGTCTAGTGCCAGCTCTCTCTAGTTTCGAAGCTCTAAGGCAGAGATATCTTTGAGGACGTTGTCACTCCATCTTAATTTGTAATAATAAATTCAGTAAAGACAAATATATGCTTATACTATAAAATATACAAGTAAATACAAAAACAAAGTTTTAAAATTACCCAAACGACAATTACCACGCCAATAACTTAATTTACATATCCCAAAAACACATACTTTATATGGGCAGTGGAGTTTTATTTAACTGTTGTCTAGTACCTATGTTTTCCCGTCAAACCGCGAAAAAATCAGTTTCCAAGTATCGATATAATTCTAGAATAACGAATCAAATTATTGATCAATAAAACGTTTTCAATTTTATTGATCAATGTTTCGTTACGTGAATGAAAAAGTATGTATTATAATTATTAACATAAAAAGTAAGCATTAGTAGCATTAGTAAATAAATAGGATATATAAAATAATAAAAGAGAAAAATAAGGCGCTAAGCGAAAAGCGAGCTGTGGCATTTTGCTAATATTGGTGGTCTGAGAAGGTGGTCTGAGAAAGAGAAAAGTCTTCACTAATATAATTATCAATTACTTAATTTCGAACAAAGTTCTGTGAATCAATTAGAAAGACATCAAGAAAAATCAAATCCACGAAAAAAAATATGGCTGCTACCGGATTCCGGTGCCTTCTTATCCAGGCGGTCCGGTCTGACAGAGCTTCAAAAAACGGATTACCGAAGTACCAATCGTAAATGTAACCTCACAATTCTCATATTTCGACTAAATTACATGAAATAAATACTAATGTTGTGTTTAAAGCTTATAAAAGAAAGATTATTTCACATGCACTTATTAATTTCTCCTCCCACAGCGTGTTGATGTAAAACTGTAGCAAAATTATCATTGTCGCATTGGACTCGTATATATATTTTGACGTTTGACGGATAACCGTAAAAATCGCGTCACATTGTCACGTTGTCTCCCTCTCTCTCAACTAGAAACTGGATGAAACGTGCACCGACGACGCATGATTTATTAAAATAAAATATATTAAAATATGTTAAAATAAAATATGTTAAAATATATTACATTTCCTTTGACAAAGTATCGTTAAAAGCTTCTATCAACTGATCTTAACCGCACCGTAATGCTCATCTCCTTATCATTTGCTGCCGAAAATAAATCCGCACTTTGTAGAACTAACAAGCTCGTTGGGGTCGAGATATCGCTCGACATCCCCTCCCCCTAATTGAATTCCACGGTTGACTTTTCGGAAAGGCCCCTCATAACTCCGGATAAGTCGCGGATAACACCGGGGAATCCCGCGAAGAAGGAAACACAACCCGGCAAAAACCAATCAATTTGGCGCGCTGTCAGTTTTGGCGCGAAATCTTTTCAAGGTTGCCAGATTGGGCGTTGTTAACTCTGTACTAGTGGTGATTTTTGGATGATAAAAATACTTGTCGGTGAAGCGACTTCCGAATTATTTCAATGAACTTTATTCGATCACAGAGGACGATTATATGTACACATTGTACCGATTATTTTATTTTTAAACATTCAGACTTGATGCAAATGATCTCTCTGATTATACATAAGTTAAGTTATTTCTCTTAATATCATTGAAAGATTTGACAGCTACTTCATGATGCAATATTTTATTTTAAAATATGTTTTATTTTAACTTTATAATTCACACACATATAAATTCTGAAAACACACAAATGAATAATATCACGTTTAAATCTACTTCACCAATCCTAGAGTTCTTCCCTTAGAGAAGTAAAAAAAACACCCTCTATCCACCGGTGGTTTCCTGACCTGCCCGAATAGATTGTTAAATTTTGTATTTATGTTAGTTATTATCTATACCTGATGATGAAAGGGACTGTTCCTCTAATTAGTTAATTCGTCGTAATTAATAACTCATAGTGTGTGTGTGTGTGTGTGTGTGTGTATTACAAAGTTGAAATAAAACATTTTTTTTTTCATTCATTGGTTTTCTTACAGCCATATAATTAATAAATCTTGAAAAAAACAATAATTAATGTACAGAGTCTTGGGCCAATTACAAGAAAACACGTACATATATACTAGAATATTATACCAGGATTGATAAAAAAATGAGAAAAAACAACATGTCAAATAGTGAGTTTGTGTGAGTGTGTGCATTTGTGTGTTTTTATGTGGCCGTGTGTATATGCGTTTTTATGTGTTCGTGTGTGTGTTCACATGTGTGGGAAGAAAAATGTCATCGCGCGAGTTTATACGTAAGGGATTTTGTAAACTGCTCATAACTTAAATTTAAAATATCGAGATCTGCAAAGGCAGTGTCATAGGTATCTAGACCTCTGTTAATAATACAGTTTTTACCGTAGTTTGTTCTCCAATGATTTAAGTGGATATGGCGCGGTGCTCTTGTTCGTTTCTGCGGGACATTAAAGTGTATCGAATTTAAAATTTCAGATGAATCTATGCGATTATTGAGTATTTTGTAAAGGTCTTTCATATCGCTTATCGTTCGCCTGTCTTCGAGAGTAGTTATCTTGTGGTACTTATATGCGTCGTCATAATTCAAATTCAAATTCAAATTCAAATGTTTATTCAATGTTCAATGTTACAAATGTTTACAGTGTTTACAAAATTTAATGAAGCTTTTTTCATTGTTGTTGAGTGTCTTGGCAGCAAGTAAACACTAAATTGATTTGACGCCCTGCCTGCTACACTAGTAATTTACTGTATTATAGCAGACAGTGCTCTTCCAGTAGTATAATGTTCAAGAATATTTATTATTTATATAACATTTGTGAATAAATCTTATTGCCAATTAAAATTAAGTAATAGTAATAATTAAATGTTTACAATTTAATAATGGTGTTAATTAATTATATTATAGACAAAGGAAAAAAAATGATCTGAATAGGATATTAATAAAATAAAATAAAATAAAACAATTAAAAGTATTTAAAAAGATGACAGTAACAGTAAGACAGTAAGTGACAGTAAATGTTCTTGTAGGAATAGTATATTTTAAATTTAGTTTATATGATGGCTTTTAATAGGTTTTGGGCATGCTTCCTTCCCTTTTCATGCAGCCAGAGTTTCACTTTAGAAGAAAAATACGCGAGACTATGGCTACATGTTTTAAGTTTAGTGTTAAGAGTATTGAATGTTTTTGGTGCTTGGAAGAGGTGAAATCTTTGTGAAAATGTTTTTTTGAATTTTGGTACAAGATAGTTGCAGTTCACCTGTGCCCTTGTTGAATGTGAGTGAGTTATTTGTTGGTGATCTCGTTTATGTCGGAAAAAATATTTTAAAGTGTTGAGTAAATATGTTCATAGTTATCGAAATGGACGTGATTTTTGAAATTCAGTGCTTTTGTAAACGTCTGCTGAATGCGTTCGAGACGCTATTTATGTATTTCGTAATACGGAGACCAAATTGGTGATGCAAATTCCAAAATGCTAAGTACGTAACAAGAGAATATGCATTTCAAAGACTGAGTGCTATTAAAAGGTTTAGTCATTCGAAGTACAAATCCGAGCATTCTATACGCCTTATCGATTATGGCGTTAATGTGTTCCAGGTATGTCAATTTTGAGTCCAATTGTACGCCGAGATCACGAGATTTTAAATTAGTTCTCTTATTTTATCGAGGCGTGAGACCCAGGGCTGCTCTGCGAACAAAAGTTGCCATATCGGCCCTATTTTTTCGCCATCCAGATTGGCAGGAGACCGCACATACAACGTCACTGTCTCTGTGAAGCATTAAAGAAACAAAAATATATTTAAAATGATAAAATATAAAACAAAATATATTGGAACAGAATATTTTTTTACGCTTCAGGAGGCCAGGAGGACCAATTACAGAAGCGAAATACATCACAAAACACCCAGGCTTGAGTAAATCACATCGATTAAATTGTGACCTCATCGGGAATCGAACCCGGAACCCTCGGTGTGGGAAGCCAATGTCATACCCACTGCGCTATGGGGGCCGCTTCGTATATATATAAATATAAAATATATAATAAATATAAAAGAAAAAATATATATAAAAAGAATCAACAATAAATTTGAAAATAAAATTGTTACAATACAATAATATGATAAAACGGAAAGAGAAGAGAAAATTACACAATTTATATTCTCAAATTTGCTATAGTATTTGAATATTTAATAATATGTCAAAAGCCTTACTCCCGTAGTTCACATTTTGATTAATGTTAGGCTAAATAAGAAAGAATTTTTTATTCTACATTTAAATCATTGAATGAAACGTCCAGTGTAAATTTTAAATTGATGAATATTGTTTATTTATATTAAAGAGAAAGTATATATCGAGGGTAGAAAGCCAAAAGAGCGCTTATTTATTAGTGATTATTTCGAACTTTACAGGAGAGCAAAATAAGTTTTGTCAATCTAATTTTATCAATGTTTCTTTTATCATTAAAAGTTTTCCATGTTTATTTATTCAAAACACATAAATGAATTGTTTGATATTAAAATAAATATTGACAATATCAGACTGGCAAAACATTATTTTGCTTCCTTGTAAAGTTCGAAATAATCACTAACACCCTTTTGGCTTTCTACCCTGTGTATATTTAATTTTGTAGGGATTATTAATGATGATCTTTAAAATGGGTGGAATATCACTATGTTTACTCTGCTTGAATTTTACAGTATTTTATGTGTTATTCTACTCGAGTATAATAATATATAATGTATAATTAAGCTCAAGTAGAACAAACATAGTCTTTTACCATATATTTTAATGATAATAATAATTTCAGTTGATAAAGCGTAGGGTCCAGGTTTTTCCTCAATAAATCAACGTTGTTCTAATAAGGTACTTGTATACAGGACCCTTATTAGACCAACTTTTGTTTTGCTTGATAAACGGATGGATTTTTAGTTTTGGAGACAGTACCAAGTGACAAAATGCTAAGTTTATCTTAGAAAATATAGCCAAGAACAAATTATCTCCATAAAACATTTCATTGCGAAAATTGAGAGAAGCGTCTCCACCGAAGGAGAAACACATTTTTTATTTTACGTTTCCCCCGACAGATGGAGTCGGATAAAACTAGTCAAACGAGAAAATAGCGACGGGAATTAAATTTGTTACGATTCTCCTGGCAACACCGAGGGTCCCAAATGAAAAGTCATGTCTGGAAGCTATCAAAGCCTCCGACCCCGCAAAGTGTTGCCATTGTGAAATTTACACTTTTCGCTGTTTCGTAAATACGTTTCACGTCCCTCCGTCTCTAATCAGAAATTCTGCAAACTTTTCAAACAAAATTGATTTGGGTTTATATCTTGTAAATATGTACATTTATTATGATACATTATCAGCCATTTATTTTTGAAAGAGACGGCAACTCTATTTTATTGAAAGATTATCTTCTATTTCTTATTGGCTGAACAACATATGAGAGATTTTATTTCATCAATCGAAGGTAGCACCGTGTGTAATTGATTTCAACTCAAGCAAAAAGGGCGTTCATGAATGAACGAGAAAATGATTGTTAGAAAGGTATGAAGAGAATGCTGTTGTAACTAGATGTAGAGGACCAAAATCTTGTCCTTAACAGGCCAACCAATATTGTCCCCGATAGATGGTGCTATTGGGAGTTTAAAATAATTAATAAAATGTATTGGGATATAGTAAAGGTGATAGTAGTTAAATAATAAATATAAAAATTATTAATGGAAAATGAATAATAATGAAGTACCTATTCACATACTAACTTTTTGTGTGCCTATATATACTTCGATTTTTTAATTAAAATTGTAAATAAGGTAGAATACAATTGTATCCTGATAAAGGGGCCACGGACTCTGAAACATGTTGATATTTTTCAATACAAAAGTGGTGAAAACCAAGTTCATTTTTTAAAATTTTATTAATAATGTCACCACAAAATTATTTCGCTCTTTTTGAAGAAGGTTATAATTTATTTCTTTATTTAAAATTACTACAAAACAAAAGCTGGTTGTTGTTTTGCAAAATAATTTTGTTTATTGTAAATTAAAATAAAGTGAAAATTTTCTGAAAGTGTGAGAATGGATATCTTCTACCATATCTAAACCAGCTAAACCTAAAAGGACATTTATTCCAACGAATGGCATGGAAATCTTGACCACTTTCCAGTGAGTTTAATATTTGAGGAATTAAATTGTAAACAAGCTGAAACCAAGACCTCGTATATAAAGGATTTATAATGAAAACTATGTTTTGAAAGATTTGGCAGATACTTCGTGGTGCAACATTATAATTTCAAATATGTTTTAATATACTTTGTAATACACACACAATATGAGTTATTAATTTACAACTATAGTTTCGAGAGGAGCAGTCCCTCTCATCATCAGGTATAGATAATAATAAATAGAGGAGCAGTCCCTCTCATCATCAGGTATAGTTATTATCTATACCTGATGATGAGAGGGACTGCTCCTCTCGAAACTATAGTTGTAAATTAATAACTCATATTGTGTGTGTATTACAAAGTATATTAAAACATGTTTGAAAACTATGTTTTATTTAAAAATAATTTTACCTAGTCCCCTTTAGTTACTTTACAGAATTTATATTGAAGAAGTATGTAAGTCGATAAAGAGTTTTGTTGAAGTTTAGCCCGTCTACGATTCTGACTCTAGATTCCAGGCTCTCCATGCAGAGAGTACGACCTGCAAACTTTGTCGGTCATGGTATCACCTAAAGCTAACAGACTTAACTTATCTACAGAACTAACTGATCGTGACGCCAAACGTTATCAGTGTTCGGATGTCCACAGAGCAGCGAGACTAGTGATGTACTAATTTTAAATTGAACTTAAATTAGTATTCTATAAAATAAAAATAAAAAAATTAAAAAGCAAAATGGCTTATGTTGGCACAGTATCGTGGCTGTATGAGGCAAATGAAATACTTAAACAATTAAATAATTTACTTTATACACAAAGTCACTGGACACGAATTTAATCGGAACACCATTATTTAATTTTCATGCAATGGTAACTTGAAAATTTTCTACGTGCATCTAGAAATTCTAATTCACTGGATGATATTGCTCCGATACTATGGAACACTTCTCACACGTCGATAGATACTTTATCGCTAGTCACACTGAATTATCGTTTTATCGTGAATCTGATGGATTGTGCTATACCTCTGTAGTAATTCCCAATTTATACTAATATATAAAGAGGTAAAGTTTGTAAGTTTGGATGTAGGAGGTATTCTCCGAAACTACGACCGTATTTCAAAAATTCTTTCACCAATATTTAGAATAGACTTTTAGGGTGATTAAAGGTTGTATATTATCCCGTTAAAATAAAAGAGCTTTTCGTGGTGACCTATTTTACAAGTAAGGTCGACAAAAAAATGTTTTTTTTACGAACGCTCCCGGTATGAGATATTTAAATACTTTCTACGGACAAGTTGTAGAGTTTAAAAAGGCCGGAATGAAAGTCCGAAACTACGTATAACTTTATGTTAACGTTAATATACAAATTGATAAAATATGGCTAAAAGTTACTAAGAATCTACGCTTGCGAAGCCGCGCGGGTAAGCTAGTTTAGTATAAAAGGTGCACAGTGCTACATAATCCTTGATTACAGTCGGCTTCTACGTGACAATATTGTGTCATCAATATCAGCCACTTTCACTACGTTGTTGAATGAATTAGGAAGTGTGTTGTTTGCTGAATCGTTGTCCATTGTCTACGTTCTAACCTTCTTTCTTTTCTAAATTCTAAAATCTAAATTCTTAAATCTTCTTTTTCTTCTTCTTTCTTCTTTCTAAATTCTAAAATCTAAATTCTTAACCGAAAGGATGGAAACAAAATTATTCAAAACAAACTGCGGCGCATCGTAGTCCAGTAGGAATGATATTTCATATTGGTTCCCGGTTTAATTTCCAATGAGGTCACACAAACATCTATGTGATTTTTCAAGACTGGGTATTTTTGTAATATGTTGCATTGCGGTAATTGTCTCGTGGCTTTTTGCAGCATTAAAAAACAAAAACACTTAACGAGCGACGCATTAAATGACACATACGACGTTGGCTTAGCGGTTAAGACTCTAGCCTAGCGATCTAATAGTTAGAGCTACATTCAGAAGACCACTACTAGCTAGTCATGTTCTATGTTCATATCACATTCTTTTTTTTAGTTAAAAAAAGAAATAATATGATATTGAGGGATTTGGCATTGTAGAGATTATTCGTGATAAACATTAAATTGGGTGAAAAATATCACACAATCGTAGAACTTGTATGAGAATATGTATGAATGTAGCAGAGGCAAAAGTCGTGTGACAAGATAGAAGAATATGGCGTTCTTTCCTCTCTATCTACCCCTTCGGAGAAACGGTGTAAGGGTTAGTTAGTTAGTTTTAATTGATTAGGTACTGACAAAATGAGCCGGAGTTACCTGTGTAAAGGTGATCGTAACGAAAATATTAAGAGGAGAGGAGAAGAGTGAACGTGAATTGTTAAGAAAATTTATGCCCGTGATCAAATCGGGGTTTATTCAATTTACGAAACAATGTAACTTTCACTAAGTCTTCTCCCTTCTTCTAAATATTCCCGTTACAACCACCTTTACTGCAGTAGCTCCGGCTCATTACCTAATCAATGAATTTGTCGCGAACCGAATGGTGCACGAAACGCATCTGTTTAAGGGACGGAAAAAAAACATTTTTGAATGCAGTAAATCGTGTCAGGGGGTATTATTTTTCTTCGTAGGTTAGTCTATGAAAAAATATGCGACATCTTAAAACCTGTCGTGGGTATAGCTTCATAACATAGTTCCCACATTCCTCACTGACCCAGGGGTTCGCACATGTGTGATTCGGCCACCCGCACGCTGGCGTGGCACAAGAAGCAAGAATATAAAAAAAATACTTACCTACCCGCTGCTTGGGGTGTTTACGTAAAAATTAATTTGAGATTCCTTATTTTAACACGGGCTTAAATCAAATGATAAAAGGGCAGGTTGGAATTTAATGATAAGGCAACAGCACTAGTTGAAGAAATTTAACATGGGTTTGTTATACGATATTGTAAAGGCCCACCAGGGCGTTGATTAATGAATAAATACAAAAATTAAATAAAATAAATAATTGTGATGACGATGATTATGTACAGTAATATGCGTAATGATTATGAGATTTAAGTTTAAATGATGTAGTATGTTTTGTGTTGCACTTATAAGAATTATCAGGGCATTGATTAAAAAAATAAAATTAATTAAATAATTATGTTGACGATATTATATGTTAGTTTAATTTTGATTTAATTTAAATTATGTAGCGTATTAGGTGTAATGATGATTTGATTTAATTTAAATTCTGTACTGTAATATGTCAAATGATTACGAGATTAAAATTTAAATTATGTTCTATGTTTTGTGTGATGATTGTAAGAGATACTATGATGGTCTTAATTATAATAATTACCGTAATTTTAAGTGCAATTATTATGAGGAAATTATCATTGTAATATGTATGTACCCACATAGTTTAATATTTGTTGTGTATAGATATAATATATTTAGATAGGTTTTCAAAAGGGGCTGGGCGATCTGTTCCAACCAATGCACAGTCACGATTATTTTTTTTGGCGCCACCCGGAGACCCAATCAGCTGGTGTTAAGCATTCCCTCCAGCGCAGCGGGAACATCCCAAGACGGAGATTATATAATGCCCGACGCAGCCACCGAGCAAGAAGTTGGTTAGAATTTTCTGTGAGAGGAGTACGTACGTCAGGGAGTTCTATGAAGGAGGTTCGTTAGGAAATTCGGCGAGTGAAGGACGCCAGGATGTTGTGCGGGAGGTTTGAGAGGAGAGTTGATGAAGCGCTACGTCGGAAGTCTCGAGAAGGAAGAGAGCAGTTGATAGAGAAGAGGGTAGTACGTCGGATGGTCTGCAATAGTCGGCAGAGAGAAGCAACAAAAGGCTAGCAGGTGGATTGAGTAGCCTGCTTAGGGCCCAGGAAGACAAGGAAAACCAAGAAGAAAACAAGAAGAAAGAACACAAGCAGAGACGGGAAGGACGACGCCAGGTGGACTGCAGTGACTACCAGGAGTCACCATCTCCGGGTAGAACGACGAGAACTTCGTTTCGAGACGCAGCACTGGAAGACACGACTCGCCCCAGGATAGTTAAGGTAGTTTTAATTTAATTTTAAGCATTCAACCCTTCTCATTCGTATTAATTTTGTCTCCAAATTTTTCGTTTTCTCGTTCATATTTTCGTATGTATTCCAACCTGCCTAACTATAAGTTTGTGTAAAATAAATTAGAATCAATTGATTTTCCGCGAGTCTCATTTTCCCTCCCCGCTTCCTTATCTTGTGGCTAAAATAAATTGGGTGGTGGTATCATGTTAATAACCGATCGCATTTTTTTCCGCGGAGCGGATAAAAAATAAGCCGAGTCGTGTTAAATTAATGTGTATTTCAACATAATCCATGTGAAAAAAATCTATTTTTATATGCATTCAGATTGATACTTCACCTATCGATGAGAGAATCTGACGCTCTCGAAACCAGAGCAGTAAAATATATAATTATAATTAAAATCACGTTAAGATAGTTTATATTGTTCACCCAATTTAAGTTGTAGTATTATTCTATTTAAATTGTAATAAAATGACTTAGGAGACAGTTTCGCATTAAATGAAACACAGGTACAAGATAACCTCGGCTCTCGATGCGGTGTGACCAGCAAAAGCCGACACAATGGGCTCACCCGAATTAGTCCAAGTTTTGTAATGCGACCGATGCCCTTCACCGATCCGGCGGCCTCACAGGACGCCGGGGAGATTATATTATTCAAAGGCTCCAAAGGTGGCAGTGGGCGGCCGTCATTTCCGGCGGACGGAAATCCCAAAGTGCCGCGTCTTCCGGCGTTAGTGCAAACCGCATGGACTTGTGGATATCGTGAAGCGAAAACCCCGTGACGTGTTTTAGTGAAAATACACATATTTTCTGAACACCTGACTGATAAAATCGTGGCATTCAAGTTCCGGTAAATTCTCATTCATTAAATTCAATTTATTTATTTATTTTCCAACTCTCGTGTATGAAAGTATTGGCAAAAAAGGATTGAAAGAAGACTGAATGCGGTGAAGTAATAGCGTGGCAGATAGAATAAACAAAGATATCGCCGAGGTGATTTGGTCATGTGACACGCACGAGTGGGGAAAGGCTGGTTAAGAAAATATACGAGGCGAGTGTTCCAAACTGAGTGGGGGAGTGCGTCGGTGGTTCTAGAGATTCCAGAAAGAATTATAATGCTTTAGAAGGTTCTGAAAATGGAAAGTTCTAGAAGATTCCAGGAAGTTCCATAAGATTTCACAATGCTCTAGAAAGTTTTGGAAAGTTCTCTATAGAGTGCTATAATTATGCGCTAAAATATCTGTTGATATTTTGGCAAAGCGAAGTTGGTCCAGCAAGGCAATCGATATCACAGGTGCCGAAACCAGCAAAAAAGAGACGTCAACACAATTCTATGCTCACCGAATTATGTTCCCGAGCGAAGCCGGGCCAACCAGCTAGTTTGAAATAAAATGTTGTCGTCATTTTTGTTGTGAAACTACTCACCTACGACATAAAGTTCGCAACTGACCTAGAGATATATAAATGCTGCATTAGTACAGAGTACATAGTTTCTAAAGTAAATGAACTCTATCACGTGAGATGCAATATATAATAATAATATATATATATAATATAATATAATATATATAATATATATATACATCATCAATCATTCTGGCACTACAACCCTTGGTGGGTCTTGGCCTCCTCAAGTAATTGCTTCCACTCATCTCGGGTCTAGTGCCAGCTCTCCTCCAGTTTCGAAGCTCTAAGGCAAGATATATCTTTGAGGACGTTTTCTTAGTTTGGCCTTATATATATATATATATATATATATATATCCTATATATATAATATATAATATATATACATATATATAATATATATATATTTCCAAATTATCGTTACTGTATACCATATTTGGACAAGGTGTACAAGTTTTTTATACACCTACATATATAATATTCCAATATCATGTATGTCAAAATTAAAAGGATATAAAAAAATCGTATTAACCTTTTTTTGAAATACATGAATACAATGGGTTTGTGACTTTTATGTTTTAAAGGCACTTTTTTCGAAAAGGGAATTGCTCAGTTTTTGCAATGTGAATAGGTAGATAATTATTTGAATTTCTTTTAATTGTACAGCAGATACAAACAATGATTTTTATAAAATAAATTACATATTACATCATTCTAAATATTCCATTATATTAACCATAATATCATCCAATAGCTCCCATTAAGGGAGGAGTATTTACAAGCCAAATTAAAAATGGAAGTTTTAATTAAACATAAAGGCAATGTTACAGTACATCGCTCTCCAATTTTTTTCTTTTTTTTTTCATTTTTTCCTTCGAAACCCTTCTACGTACATATTTCTCACTCATCCAAGGATTTATTTTAAATTTAAAACATTAAAATATATAATTAGTTAGTTAAGTAATATAAGTGAAGTTATTTTTATTTAAGTATTATTTAATTAACTATCGGAAACAAAGTTGACTGTCTTTTGTAGTTTAATATTTTATTTACAAATCATTTAAATTAATTATTCAGAACATCACTTAATATATTTATACATATTTGATATACATTAATGGTAAAATAAAATCTTTCTACCACTTCCCCAACCCTGTCTGTCCACTGCCCAAATTGAGGGAGAGAAAAATGTTGTAATTATTTTTTCCTTGTTACCCTTTGAGTGATTTCGAAGGTGATTGACACGAAAACAATTATATCTAAATACAAAATTGTGTACAAAGAAACAAAAAGAGAATAAAGTCAACAAAATAAAAAATAAAAACAAAATGTTGGAAAATATCCGTTGTTATTTTCATGCTCTAGAAAATTTAACCCCGTGTAAAGAAGTATCACAGATATTCTTGGTAAAATATTCTAAAATTGACATATTTCTTCAACGTGTTTCATGAATAACATATTTTGTTTTATTTACTGAAAATCTAAGAGTCCCGGGAGACCTATAAAAAGGTCAATGATCATTTATAATATTTATGTTTATTTTAAAACTTTTGTTATTTCTTCTTTTACGTGTGTATTTACTCATTATTCTTAAAATAGTGCAGTTTGTTGTCTGTATTTTTAAATTATTTTTAAAACAGTGTACACGTAAATATGTAAATAATATGCTTTTATATAAACATATGTGATCAATATATGGCCTACATGTTGATTTCTATTTTTAATCATTTCACTGTACAGTTGGCTACTGACGAATCAGTGCTAGTATATAATATTTTTTAATTAACTGTACTAATCACCTTCTCCTAAATGATTATCCATTAGTCATTCTGACCTATCGATAGTCTTTAAATTAAAAATAAAAAAACAAAAATTATTAGAATTCAACTGTACTTAAATTCATTTCTTGATATGGAATGAAATAATATTAAACAATAATAAAATATTTTCAAAAAAATTAAGAGAAAGGAATAAAAAAGCTGCCAACATCAACGTGTCGGTTAACTTTCCTAATAAATGTATCAACGGTAAAATAATAATATAAATACCCTGCCTGAACTCATTTTGGATTTTTTCTTCGAATTTAAACATTTTCCCGCGGGCTTCAGGCGTCCATTTGAAACAATTAACACTTTGATATTAATTACTCGCATGACGTTTCAAAATGCCCGCAACACGCACTAAAAGCGCCTTCTCATGAAAAGTAATTTCAGAAAACAGAGATTGGTTTAATTTAAAGCAAACTGTTTGTTTATGGTCCGCCCACCCAGTCTTAAAATCCATAGAGAATGACTTTAGCAATACAGAAATGTAATTTTCCGCCTCGAAACTATGACGAAGTCAAACTTTTAACACTCAGAGACACAGATTCAATTCATTTAAATTATTTATAAGATTAACAACATATTTGATAAATTAATTAATTGGAGAAACATATAAAAACTACATATTTTGACAATTTAGTTATCATCGGGGTACAAACACTGAACCTTTAGTTTTCGTCGAATAGCGATACCAATTTTTCCACAGTAATAATCTACGATTGTCGAAAATTTGAAACTTATATACGAATGGTATAGAAACAAAAGCGGCCATATCACAATGAGATATTTCAAGGACAAAGATACTGCTCGAGGAAATGTCTCTGGAATCTTTGAAACCAACATCTTATTGGAAATAAGTTTTTTTTTAATAGCCACGTTAGTTTTTACCAAATAGCGGACATTGCTGCGCTTGTTATTTACATAATTGTATATTACTGTCTTTGCTGTGTTTCATCATAAAATCGACATTCACTCTCACTTGGTATAAAGCGGCCATTTTCTCACGTGACATCCTTGGGGGTAGATTAGTTGACGTGGATTTTGCTGCCTTTGCTTTTAATAGTGATTGAGAATAAAATTTTGACTGGATAAAGCTATATTTATTCTAAAATTTAAATAAATATACTGTAGATGTCTCACAGAGACGAAATTATATTTTTATGGAAAGCAGGTATGGAAGTCTTTTGGGTGTTCATAGGGCTTATGATCTATCGTACAGCTGGCTTGAGTGTTCACTTTACACAATGTAACGTTCACCATTTCCACCCATGATAGAATACCATGTCTATTAAATTGTTGGAAGTTGTATATATTTAATTTATACGACATATTCCGTATATGTGTCGCAACATTCCTTAGCGCGACCGGCATCCAAAGCTTTTTCATTCCTCTTAGATGACCATAGATGTCATTAATGAGATATCTATTTTATGATTTTTATTTATAATATATTTAATTTATAATATATTGATAGATTAACGATATCCCTATGACAAAATATCCATTACTGTTCTGAAAAATTTGGACAAACTCAAAATATTCTAAAATTTCAAATTCATTTTAAATTAGTTACCCTAGGTGACTCCATTCAAAACATTTTAATTTTCTTTTTGGATATTACTGCCTTTGCTTTTATACCCTTCATATATATGGAGTCTTGCGTAAACAATACATCTCATATTTTATTTTTGGTTTTTATCCCATAGAAGATTTATGTATTAACTTCTTCTTCAAATGAAGCAAATTTATTTTGTGGTAACATAATTATAATGAATATAAATTAACTTTCTTAAAACCACGTATTTATTGAAAAAAATTCAACATATATATTTCGAAGCCAATGGCTTCTTCGTCAGCATAACAAAAGTAATATTTAAAAATCGAAGTATAGATCAAAATATTAAAAAGTTATATATGGAAAATGATAATATAAAGTACCTAATTAACATGAAAATAAATTTAAAAGATAACTATTTGCAAAAAGGACCTGATTATTTATAATATTCAATTTACTATTTATAGTGGTTTTAACAAAGTTAATTTATATCAATTTATGTATTAATTCAATTTCATTCAATAGTTTGGGATCACCTCGTTTAATTTAAAAAAAAATTTGGAACGAATTTTTTTTCCATCGAAACGTTCGCGTGATACACAACTATTTAGTTACTAGATCCGGGTGTTTGATAAATTAAAATTATCTTTTCGAATTTTTAAGCAGTGAACCGCGTCCCTGCTGTGCACCGAGCAAATGTACGTAGACTCGTCGGACGCTAATTGTATGAAGCCCGCAACTTGCAGTCAATTTATCTCGTCCTCCGCCCTATGGGCATTGCGCTCCGTGCTGGAGTAATTCTCTCTAATTGCGACAATTCGGTCTTGTTAGTATTATTAATCCAAGCGGTAACGATCAACCTTTTAACTGTGAAGCGTACTTGCATCAGGTAAAGCAGGGATAAGCTTTAAAGGTGTTGATTTAATATGTATTTTGTAAGCTTGGAAGTCTTGTGCATGAATGGCAAAACGATTTAGAATGTATGAGTCATGCTCGTGGCTTGGCGTAACATGTAAAGCTTGATAACGCGCTCATAATAACCTCTTCACGCAAGTAATGTCATATGGCAACACATCGGATGAAGAGTATTGTCACGAAATGCTAAAAATCAATAGGAACCACAGAATTAATGTTTACTGAACAATTTAGAAGAGTATATAATTAACAGAACGGCCCGCTTAGTTCAGTTCAATTCCTGGTGGGGTTACATTACTCTACGTAATTTTCTCAAGCCTGGATGTTTTTGTCATGTATTTTGCTACAGTTATTAGACCTTTTGACCTGTTGTAGCGTAAAAAATAAAAAAAACTGGAAAACAATGGAACGCGCGAGGATATTCCAGAAAATTTTCAAAATGACATTTTCATGAATACACATGCGTGTGTGCCTCACAGACGGGCGAACCTTCTTGAAGACGAATATAAAGTGTTCCAAAGACGGAACATGACCAGAAAAAATGATTTTGCTTGATAAAGCTCTGTTCCCGTATTGTGATAAAATTCTATGAAAAATTTCAATCCTTTACATATCCTTCAACTAGATAAATTGGATCCCAGTTCGTGGTTCCTCTATGCTGCAAACTTCTTGTGGAACGGACTGTAATAGCCGGAAGGATAACCCTATCGGGATCAAATTTTGCACACGTCACTGAAGTCGTACCAACTTTAAGCATGCGTACGTAAAAAAATGACAACCTTGAAGGCGCGATATAGTAAAGTTGTGCATCATTTTTGACTCCCCCTCGTAAATATACTGAATTGTGTATTTTGTAGGTTAGATCATGTTTTAATGTGGTTATTTTTCTTGATGTTTCGGCGCGGTAACAAAAAACTATATCGAACATTAAAAATACACCAATACCATATCCTTGTGCCCGCGGAAAATTTAAATCAATTGTGTATACGAGTATGATGATAAAACTTCTACGGGATGAATACTTTATTATGACAAAGTTTCAGCAACAAAGTGTGTGCCTCAGATAGCAAATGTTTTGAATAAATTTATTCCATTTCCTCAGCTTCGTTCAAGAGCAATCATTGAATATTTTGATTAAAATCAAAATATTCAGATCCATTAACCCTAGAAGCCTAATCTACGCCTGCGAGGCGTACACGAAATCGAAAATTCTCTATCTCTTTTTAACGGGTGAAGTAAGCGCCTCATGCTGTTTAACCAACTCATTAGCCCACAGGAGCTTGCCGGTGGTGCCTGTGTCGGTAAGGTAAGTCCCGCCATTTTTGACTTATTGACGTACAACACGCCTGCGAGACGTATGTTTAGGCTTTGTGTAACTTTGGACTAAGGTTGTGTGATTTTACTTTCGTTAGTTTTTTGTACATTTTATGTTTTTTTCTTGGCATTGTTTCAGATAGATTACACAGTGACGATATTTCGGCAATCTTAGACGAAGAAGACAATCTTTCTCTAGGAGAATCAGCTTCTGAAGACGAGGACAACCAGGTTGTGGACGACGTTGAAAGCGAAGATGCGAATAATTATGTTACTGAAGAGGTTTTCCCTTTACAAGAATGCTGAATGTGTAATCAACTTCAGGCAGGAGAACCTGAGCCCAAAAAACGTAAATAACGCGCTTTTCCCTCTTACAAAAAAAAAGAAAATGTGAAAATTAGTGTGCTTTAAGTGCAAAAAGTCAGTATGTTGCGAACACAAAGTCTATGTAGATTGCGCTTAAATTATAGCTAGTCATTAAAAATCTGATTATTTTTAATGTATGTCCTAAGAATAAGTAATTAATGCTAAAAAAAATATTAGATTGTTTTAAAAAGATATATGTTTCAGTTGATTTCTGAGAAGTTGACTTTTTTAGTTTGAATATAAGCGTATTTTTTTATTTTGTTGTAATAATAACTGTGATTATAGTTTTCATTGATAAATCTGTGTTTAATTATTAGTTAATATCTCAATCTTAAACTTCCTTCGAAAAATATGACATAAATATATATATTTTGGCCTACAGGTTGTCATTTATATATGTACGCCTCTGAGACGTATGTTAAGGCTTTATGTACCTCCAAGATAGATTAGGCTTCTAGGGTTAAATAATATTCTCGTTTGTTGACTTTTGTGAATAAATTCTCGAGGATATTACCACCCTCTTGTCCGGTCCGATATCAAACCCTTCGCCGAGGGGCGAGTACCAATAAGCATGTCGGAGTTCTTGGACGAGCGCCAGATGGCATTAACTGGTAATACGCCGAGGTGATGCCAAATGGCTTATAAATACAGTTATCACAATACATTGGAATTTCGGAATATAATTCTATCATCTATCAGAATCATTTCTTCGTATCATTATTTAGTCTCATCTTTATTGGGATACTTGAGATATTTATAATCAAAAAAAACATTGATGTTATGCTTTTTATATGTTTCCTTTGCATACATTCATAATCGATATTTTCAGTTTTTTGGGATATTCTGTATATTTGACCTGTCTGGCCGACGGCGACGTTTCAAATTCCATTACAGAGTTCAGCACATCAGCCCTGATGATGGACCTGCAATGATCTGAAACGTTGGTCATAGAGGTCAGATAAACACGGCAGAATATTCCAGAAAACTACACAAAGAAGATTCGTAATTGATTTTTTTACATCGCCCATGCAGTATCTAAAATATTAAAAACGTTGTTTTAAAGATTAAGACAAATTTTAGAATGGCATGTTCCTCACGTGTTTCTATGGCTTTTACTTGTGAGCAACATGATTATTTATTTCAATAAAAATAATGACCAAATCAAGTTGATTTTATAATAAAGTCATCCATTTTATGTAAATGTTGAACGTTTCAGAGCTCTAACTAGTCGGGAAATTGGTAAAATTTAAACAACGAAGAGACAGATCCTCTTCTCATTTATCCATAAATTTTCTCAAAACTTTCCTCTGGGTTTGTAAACACATGTACTTAATGAAAAAATAAATTGAAAGCGTATACGTACGCGCGTTAGAAGTTATACTTCTTTGGCATACGTTAATTAAATAGCGCATCATTTCTCACAGCACAACTGCCAAAGTACAAAAAAATGCTATTTGAACGTAAAAAAGTGCGAAACGAACCACCCTCAAAACTGACAACTGAAGAGATATCTGCAGATTGGGTGACACGGATGTCATTCACATCTATCGAGCTTCGCAGACCATGACTGAAGAGTGTGGCGTTGTATCCTCTCTGCCTACGCTCTGGGAAACCAGCGTGATGATTAGTTAAGTTATCACAATATATTACAGTTCACTGTTAATAATTTTTCTATATTTTTTGTCCATTTTAATTTTTAAGTATGTCCGATTGTTCGTTATACCACATTGACATTTTCAACGCAACAATAAGAAACATAAAACAAATAATATCTTCACTACCGCACCCAAACTAATTCGTACATTATATCTTCCCTTCTACTCCCGTCCCACATTCCTCTCCACCCTCTCCACTCGCTATTAAAGTAAGTTAAAGTAAATTGTTATATTCAGTGGAAAATTTGTAATTGGCATATTGTAAAAACCATTATTTCAAATTTTTAAGATTGTTGTTTTGCTGTTAATTTTACCCAAAACAAAATAAATAAATAAATATAGTTTTGGAACCACAAACTATTTGGTAAAAATACTCAACTAGATATCCGGAGATTCTAGCCTTTATATAGTAGATCAGCAAATCATTCTTAATTACAAATAGTTTAACATATGAGAGTTAATTTAAAAGAAGATTAATATATTATTAACCATTGCTGAGCCCTAGTATATATTTATAGTATCTTTTCGATTGTCCACAGAGAGGCGGCGATAGTAACATGCGTAAAGCGGCCGGATCGGGTTTGCTGGTCCGGGGTTCAAGCCTCATCTCCAATAATTTGTATTTTTAAGCCGTGAATTCGAACGAAATTACACACAAAGAGACAGACAACGGCATTACTTTATTAAGATTATTAAACTACTGCATTAAAAAAAGCTTTTCGTGTTATTTATATTCTTTTTTTTAAGAAAGCTATTTTAAAACAAAACAAAATCGTGTTAAAATATTAGGGGTTGAAGTTTCAGGAATGACAAGTCGCCAGTGATTATCCGCGCCCACGTCCCGACTCCCGGCACACCACTGCCTCGAGCGGTTGATTGATGGCCCAGACCGCACGCCGGCGCCGCCACTCGCTTTGGTCGCGGCCCATCAGAATAGCCCGGAAGAAATTTCCTGAAAGTATACAATAAAATAAAATAACACGAGAAGCGAAAAAATATTTTTGCAAACTTTTTAAGTTGACTTCGACGGTGAGTTATGCCTCCCGAACTGGAATTATCCAAAGACAGGCTTCTTAGATAATTAATTGTTTAACTAGTGGATTAGTTGTGTATTTTATTATTATTTTTTTATTTTATTATTTTTATTTTTTTCATTTATTGGTTTTCTTACAGCCATATAATTAATCAATCTTGAAAAAAAACAATAATTGATGTACAGAGTTTTGGGCCAATTACAAGAAAACACATATACACAATCGAAAAAAAATAAGAAAAAACATGTCCAATAGTGAGTTTGTGTGAGTGTGTGTATTTGTGTGTTTATTTATTTATTTATTTTGTTTTGGGAAAAGTTAACAGCAAAACAATCTTAAAAATTTTCCACTGAATTTAAAAATTTACTTTAACATACATTAATAGCGAATGGAGAGGGTGGAGGGGAATGTGGGACGGGAGTAGAAGGGAAGGAAACAAACAGGATATAATGAAAAATAATTGGATGGATTTTTTGAAAATATAAACTATATTTATTGTTTTGGAGGTAAGCTTATGGAACTCCATAATCACACATATGGAAATTAAAACACTCGTTTTTTAGTTCTACATTTTAAAATTATATGAGACACGTTTCACCTTATAAGGGCTATTTTCAATATAAACATTTTACATTCGATAACTTGCATTTATATGAAAACTATTGAATAGAGATGCTTTAAAATTTTAAGAATAAATGTAGGTTTTTGATTTCTGCACAATTCTTTAATTTTCGTTTAAGTTATAAGAGACACTATATCATCTCGCAAGTGTAAAGTGCGCTAGTTCCGAGGTCAACATCGTGTGTCGTGTGATGCGATCCTCGACCCGTGGTATTTAAGTGGCATATATTGCATGCTCGATGATCAATTAGGTTTATTAATATTTATGATATTGAACTGATTCTGAGTCATGAAGAATGTATCTAGGTTGCTGTTTCTGGATAATACGTTGTTAAAATGATTGAGCATTCTAAAACTAGGAACACTTTATATTCGACTTTAAGAATACTCGCACGCACTTACCTAACTTAACTTATCGCTTGTCAATATGCGCACTGAATCGCACGCTTTCTATTTCGCTGGTTTCTGTAGAAACATCGAGTCGTAACAAAAAACTATGAGTAGCGGATATGTTGCTTTTTATATACGAAATGTCATTGCGCGAACATTCGAGTAAGATAGACGGACTTCTAAACCTTTTTAGTAATTTCTTATTATCTGTAAAACATCCAAGATTGCTGTAAAATCCTCGATTTCGCGTATTTTTTCTGTTTCTATAGACTTGTGACCAGGGACGTGCAGTGAAAATAAGAAGAATGACTTTACTTTAAACATATATTTGGAAGAAAACGATTGAAATTAAATATTTATTATTAAATATCAAAATCTGAATAATACGTTACATAATTTTTGTGATAACAATATTACGCGATATTTCGGTAATTTCGATAATAACTTGTTATTTATATAAATGGTTTTATATAAATAACAAGTAATTATCGAAGTAAAATTGTTGCAAAACTGTAGTTGTTACGTGAAAAAACAAAAAATAATTAGCACAGAAACAAAGTGTTTCCCTGTAAACAACTAATGCATTTTCCAATCAAAGAAATACTATTGTAATTAAATAAGTTTTCTTCTGCAAAACTTTCTTCGTTATTTTCATATTTTCCGTCGCACAAGACTATAAATGTTATGTCCTTTTAGAAAATCGCTTTATTTCCGTTGGCGCGCGAAGGGGAAACAGGGGAGACCAACGGAACCGTAGGGGAGGGTTCGGGGAGGGGTGCGAGAGCTCATCAGTTTTCATATTTATATATCTTAACTGTTGAGATTTTCGGTCTTTATTTTTCTTGTTTACGCTTTAAAAGGCCAAGACATTAATTAACATATTCTTTGAGCCTCTCATTAAAATTTGCATGAAAGATTCTCGTCTCAAAAATTTGGGCCCTCTTCGGTGGACTATGTGTAAAAAGTAAATATATCGTGGTTTGTATAAAAATATGAATCGGTTTTGTAATAGATACATTAAAAATTGTTGCTTGCAGATTCGATCTTAATTTACAGGGTTACTTTAAATATTTATTTGCTCAAAGGGGAGGTGTGCACGTGGCACTGCCATTCGGACCAAAATTAAGATGAGAATTAGACGCCTTGCGTCTGTGTGATTAGAAGGTGTGAGTCATTTGTGAATACTGAAAATGCATAATTATAAAGTCCTTTCGAATTTGACACATCTCCAACCAATATATCTTCACCTAGATATTAAACTTCAAAAATATACTAAAATCTATGTTAAAAAATATAAATATCGATTTCTTTCTACTTGATGTGACTAGAATATTAATTTCTGTGTATATAATATTGTAACAATTTAAATAATATCGCTATATATTTTAAAATAATTTGTAAAACTCAATCCTTTATTGTAATGTTCTCCTTTTCGACAGGAGAAGAATATTGTGCTTCGGAAATCGAGAAAAACTCGTTGTCAGCTTCCAGATATTTTATTGGTTTACAGATATTTCAGGTGACAATAGTTCGGTTATAATACAACAAGAACAATTTTCACGTCACGGTCGCTGCATAATAAGAAAAGGAGCGGCCAAACAGGCGTCTCCTGCTTTATATTATTCGCTCTCTCTCTCATTCACACAGACAGACGTTCATTCTGATGCGTTACATTTTTCATTTTTCATGCGATTTGTTTATTTTGTGAAATTGGCAACAGCAACCTACGCATTGCATACGGAATTTTTGAAACAATTATAATATAGATACAAAAAAAGCACAATTTACAACCCTAATATAAAATACAAAATAAAACAGTGGATCCGGAATAAGGGGAGAGATAAAATAGACACACTCACCCAAACACACTATAACCTCATATATGATATTTTTTATTATGTTACTTCATCAAATACTAATAATTATTTTACTGTATATCTAATATCTACATACTGTTCTAAACTATGCCTGTCTCAACACAGATATTTCTAGTAAGACAGGCTCAATCCAACCAAAATTTTTATATTCAACTTAAATAGAAATAAACAAATAAAATTAAAAAAAAAGTTTTTAATTCATTTTATATTTAAAAAATTTGATTTAAGCCAGTTATGAAAATTCCGGATAAACAGTTAATTTCATATATCAATATTGGCAAATTGAAAAAATACCTATTTTCTACCGTTGAGTGCAATAAAAATGTGTATTGGAAACCTGGTTTTACGAGTTGGTCCAATTTACTTTACTTCTATATGAAAGGGCGTGGAATGCGGAAAAACTTTCAAGGGAGTACTCTCCTCCATCGCTACGTTTAATTTGAAAAGGTAGCTATTGAAACGGATATGGGGCAAAACATCGGAACGCAGCCTTATTTCACCGGAGCGTACAAAAAATAGTTCAGGTTCTGTTGTTCTTGTAGCCGCAAAAAGCCCAAGAGCTTCGGCTGTTGTAATACAAGATGATAAATATTTCTTGGCTTATTGTGGCCTTGCGCTGTATCGGGGAATGTTTGGTCAGGGTGGTTTTGTCGAACCACGCGACTTGGCCTTCTCGACCAGATAGACTTCGGTAACGATAAAATAAATAATCGGAATTAGAAGACCTCAACCTTCGGTATTTACAATGGTTACGTTATTTAGAGAAAGAAAGGAAGAAAAAGTTGAAATAGCGTGAGTTTTGATTGACAATTTAACACTGAATAATAGACAAAATAATTCAGGTTGAGGTTGTGGCGTGCTTAGTTTCTAGAGATATATTTATACCTTTTTAGGGCTGTAAAAGGTTGTTCTACTAGTTCGATAAGCACACGGATGGTTGTTTATCGAAAAGGATGAAGGAGTTATACAACTCTGTAAGTTAAGATAGGGATTGGTTGATCTTTAACAAGGAGGTGATTAATTATTATAAATTAATTATTGATTTTATTGGCACTTAAAGTACATTTAACTATTTTCTATTTTGAACATTTTTGAAAAAAATTTAAATGACTGCGTTATGTATCTACATTCATGTGGAGCTCCTCCCTCGTGTATGTGAGATGGACTGAAGTGCAACTTTCCCTTGTGCACATTTGTTTGAGAAAGAAAATAAAGTTATGTATATACGATTTGGAAAGAAGCATTTTTTTGTAAAAATCCCCTAGATTTTTTTTAAACGATTTCTTTACAAATAGTTTATTCAGAATATTTTGAGTATGTTCAATTTTTTTAAGAATACAATACTGGATTTTATTCCCAGAGAGGCATCTTTAATCAATGATAATATTATAGATGTCTCGGAGACGAAGCTATTTTTACTCCCTTTCTTTTAACTCGTAGCGTCTGTTTGTTTGCTTGTCTGATGAAAAAACTATGAATTGATTTTTAACCCTTTTACCGTTATCCAATCAAGCTGAAACTTTCCAAGCAGACTCGTGGCGAGTTAAACATATTCTATCAAATTTTCGTTAAAAAATTATAATATAATTTTGGATTTTTGAAATTTTAACGGTTGTTTTCAAATTTGAATCATTCTATATTAGTAATTAGCCCGACGCGTGTATAGTCACGAAACCTGATTCAAAGCAAAAGAGAGGCTTGTAAAAACTTGGTTTTTATGGGTTAGTTTTATTACTCCCTTTCTTTTAACCCGTGGCGTCTGCGGTTTGTTGTCTGCCGGAAATTTTTTTGTTCCATTTTTAACCATTTTACCGTAATCCAATCGAGCTGAAACTTTGCAAATAGACTCGTGGCGACGATAAAAACTATCAAACAAATTTTCGTTTAAAAAATTTAATAATTGTAGTATAATTTTGGATTTTTCGAAATTTTAATGGTTTTTCAAATTGGAATCATTACAAATGAATAATGAGCCCGACGCGTGTACCCGATTCAATGAGAAAGGGAGTATAATAAAAACTTGGATTTTATCGGTAAGTTTTTTTTTAATATGGGAAAGAAGGTATGGAAGGTTTTTTGGGTGTTCATAGTGCTTACGACCTGCCGCACGGCTGGCTTAAGTGATAATTTTTCGTCCTCTTGATTGGTTGGTGCGCTCACGCTTTGAGCCTCAGGCCGATTTATATTCTAGCCCGTGATCACCACACATGCATGTTAAGCTAAAGTTGCATAGCAAACATTTTACAAAAAATCCAGGATTGCGAGCAGTCTGGCCTAGATATAAATTGGTCGAGAATAAAAATTCTGGTTCTGGATCGTGCAAATGCATCATCCAAACTTTTCAAATAACAAAATGCGGTGTAGTTTGAAAGGGAACTTTGAGTGCGCTGATCACCAACTCTGGCGACAGTGGGCAGGAAATTGCTGTATATTATTCAAATATATATTAAAAGGTGTATTGAAAGATTACTAGTATTTGTCGAATTAGGCTTAAATAATATAATATATTATGACTTTCAAATCTTGTGCTATTACTTTTCACTCTTTATTATTACGTCTTTTTGTTTTTGATTTTTTATTATATTATGTTTTCCTTATGCTTCTACTTGCTTTTTACTTTATATTATATTTATCTTTATATATTTGTATCTATATTTTAAGTATTTTCTTTCCACTTTATGTCATTATTATGTTTACATGTTATTATTTTTTCTTTAAACTATATATTCTATTGTACACTTTACCTATCTGTTGTAAAAGCCTTATAAGGCGTTAATTAATAAATAAAAAATTAAAATATATCATTACTTATTTTTATGATTAGGGTTACGTTTGGTTAACATTTTTAAATATTATTTTATTAACAGGTGAACTGTACTTTTCTTTTGCCGATATTTTTATAAATTCATTAGTTTAAAAATGTCACTAGTACAGTTAAAAAAATAATTGCGTGCTATTGCCTAAAACCAGCATGAAGTACGCAAAAAATATGCAATAGGCATTATTTAATACAACAATTAAGTTTAATGGTATTATAAGTACTGAACTGACTGTTATTATATAACATGTCAAGCGTTAAATTAATTTTAACACTAATCTGAAAATCCTCAACTAACGGAGGCTCCAGCGTACCCCCATCTCTGACACCCTGGACCTTGCATGACCACCCATTATTCAATAATCCCAAACCGCTCATGTTAATCGCCCTTAAGCCTGACTCGCAGGTTTCGAATAACTCAAATCACATAATGTTCAACCCTTTCACGAGTGGAGGTTCGATACGGCTGCAAATTGCCTTCTTTTTCAGAGAGTTACTCAATTTACGATCATGTTACTGGTTTTCATAAAAAGGTTGTTTTTAAAAAAAATGTATATTGGTTTATTGCGAGAATTAAAAATGAAATGTTTATTGCCGTATTTTGTACATAAATGTGAAATAGAGATACGTATCTTAAATTTTCAAATTATATTTTTATACGAAAAAATGATTAATCAATTAGCAAGATATGCAGAAAAATTAAATCTTTCAAAAATATATTTGGCTACCACCAGTGTAAGAATCTAGAACTAAAATTTTTATTTTACCGCGTTACCAATTTCGCCTATGACTTGTAGCTATTAATAAAAACTTCTAAAAAATATTGTCAATAGTTAAGGAGATTAACGACATAGTTAGTATTTTTGTTTCAGTACTTCTTTATTATCTTTTATAGAATGATAAATAAGAATATTAATATATCATACTAAATAAGATAGGTACTCCAATATTTTACAGAATATATTTCAGAAATATAGAAAAAAACACAAAATTTGAGGTCGATCACTTTAGCTATTGACTTTTCACCTAAGTCTAAATATTTTTTTAAATATATAGGTACAATCAATCTTACTGCTCATTATCAGATAAATTGAGATGAAATTGATATTTCTCTTAATTTTAATTAATTTATTTAATATAAGGTGAAACTTATATTAAATAAATTAACCATTAATTTATTATTGCGGATAGTCTGTTAAAAATATAATTGTTAATAATAAAAATCAAAACTCATACAAAATAAAATGATATAGTCTACATAAAATACTAAATGATTCTTTATTCGGCATATTTTCCTTCGGTTTTCACTCTGCAAAGCTTTTTAGTATTGTCCTTACAAGAGAAACCCTCTAAGGGATGGCTAACTTTCCAACCCCAATTGATGGGAAAACGATTGGATAGGGGGATTGTCCCGCGGTGAATTGTTCCATCTCCAAATGTTTTTGCAGATTGAATTATTTATAAGTGACAGTTAAAAGGTGAACTCACCAGAGTAGCACTTTCCTCAAATCGTTTTGACAGACATTTCAAGGATTTGTGTGAAATTTTATTCGAAGCCAAGACAAAATTCTTTGTTTATCTAGAATTATAACTAGTACATCGAGTTTTGGAGTTTGGTCGTAAATAATTCTATAGAATTTCAATTTTTATTTTTATTAACGTTGCTGATGAACTGGCGTTTATTATACATAGAGAATAAATTTTCAAAAATTACCTACTTATAGTTTAAGTAAGTTATGTACGGTAAGTACGAAAGAAAGGAGATGGTTTATTGTATATTTTTGTTTCATTTTCATTTTAACATCAACAGTTCAGCAATCTGTTATCGTTGATTGCTTGCTGCTAGGCCCTGTGGGCGGCTGTCTGGGCTACAGCGCGACCGATATATAGTATGGTCATCTGTGGTGGTCACTTTGCGGCTGGCTGTGATCGTTGCGAATTTTTGTCATTCATTCATTCATGAATGCTTTAGAAACGCATACGGACAAAATATACTCATTATTTTAAGCGATAAATGGGCAAATGTTCAGTCAGATGCATATTTTATTTATACAAAACACGATCGTAAAATCTAAACTCCAAAACGGTGTTTGTAAAAAGCAATTTTTATCTACATAAAATTTTCCTGACGATAAGCAAATTTATTTTGTTAATAATTTAGCATTACCTACATAAATTACCCCAGACAGATTAAAATTAATTTTAAATTAATATTTTGGTTAAAATTTAACAATTTGTGAACATTGACGTATGCATGTAGTTGCGGATTTTTTTATAAACCTTTTTAAATTTTCACCTTTTCGATACATAGTATTCTTTATTTTTAATTTTCACCTTTTCGATAAATAGTATTCATATATCTTTTAGCCTTAAGGCATCGTTCCTTAAAAGTGCATTCACTCGACTGTTTTTTCGTCGGCTAACATCTGCTTGTCTGCTTGACTGCTTGTCTGCTTGTCTGTCGAAAAAACTTTGGATCGATTTTTAACCCTTTTCCCGTGATCCAATCGAGCTGAAACTTGCAGTTTCTTGGCGGCGATAAAAATGATCTAACAAATTTTCGTTTAAAAAAAATTAATAATTATAGCATAATTTTGGATTTTTTGAAATTTTAACGATTTCCTATATATTGTTTAATTTTCGAGCCCGACGCGTAGAGTAAGTGCGAAACCTGTTTCAAAAAGTGAGAAAGGCAGTATAATAAAAACTTGGTTTTTATGGGGTTTTTTTTAGCTATGAAATTTTATGATTTTTTTCTTTAAAAAGTGGCGAAGTATTACATAATGTTTTATTGTACATACGTTTTATTAATAATTTCGGATTTCTGTTATTCTAATCTTATTAGCCACTTTGTCCAGGTGTTTTATGAATTGATACATGGTTTTATTTGATATCTGTTTTGGTATTTTCCATATCAATTTTTCCATATTAAAAAAAATAACTTCGTCTCTATGAGGTCTATAATATGTTTTTTTGTAGATTTGGTGTCATTGTGCGAAAGTGGTTTTTAATTTCGGCACTGTGAGCTTTCTGTTTTCTTGCGCTCTAGTGTGATTTTATGTGTAATATGTGTGTCTGTTTTATTATTATGTTGGTATATTGCAGTGGCGTGCAGTGGGTATAAACTTATTACGCTGGTTATGCTGTGATCGACTGTATGCCTATATTAAAAAATATATATACACGCGTATACCTATAAGGGTATATACATTTTTTGAATTTTTTAACTGTATATAATGAACTATGTTGAGTAGCTTCAATAATAAGTATTGTAAACAAGATTTTCTAAATAAATAAATATTTTATATATAGGTAATACGGCAAAAATTTTCAATATATTTCGAAGACGATTTAGATATAATTAAATCGGGGATAATACTAATTTCAGATATACATTTCTTTTCACAAAAATAAATCAAATACTTTATGATATCATCGATGGCAATGTCGTCGTAAACAATCATATTTAGTATTTAAATTCACCGTAGAAATGACAAATAGAATTCACAGATAAGTTTTGGGTGGAATTTGTAAAAAATATTATTTCTGCAATGAGGTGCGCGTAGTTCTATCCTGGCATAGGACCTTTCGAAGAAACACGCTTTTCTATGAAAAATTTACTTGTCTATTATACAAAATTCGTCGACATAGAGCTAAGTAAAAATACACGATTCGGGACGAGTTTTTTCGACTTGACTAGATCTATAGAACAAATTTGTTGCGCGCAAACAAGTGAGATAAATGAAGAATTGACATGAAGTTAGGTACAGAAAAGTCTGAAATAAAAATTTTAGCCGTTCGACGAATTACGGCTAGATATTTAAATCGAAAAAAAAAAACAGACATGTCACGTTAAACAGAAACGTCAGAAATAAAACTTCTAGCCGTAGGACGAATTACGGCTAGAATTTTTAATGAACTTTTTCTTAAGATAAGCATTATTTAATTAGGTAATATTTGTTTCCCAGAATCTTTTTTGCTTGTATGCTCTGCACGCCACTGGTATATTGAACTCATTCTTTTTTGTATATTTAATACTATCTCAATACTGGTTTAAATTCATGATGGTAGTGTTTTTTTTTAATTAATGTAAATGACGCCGCTGCCGATGACATTCTGTCTTATAATTTCGTCATTTATTGGCACGTTTCATACTTTGGAATTTTTATTTTTAAAAAGCCGAAATATGCATTTGCAGTAAATGTGCCGCCTTAACATGTGCCAACATGTTTTGAAGCTACATAGATTTTATTTAACTTTTTTTTAAATGATAAAATATATTTTTCAATTGAATATTATTAACTTAAAAAATATTTAAATTGTACTTTAATTCCAACATGTTTAGAGATATTCAGAAATATTATTAATAAAAATGTTTTATTTTGTTTCAGGTAAGAAAATGGAGAACATCTCCATTGAATAGTCAACAAAATATAGAGAGTAAGTTTTTATTACTAATAATTCATGTGCGATTCATAAATTCTAATAACATTTTTGTATTTAATTAATCATATTAAGTATAATCAACACTCATAATGATAAGTAATATATAATTGTAAAAATATATATTTTTTTAATTTTATTTTATTACAGATTCCTACGACTCATTTATTGTACATTAATATTCTAGAATTATATTTTGAATTTTAAATAGATACCTACATTGATTTTTTTAAGGTTGAAAAATAATAATATAATATCCAATGTGCATTTTAATCACGTTTAAATTTAGCTTTAAAATGGATGAATTAAATAATTATTTGAATCAGTTAGAATTTTTATACCATTACGTTCTATTTATTAAATGTTTCGCAGTATCCCGAGCAATTTTATACAGTTCAGTGAACATTTAGATTCCATTCAAATTAGAAAACAGTAGTTTTGGAAGTGTTTAAGGAACAAAGTAAATCTTACTAACGAATTTACGGTTTGTAAATACTGTTCTAATAATTAAAATGAAAGAACGCGTACTTTATCCACTGAAAAACATTTTTAATTACAAACATTAAGTTTAAATGCAGCGAAAAATCCCATTAAATAAATATACCGTTAAAAACCGCTTTAAAAGTTTACCGGTCTTATCTGTTACCGTTTTTTCATACAGAGTAGACAAAATAAACGTGAAACTTTACAGCTATAAAAGCGTTCATATTTCGGATTCATTTTGAGTTTACAGCGCGTGAAGAAAGTAGACTTGATAGTAAAGTTTGTATTTTGAGTTAGTATAACTGAAGCTTTAGTTTACGTTAAAATATTACTGAAGTTATTTATGACTCCTGTTTCGAAACTATCAAATGTTTAAATAAATCTATTATATTTTTAATATGAAAAAAGAATTATATAAGGAGACATAATATATATTTGAGCCCATTAAAATCTAACGCCAATATGCAATAGATAGAAAAATGTTGCGATTTCAATTTATTGATTTTTATTGGCAGATTCATCTTTGACATTAGGCATCGGAACAAAATGTCATATTATTATTTACTATGGCAACCAAGGTTGATTTAGTGAATTATAATTTTATATTAGAAAATAAAGACAAAAAAAAATTTAAACTTTAAAATAACAAGTTTAATATTTGTATAAAAAATCATTTATGAATGTAAGCAAAGAAAGCGTATAAAAGCATGTCTTCAAATTTTTTTATACTTGTTATAATTTTTTTTGTAGATTGTGTTAAGTACAAGCAAATACGTATTATAAAACATGTATTGATAAATAATGTTTGAAAATTAAATTAACAATGGTAATTTATCCCCCAACTAATAAATAATATTTAAAAATTAAATTAAAAACTTATCAATCCCGAAATTTTCTCGAGTTAACTATCTACCCTTGTACAATACAAAATATCATTTATCTTCATTACGCTCTATTAAGGGTGCTTTCCACGGGATTCACTTTATTTCGGGGGTGAACGGAAATAACATTCTATTCTTTTGACAATTTTACAATTTTAACAATTTTTTGTTCATTGTTTGTTGTAGCCGACGTTTCGGACACATTTCTACGGTGACCGGACTTTTCTGGATCTGAAGTTTTCAGATTTTTTCGGACGTGGATTATTTCGGACATTTTTTTTTCGATTAAGTTATATTAGGTTAGGTTGGGCAAGTTGATATTATATCATGCTCTCTTTTTTGACGTTTCCGGAAAATTTTCCGAAAATATTTATTTTATATTCAGAATCTCCTAGTTTTCCCAGATAAAGATCCCAGATTTCTGACGCATAGATAGTCAATAATCTTATCTAAATTTTTACAGCAATTTTTGTTTTTCTTAACATCATTCAGTTGTTTTTTGTAGGCCGAAGTAACATTGATTATCACTCACTATACGATTTTTTATCTCTCAGTTTACCTATTAATGGGCATCCCAAATAACTTTATTTCAGTTTTATCTCATCAGAATATTTCAATTAAGTAATTTTTAGTAGTAAGCAAAGACATTTGACTAATGTTTTTTTTTTATTCAAGTCAAGACTAATATTTCTTGCTGTGTATTTCTATGGATGAATACATTACACATTATAAATATTATATAATCATTTTCAATAATCATTATTCAAAATAATTTTGAAATGGCTTGAAATAGTTTATAACAACAGGAAAGCATAATTATACATATTACGATAGTTTAATATTACGAAATTTTTCTTTGTAAAATCATGTACGCGATTCAGTATCCTAGTAGATACCTCTGTCAAAATGTGATTATTTTGTATTGATATTTTCACCTAAATGTCTGTACAGAAAACTATGGAAAGATCTAAACCTTTTTACAATATAGTACATATTAGTAATATTTCTGAAGTAAAATTTTGGTTGACATTTATTTATTTTATTAAATAACTAAACAGTAAATTGTTTGAATGAACGCACATACATACTTACCGTTTATTACATTTAGTTTCACGATCTGCAAGAACAAGTTAATATTGATATAACATAAAGCTTAATGAGAATTAGATCATTAAGTTTTATCCCAAAATGATTATGAATGTGACATATTATATTTTATTTATTTATTGAAAATAATGGACATAATCCAAAAAAATACAATACATGAACAACATAAAATACATCAGAATAAAAGTTATAGCAATTTAAAACAAAAGCAAGGACAAATGAAAAGTACTAACAAGATGGAGACAAGATATGGACTATCTAATCAGAGGTTGTTTGAATCTGGACAGACTTACACGCAAGAAGTCCAGATCCTGTCTTGAGTGTATAAGACGACACAACCGTGACATGGGAGCATGGAATACATAATTAGTTATATGATGGCTAAGGAACAACAGTTCATTATTTCCGAGTACACGGGAAGAGATATTGAATTTTATTTGGTCCAGTAAAGAAGGCACATCAGTGTGGCCGTTTAATACTTTGAATATGGTGATTAAGTCAGTGTTTTCTGTACGTTTTTGGAGGTTATAAATTTTTAATATTCACTCAATTTCACTGTACGAGTAGTCTCTTCTATCCGAGCGCATCATCCATGCAACTTTTCTTAAGAAACGATGTTGCACGGATTCGATGTAACTTATTTGGTTTATCTGGAAGGTAGACCAAATCACAGATGCATATTCCAAGATAGGACAGACAAGTGAGCAGTAAAGAGTTTTGACAGTGTGAATATTTGTGAAATCTGAAGACATTCTGTTGACAAAGCCTAAAAGTTTTATGGATTTATTTACCACACAATCTATTTGTTCATTAAATGTAAGTTTATAGTCCAGAATAATTGCGACGTCCTTAATAGACTTGGCTACATCCAATTTTATTTTTTCGGTTTTGTAGTCAAAGGGAATAGGCGTTTTTCATCTATAAAACGACATTATTTTACATTTTCTGGGCCTTTTATTTTACACTAATTGTCAAAAGAGTCAACAACAGATTGAAGGAGTAGGCAGTCTTAGGTAGTGCTCATTATTTTAAGAATATTATTATCGTCAGCAAAGAGCCAAAAGCGAGTATATGTGAATACATTTACAACATCGTTTATAAATAAATTGAAGAGAAGAGGTGCCAGACGGGCACCTTGAGATACGCCCGATGTTATTTCGATACTGGTTCACGAATAGTTATTGATTCTGACCTTTTGTTGCCTTCCGTTTAGATAAGATTGTATGAAGGATAAAAATTGGTCTGTTAAACCAAAAGACCTTGTAATTTAGCAATAAGAATCTTGTGGTCAACTTTATCAAATGCTTTAGCAAGAGAGATTTTATAGAGATTATCAATGCACAAATACATTCTGTGAATAAAATTTAATTAATTTATTTAATTGTATTTTTCAATATAAAACAGAGAGTTCCAAGAATATTTATAACTTCAATATTATTACAATCACTTGTTAACAAATACAGCGGAATGAAGCTTCATGCGCGGGCGGTTCGTAGCGCGCACGACTCGCCTACGTCATTCCTTTGACTGTTCGACCATTTACATGTGTATATCTTTGCTACCCCAACTAACTCGTAGCATTTATTTCGTAATCGCATCCTGAATCGCCGAAATAAATTGGTAAATACCTTTTTTTATTAGCTTGTGCCTTTCGTACTCGCTTGCCGCACGTCACATTCCACCCCTAAATATTAATATTTTTTATTTTACACTTCACCTGTCGATGAGAGGGTCAGTCACTCTCGAAACTCGAGTAGTATAATATATAATTAAACTCAAGTACAGTAAGTAATAACATTATTTTTTTTTTATTTAATTTTCATTCAGTTTTATTCCATCTAATTTGAATATCATTAAAAATTTCTGCAAAATTAACGACCTATGCATCAATAATTGAGTTCAAGAACTTATTTTTATGATAAATTCGATTTTATTTTATTATTTGTTGTTATATTGAACTTAAAATAAAATAAGAATATTATTTATTTACTAGTAACTCATATTTTTTACATAGTTATTTGATTTGTAATTGCAGATTTCTTCCGTAAAGTAAAATATTTATGCAAGAGTAATGAGCATCCCTTAATGTCGGGAGGTGCTTTTAAGTGTCAGTGCATTTAAGACGCCGCTTCCTTGTCTGTTTGCATTCAACAGAGGTTATGGTTAGTTGGTGGCATCTCGGTGCTTGAAACCTAATTTACAACTAAGGGCGGGTTCTCATTTAAGTTGAGGGGGCTAAAATAATTTACTTTTCATTACTCGGGGTTCAGAGACACTCCAAAACTTTAGCTATTGGACAAAGAGCTCGTTAAATGAAGTAGAAGTTTCTTAACCTATTTCATCGCAGATTTCTTATCAAAATAATTACGTTAATGTTGTTTTGCTGGCGAATGAGTTTGTTTTGAAAGACAAATTATTATTGAAATGTAGGTAAATAATTATATTTTAAATTTTAATGGTTACTTGATGCATCTAAAAATACATCTAAATACAAAAAAAATTCATGTAACTATTTCACATAAAAAAATATATATGCAATAGTTACGTGCAATAAAGTGCGATAAAGTTTAGTTAAATCATTTTATTAGACTTATATTTAAGCGAATGAATTTTTAATATGCGATATAATTTATTTTTATAATAGTGCAACGTTCGTTCTCCAGAAAATATGTCAGAAATTGAAATAACATTAAAACTTTCAAGTTGTTAATCTCAATAAAAATTAGGGCATTGTTCCTTAAATATTTTCGACTCATAATTTATGCAATAATATATCTGTAATGTATTTTACCTGTAGATCATATAACGCTCTGTATTAAACATTTAAAATAGTTGCAAAAATTTATGTTAATATAATTTACAAACACGATTATGAAATTTCTTTTATTCATTAATTAAATCCGTCGGGTGAGTTTCTCCCCTAAAAATGCAAGTCATGAATTTGAAAGTCAAACACGCCGAGCCTGCCGACGCCCGAGTTCAGCCCTGTCGGCTTATGCACACAACATTTAGACAATGGCAGGCTTATACGTAGGTACCTACCTCAGGGCGTATAATATTTAAAACGAATGGCAACACCGTGGGCCGTTATCTTTCGGGCAACACATGCTACTTTTGCCGCGCGTGCGTAAATTGTTTCGACGCGAGCGCGCGCTCGGCACTGGTTACTAGGAAGATTGGATGCCTTTTAGTAGAAAGGTTTTCATTAAATATCCGTTAACCTCGATGGGCCGCAGTAATTATTTATCCTTCAGCATGAGGTGATATAAATTTATCGTCACTATTTCGGGAGAGGTTTGTATGTAGATTGGCCGTAAACTTGCAGCGAACGCCTCTTATCATACATCATGAACCCGGTACGTAAATGGCGATAAATTATGATTAGGTCACTGCCTAAGTATTAATTAATTATAAATTATTTAGGTAGGCGCCAGACTTGATGAAATGCCACCAGCATCGCAGTCTTAAATAAATTTACTTTTAAAAGTATTCAAACGGGACCTGGCAATATAAAAACAATTTAAAATTTTATTTCAAAAGTCTCTGGACACGAATTAATTCTGAAAACTGTTTTTAAATTTATTTTTACTCAATATTTCTAGAATATTTCACGTTAAACACACTTATTGTTACACTGTTTCTTAATTCGTACTAATTGACTCTAGTTACAATTGGTTCGATTGCATTGATCACTTTCTCGAATATTCCGTTCAATTTTCTCAGGTTATACTCGCCCGATATTCATTACTCGGTTCACAATGCGATGGCCACACCGTTCCCTCTCCATTGGTTGCTAATATCGCTTTGTTGAACGTCACTCAAACAGAACTCAGCGTCGCGTTATCCTCTGGCGTATATAAGTAAATTCCTTCGAGATTTTACGATACAGCCAAGTCGTTCCGAGACACTTGTGGAGCGTTCCAGAGATTAAGAGAGGCCCTAGATGATTCTAGAGTGTTCCAATTTTATAAAATGTAGATCAAGACAAAGATTAACTGATGTATCCACTTGGGCATTCATATTATCACGGGATCGTAGCTGTGGAAACAAAATGAAACAGTAAAAGTAATTTAAACTTTTATTCACCACGCAAAGTCTCTGAAAACGAATTTAATCGGTTAATTAATTAACTGTTCTTAAATTTACACTAAATTTCTTAATTTGCACTTGATACAATCTTCTGCAGGTGTCTATAAATTCTATTTCACTGATTTATATCACTCTGATTACTATAGATCACTTTTCACCGATAGGTAGGTACATTCTTGATTTACTGTTGCTGAAGTATAAATACGCTAGCAATACTCTGAACTGTCTATCGCGGTTTTGCTTCTATGGCGTAAACGCGGTGTCAACAATAATAATTCTGAAACGTATAAGCGAGCAGTAGATTGATCGATCTCTTTTATAGGCAACATCACGTCTCAATGGTTCCAGAATCTATCTAAGTTATTCCAAACCTTTGTAAAAATTTAAGTAAAATTCTTGATTACGTGCGTTTTTACACTTAATTTATGAAAATTTGTATAATTCTTAAACTTTTTAAATAAAATTCGTAATTTATTTTTCATTATGCCCCATTGAAAACCCAAGTACTGAACCATCTTTGGAAGGGTGAGGTAACCCATTCTATCTCAATCGGACTATATTGCTAAAGGATGAAAAGGTCCTCACGTCATATTTCTAAGTAAAAAAATAATTAAACATAATCGTTTCGTTGTCTGTCTGTCCGTCCGTGTCCCTGTCCTAACGTGTAACGTCCATAATTTCGTTCGAATTCACGGTTAAAAAATGGACGGAGATGGGGCTTGAACCCAGACTACCAAACCCGAACCGGCTGTTTTACGCATTTTGCCACGGCTGCCTCTCCGTGGAGCGCCAAAAAGATGCTATAAATATATACTAGGGATTAGCAAAGACGCGAATCAATGTTCCGTCGTTTTTGATGGGTTGCAGTTAGTTATAGCATAATTGCTGATTGTAGTTATTTTATTGTCGTAAAAAAAATAAGAAATATGCTCGGTATGTCAGACAGTCCATATATTTGTTTTTAATAGTCCATAAGAATTTTCGACATGCGCACGCAAAAAAATTTAACATATCGATTTTTTGCCTATGACACTGTATAGTCGGCTAATGACTAATCTGTTGTTAGTATACACACAGTATTTTTATTTTTTCAATAAATTAGTATACAGGATGTCTCGTAGCTAGTAGCAAAAACTTTACAAGTGGATTCCTGTCTTGATAATAAGTCTATAATGTTCAAGTAACATGACCTAATAGTTATGGAATAATGCAATATCAACATTTCTGATTTATTTTGACAAAAAGTTGAGCTATCATTATAGTAACTTATATCGGTTATGAAAAATTCATTCGCTTCAATACAACTCAAATAAAATGATAAAAATCTTGAAAAAATTCTATTTTAATCTTTTAATATTTGTAAATAGGAACTTCAAACTTATTTTTGATAAAACGAGTCAACGAGTTAAACCACAGTTATTTATAGTTCAACAGAATAAAATTAAATGATAACGGTGTGCAGTCGGTACTTTGAAAACAGCCGTTCTTACCTAGAATTTCTAAGTAATAAAATATGTAATATTACTATCACAAATAACATAATACACATAAATATTTAATTTCGCTTTTTTCAAAATATTTGATTCAATGTTCTGATAGTACGCTTCTGGAAAATAATTGATTCTATTTATTTTCTTCTTCAAATATAGCAAAATTATTTTGTGGTGACATAATTATAATTTATATAAATTATAATAATTATAATTTATATAAATTATAATTAATATAACTTTGTAAACACCACTTATTTATTGAAAAAATTCAACCTGTTTCGAAGCCAACGGCTTCTTCGTCAGGATAACAAAAATAAAATTTAATAATCGAAGTATAGATCAAAATATTATAAAGTTATATATAGAAAATGATAATATAAAGTACCTTCTTAACATGAAAATAAATTTAAAAGATAACTATTTGCAAAAAGGACCTGATTATTTATAACATGTTGAATTTTTTTCAATAAATAAGTGGTGTTTACAAAGTTAATTTATATAAATTAAAATTATTCTATTTGTATTTTTAAACATTACATGCTGTATTCATTTTTTCAGATTCACATTGTATTGAATTTCAAACACATTTAATTTTTTTTCAAATCATTTATTGTTGTTTTGTTTTCCTTATTTTATTTACAGTGATTAATATATGTATTACAAACACCAGACTTTTGAAGGTAGGTTCAACGGTTTCAAGAATGGGATTCCAGGAATGGAGTTCCAGAAACGGAGACACTGCCTGGATACTAGAGTCACAGTAGGTAAGTGAAATTTTCAAGTGATGTACGCATAAATGTTTTAAAAAAAGCTATGCCGTCTCGTCTTCGAAGGAGGAAGCTGTGACGACGGACCACCCGCGCATACTCTCATGCTTACTGTGTCTTTGTTCGTGTCGATGTTGTCTTGTCTCATTGTGTTGTGTGTTTAATTCTATGTTTTCTCTCTTTCAAGCATTCGTTTAACCGATATGTACGTATAAAATTTACCGTAATGTAATGCCACTTGACACTGTATGAAATATTGTATTTTCACTAATTTTATAGTGAAATAATTATAGATGATCGTAGTAAATATCAGCATCAAGTTTCACTCGCAATATAGCATTAATCAATGAAACAAAAATATGTAATTTTACTATCCCGTAATTAATTATGCTTGTATATAAAATCGGAATACCTTATTTAGTGCGATTAAAATACATTGTGATGCATTTCAACGGTTCCCATGTATACTGCCGTATCTGCAAAAATTCAATTTTCGTTTTACTATCATAAATTATCCAATTTACTATACATATTCAAACAATGTTTAAAAAAGTTATATTTTCGTTTCGAAAAATGCGAATATAAAGGAAAATTATGCTTTTTTAAGATTATCCGAAAATGTAGAGTAAATTGCATAGTTTGTTTTTTTCAATGGTTTACTTAATATACATTCGTTAGGTTAAATTTTACTATGCCTGTCTCACTAGAAAGCTCTGTGTTGAGATAGGCAAATTAGCAATTATAACTTACTTAGATGCAAGTACATTTAATACAAATTGACTAAAAAAAGATTAATCGTCATCTAACATAGTTTACATAAAATCATGAAATTTAAGTTGTCACTTTGTTTGGATGAGTGTCCCAATAAATGATCCACCCAACTCTTTTATCCAAATTCTCACCATTATTTTTACGTTTATTGGATTCTTCAATGTTGATACAATATAAGATAAAGTAAAGTAAAGCGAAAAAAAAATTTTTTTCACATTTGACAGTGTACGTGCGGACCGTCGATTTGTTTAATTTACATTAATAGAATACCTGAATTGCTTCTAGTCTAGCATGGATAATGTAAAAAAAACTTAATCAATTTTGTAAACAACTAAATTAGAGAATTAAAGCCTCTGATTTACTAATTAGATAAAAACCTTATGATTAATGTAATTAATTATTAGATACCCCATATCGTAGAAAATAATAATTAATGAATAGATTAGCGCTTACAGGATTAACTAAAGTAAATTTTGCAGTATTATAAATATAAATAATCCTTTAGTCTGCAATTTAATTTTTTTTTACTTTGTTTTATTTAAATAATTTTAAGAGTTGGTCACGATTCATATTTTTATATTTATGTATCATTATCATATTGCAATAAATTGCGGATTTCAACAGCAAATGGTTTACAAACATTTTTTACACAATGCAGCACCTGTTGTAAACAAATTATACTTTAGTTATATTTTTACGCGATGCAAATGTAAATAGTTATACCAATTTCTAGTAAAATCAAATACTTGTATAAAGTGTACACGCAAATAAAACATTTTATTATTTAATTTAATTCATCACTGATAAACTTGCACTAATATAATTAATACTACTGATTGAAATTGAAATAAATTCACGTCACATTAATCTATTATAATACCTATATGAAATGTAAAGTCTGGTTAAGCACAAAGTTTTTGGATAACTATCACATAATTCAAACATGATTTTTTATCACGTACACCCATGTAAGTAGATTATTGTAAAAAATAATTTAATATTATATATTATGTTTGGATAATATTATATAAAATAATAAAATAAAAATTGATTATTGGCAATATTCTGAACTAGAAATACTGCTATTTGTGTATCTTAAGAGTTATTGTATAACATTGCAATGCCGCCAGTTTTTACGTTTTAGGTCGTTTAAAATTAATTAATTCAATCAATAATTCATAATTGTGAATAACTTTACGTTTGTTTACGTTTTAGAGTTTTCTGATTGATTGAATTCTTTAATTTCAAACTTGTCAAACTTAAAACGTCCAAATTGGCGGCATTACAACGTTAAACATACATAACTGTTATGATACAGAAATACCAATATTGCTTAGTTCTGAATACGACCGATTATCTGAAATAGAGTAGAATTTTTAATTATATTATTATGCTTATGGTGTAGTATTGATTTTGAAAGGTAAGGTATTTTGTCATATTTTTGCGTAATTTCAAATCTTTGGTCGGTATTAAAAAAGAAAAATAGAAAAGAAAAACGTATTGATGAAAAAACGAGAAGGATTCTTTCAGGTTAAACATGTTTTACTTCTTCACGTTAAAGAAGGATATTACATCGATATGAGGAGTTTGGAGGAGATATTTTTGTAACATATTAATGGTGTTCACGATACAATGAAAAATACATAGCATTATCACGAGAGGCGGCAGACAAATGAAACATTGAAATTTTTACTTTTATATTTATTGCATTCACTGGACGCAAGTTTAAATATTCCGTAAATCACACTCATCATTCAAGAATCTTCCACTTGTCAAAAACATTTTTAAAATCGTCTTCTTGAATATTTGCATTACTGTGAACACTTTATTCGCCATTTCTTATCACTCTGATACCATCGAGAATATTGATTCAAGTATTTCTTCACTGACCGATTACAATTCGTACTAGTCGTCGCATTTGCTGGTTTCATTTCTATAGCTTTGACATATTTATTGAGATCACATTTAATCTATGTGATTTACTCAAGCCTAGGTATTTTTTGATGTGTTTCGCTTCTTTACTTGGGCCTCTTGGCCTGTTGAGACGTAAAAAAAATATGGTCTTGCTTCGCTTGTCAAAACAACTTTAATGTCGTCGCTCGTTTTTATTAGAAAATTTTTTCGCTAATATTCTGGTATTTTTGATTTAATAATAGTTATTTTATTGATGGATTTGGCATTTACATTGTAGAGATTATTCATGATGATCATTAAGTAATATTAACCTCGTTACCTCAATGTAATTTTAATAATATTTATTTCACTACTTAAGTATCGAGAGAAATAGAATCTCTCATCGATTGTTGAAGTATTAAACATACTAATAATAATCTTGATATTTCACCTGTCGATGAGAGATACTGTTTCTCTCGAAACTTAAGTAGGAAATAAAAATATTATTAAACTCACTTAGAGGTACAAGATTAATATTCTTTGATCATCATTAACAATAGTTATTACTAAATTCTGTTATATTTTCTCTCTTGTTTGAGATTGTTCTAAAGACTTAGGTTATGTATTCTTATAGTTTTAGACTACTGAAAATATATTGAAAATTGCGTATTAATTGAAATTAATTCCCAAATTAATAGCCCTACTCTTCTTATTGAAGTACATGCCCCGCGTTAATGTACTCAAAATATACTTTCTGCTACGATAATGTAAGAAAAAATTACCACACTTCACCCACCGCTGCCCAAGCTACATAGACTTGGCAATGAGTACAGCGAATTTGATGACATCTTTCATGAAAGTTTGATATTTTCCTATTTAAAACCTATTTAAAAATTTCACACATTTGAGCGCAAAATCTTGTAACAATCGCCACAGCTACAATCTCAAGGTTTACGAGCTCTTTGACGTCGAATGTCGTCAAATGTAGGAAAATTTAATGCCATCAATGGGCCGGGCTTGGAGGAAAGAACCTCGCCATATCTACAGCTAATATTTCATATACATATTGAGGGAGGATGAAGCTTCATAAAGTGAAATTATTTTATATTAAGATAAATTGTAGGATTCTCACAGAGAGAAACTATTTATGAGAAACGTGTATGGGAAGTCTTTTATACGATGGCCCAGGGCTAACGACCTGCATGAGCTGGCTTGAGTGATAATTCTACACAATGTAACGTTCACCAATTTCTTCGTAAGAATATCCACACATCAAATTTCCAGATTAAAACTTCGATATATTTGAAGGAACATCATAGTCATCAACAGACATCTATAGTGCTTCACATGAAACAGTATCCATAGATATTTTACTGCTGATAATGATACTTCAATATTTTTTATAAACTTCCACATTCATTTAAGCTTTTTCAAATGAAATATTTTATCTTTGTTAAAGTCCTAATATCCTAAAGTATTCGTTACGACATGATTTTAATAAATGGAGTTGTCGTTTTCGAATGAAACAAAAATGTGCAGAATATCTCGTAGAAAATATTTCGGTGGAGTCTTCTACATTCAATTTTGATGAGAATATATTCTTAACACTTTGTGTAAAACGTCAACAGTTAGGGAGATAATAAATCTCAAATTTTGCTTTTTTTCCTCAATATTTCTAACTTTTTTTGGTAAAAAAAAAGTAATTTATGACGAATATAAATAATTCATTCGTTTCGACACAAACTAAATAAATTATTACTGTGAAGAAATTTGAACCTAATTCTTTTGCAAGGTTTAAATTATTTTATTTGACTTGTATTATTACATTCGATATATGAGTATAGTACTTTAAAATCAGGAAATAAGTGAGAAAAAAGGCAATTGAGGTGTTATGATCACGTTGGATGCGGAGTGTCCTATCACCTCTTTTTCTTCCTCAAATTACATCTAGTGGAAGACCAAAAAATTCAAGAGTGGTGCAAAGGAATACTCATACGCAGAGGAAAAGAAAAGTCACAAATAAAATGCTGAAAAGTTAGAAATAAATTTCATATCGTTCATCTCCTTAAAAATTGATATTTCAGCGAAAATGTAAACAATATTTTCTATTTATAATTGATTGAAGAAGACTTTCCCGAAGATTTTGGAAAAGACTACTTCTACTAGTAGTTACAAGACATTTGAATAACAATATAAAAGATGTAACAGAGCCATGTAATTCCATAATACTTTATATGTAGATTCCAGGCTAAATTGTGATTCGAAAATGTTGTAGACTATTATTTTCCTTAAGGTGACTTGGGGTAAGTGCGTACAAGGGGAAAGTGCATTTAATACTTCTACCTTGTATACATATAATGTTACAATGGTTTCACCTTAAAAGACTTTAAAAAAAATTAGTTTGATTCACGCTCTGACACATAGATGGAGCTGTAACACGTTTTACGTTGTCAATTATTATCATTAAAATTTTGAGCACTGGTTTATCTCGACGTGCGACTTGAGAGTGTCTTTGTAAATTATCTATACCTTCACAAAATATTGCGTTACGGACACACAACTTCGTTTTGTATATATCTATAGTTTTAATGAATATTTAAAGGAAATTTGATTCATAAGGGTAGATATACTTTTTTTGTTTTTGGCATACTGGGGAAGTGCAGCACAATGTTGTTGCCATTTTTTTTACGACATTTTTTTTATGAACAGAATTGTAAATAGTGATATCTACTTTAAGTTGTAATTGTATTTTTTTTTAATTAAACAAATTTTTTTCTCCCGGCACTAGCGGTTAGTAAATGCACTTAACCCATCCGGCACTATTTGATTTTATATTACATATTCTGTTTTAAGGTAGCGATTTTGTGCGTTTATTATGTTTCTTGAAATATATATATATTTTTTAATTGTCTTAAAAGTTTATAAAAATAATGAAGATCGACGCACTTATTCGTAATACACACCACCAGCACAACATCACTAATGCGACTATTCGCCGCACATATTTTGCGATCATAAAGCCACAGACCCATAGAGAAAGATTGGCTACATAATTAATAGTGATAAATGATTCGCGTTATTAAAAACGAGTAACAAAAGTGAGACTGTATTAGAGAAAAAATAATAAATAATTTCTCTGTAAGTACTTTGGAACACGCTAGACGCCTCGCAAAACCTTGCGAACTCAAAGGGTGGATACATTAACCTTCGCACCCTCAACGCCCTTGTACAGAGAGAACCCGCATCTGTAACATGTACACATATGTACGTATGTAATAAAATATTGTTATTACACTAATCAAGGTTCCTAATGTCCCCATCAACAGTACATTACACACGAAGTATGAAAGAGCTGTGTAGTGCATTATTTTTAAATCATGTAAGTTGTATCACGGTAAATAAAAGTGATCAAATGATTTTTAACTGCAAGTGGTTGCGGATATTTTATACGAACCGTATGTTTTTCCGAGAAACGATTCTCGACGTTTCGTTGAATTCTTATTCAACCTCATCAGGAGGACGATCTTTACCCGTGGAGGTAGAGTGCGGACTGATTACTGGTTCCGAGGTCGTAAATTATATGCACTTTGTTTTGGAGTGTTCACTTCTTCTACAATAGAGGTCGCCAGTGTGAAATATGTACTAGTTAGGTCGGTGGACTTTTTCTGCCACGTCTCTCAAGGGTTGAATCAATGTGGTAAGAACAGGGCGCCAAATACTTGATAGTTTGTATCTGTCATCTCCATTGAAATTGGGATGTTTGTATATTTCAATGAACTCCCTCACTAATCAGTCGGCCCTCTACCTCCGCGGGTAATGGTCGTCCTCCTGATGACTTTGAATAAGAATTCAACGAAACGTCGAGAATAGTTTCTCGGAAAAACATACGGCTCGTATGAAATATCCACAACCAGTTACAGTTAAATATGTCTAACGATCGTAATAACAACCTTAAGTCTTTAATGATCAAATGATGTAAACAAAGTCACCGTTATTTTAAATATCATTATATCGTGGACCCAATACTACAGGATAGCGAAAAAATGTTAAATAATAACAATAATATATTTATATCGTTTGTGTACCCACCCATAGACGATATTGCAAATCATTAGAGAAAAGTCGTATTTAAAAAAATCATCATTCTAATTCAATAATTAAGAACATCCCAAATTCTATTAAACCGGCTTTCTATACTAATAATAAATGAAAGAATTACATATTTAATAACAAGGAAAAAGATAAGGATAAGGATAATATTTTAAAAAAATCGAAGCTTTATAATTTTTTTTGTAATGATTGGAATAATTTTTATATAGGTAAACCTTATAGAAATTTTAATATTAATATATTATTAATAATAAATGTTTTGTTTTCTTATAGACAATGAATTATTTTCAGACGATGCATTAATTAATATACATAACGGGTAATAATATTAATAAATGTTAATATAATAATATTAATAAATGTTATGGAACTCATAGCTACATGGGTAAATACGTAAATAGTATTAAATTATAATTGAACGTCTCCAAAAACATTACGAATGAAGACATTGAAGAGACTAATTAAATTAAATTTTTAGGAGTAACGATTGACAGTCTGAACAGTTTGAAAGTCTACAAACACATTTTAATGAGTACAAAGATAATGGTAAAGAAACATGGTTTAATAATGAAACTAAATCTAAAAATCATACAATTAGTATATAATTCTATTGTCATCCCATATATCAATTATTGTTTAACGATATTATTTTGGTAAATGAAACTGAAGTGGAAAAACTCAATCAAAACCATGAAGACTATTTAAAAATGTATTATATATGGAAGAATTAGCTATTTATATGCTAAAGCAACTTAATTTAATGAAAGTTAAGCAACAAACTGTACATCCTAGTCTTGACCTGTCTATATAAAATCAAATACTGATTATATTCATCATATTATATGAATAAAAATTTGAGATATACTTTTGAGGTCCACACTCAATCTAGGATAAATCGGTGGGATTTTATTCTTACACAAACAAAACTGTCAGGAATGCAAAAAATGTTTCAAATTGTTCAATGAACTGCCAGCAATATTTTTCATAGGGTAAGTGCACAATATATTTTATGTGAAATATAAGTTTAATATATGATCGTGATGCGTAAATCTCGTTATTTTATGTTTTAAAAGTTTGTGCACTAGATGAAAATTTTTTTTCTTATTAAAATCCGTTTTTAGATAAATTAAAATAACGGTCGAGTTTGAATCGCCCATTATTATTCATTTGGTCATTAGATCTGATTTGACACTGCTTTAATATTACATTAAGTGTATAATATTATACTGAGATATGCCTCATTTGTCTGCGAGGCAGATGTTGTTATGAAGAAAAGGGATTGCTTTACCTATGAATAATTCAATAAAATGATGATGGGGATCATGGAATGGAAGAACCTTAGTTTTAAGTCATTTGCAGAGGCGTAGACAAATATGATATGAAAAAAATTATCTTAGTCTTTTTTATAGCTTTTTACATATGAGGTGCCTACAATGGCAATTTTGTGATCAAATAATAATAACAGAAAGAAGATTACATTTTTTATGTGGGATACAGAACTAATTGCACTGTCACTTATCCTTTTTGTTTGCTACATTTTTATATGTGTTAGACAAAACAGTTTGCTGGTGCTATTAATAAAATGTTGTTATTGAAAATATTTATAACATATAGATACATAATACTAGCGAAGTTATATAACATCTAAAAATAAATTTTTAAGTAACTGAATTTAACTTAAATTAAATGATATAATATAATTTATAAAACATACTTAATTTTCACCACTTATATATTGAAAATATCAACATGTTTTAAGGCCAATACTGTGGGCGAAAGGAACAACTGAATGAGTAAAAAAATGCAGGTTTTCAGGAGAGCCATAACAAAATTTGGAAATTTCGGTTTTTTACGAAATATCTCTTAAATTTTTTGTTATTTTTATCAAATTTTTGCATCAGTAGTTTTGTTTTTTGCACTAGAACGTTAAACCAAGTTGACCAATGCCGTCGTTTCTTACCAAATTTTTCAAATAATTAGCCCAATCAACTAAGCGCACAAACTGTGCCTCCAGCGCTACGCGCACATATACATGTGCGCTTGACTCTACCCATTGTTTGTTTCGGGACCAGTCGGTAAAATTGGCAGAAATATTCACCAAAATTTAGTCCAGTCTGTTTCCTACTGACATCTTGCGAGAATCAAGTCAAGTATTGTTATTTGTTTACATAAAAATGTTAACAATACAAGACCTGACAAAATCTCGTTCAGTTATTTAAATTTCCGGGCAGAGCGCAGTTCACGTTCGCTAATTAAATTTCCCACACAAGTGTATCAGTATTTAAAAGATTTTATATCGGTTAAACACTACAGGAGAATTAATAAATTTATTTAAGAAGAACTTTACAGAGCAAAAATCAGAAACACAGTGATGCATCTTAGATCCCTTCGTATTATTTATACTCTATTTCCTTTGTTCCCAAATTAATGTAAACACTCTTTGTTTCGAAGGGATTTTTATGGTGTTAATATAAACAATTTACTGAGTTCATTGGCCTAAAGGGCTAGACGGGCTAAATGTTAAAGATTCATCTCTTTGTCTTCGTATGAAATACCCCAACCTAGGGACTAATGTAAACAATAAGTTCATTGACTTGAATGGTTAACCTAAACAAAATGAGGATTTGTATCGATATTCTAGTTCAAATAAATTCTAAATATCAAAATGTTAGCAGGGATATAATACGTGAGTTACTTCCCGCAGTCGTGGGTTCGGAATACGAGTAGGTATATTGAGTTACGCGGATAATTTATCAAGTAATTAAAAAATGTTGTGTTCCATTAATTAAGTAAATTGGCCCACAGAATAGTTCCTTTGTTAGGATACAATGTACTTACACTAACAAATAAAAAATAAAAAATTGAAGTAAAGACTAAAAATATCAAAAATAAAATATATGGGAAATTATTAAGTTCTAAGAAAAAATTAAGTACTAACATGAAAACAAATTTAAAAGAAAACTATTTATAAAAGGGACCTGGTTATTTACAATTTATCCTTTTTACAAAAAGTTATCTTTTAAATTTATTTGCATGTTAATAGGTACTTAACTATTTATTCATTTTCCATATATTTTTTTACAAAAAAATAGAAATGCGAACACAGAATACGTGTCCCATCAATATTATTACTGTTTTCAAACTAAGCTAAACGCTTTAGCTATGAAAATAGGACTAAATTGCTAATCTGGTGTGAGAACCCGCGACCTTGGATCACGAGGCGAGTGTCCTGACCACAATACCAACAAGCTATACAATTTTTAATGTCTATACTTCGATTTTTGATTTTTAATTTGATAATATACATTGTATCCTGATGAAGGAACCTTGGCCCTGAAACATGTCGATATTTTAAAGTGGTGAAAACAAAGTTATTTTTTAAAATTATATGAATAATGTCATCAAAAAGTCATTTTGCTCTTTTTAAAGAAAAGGTGATGTAATATCGCGTATCAACAGATGTGAATACAGTCTCGAGAAAATTTTCGAAGTACCTGCGGCTTTTGTTCCCATGTAATTCTTTGGGGACTTTTGTAGTCTTCGTGTATCCATCAACCCTCAGAGATTCACTGTCACTTGCCTTACTTCACGCTCGTCCAATTTCATCATTCGTCACAAAAGTCAGTCCATTGACCCCTGATGGGTAAATTTGAGCCTGAACAGCAGCCGTTTTAGGGCTGAAAACTCCCTTGTGGGTTCTTATATTTCTTGGGCTCAATAATAGAATTAGATGACTTTTGAGACAATAATTGCCGCTCACCTTTTTACCTTTTTCTCCTCACTTATCAATCCTTAATTCACATTTTTTTCTTATTGAACTTGATAATTGTAATTAACTCCCGAGATAAATGAAATATTTTAATGAAATTTTAAATATATCACCTAATTTTTACTTATAGCATTTAATCTTTTGAGTAGCTTATTGGTGTAATGGTCATGACGCTCGCCTAGTGATCTGATGGTCTGTGGTTTAAGCCTCATTCCAGTACGTAAGCAAGTTAGTCCTATTTTCATAGCATAAGCATTTAGTATAGTTTGAAAGTATTAAGAATATTGACACGTATTCCGTGTTTGCATCTCTATTTAAAAATCTTTATTTATTGTTCTTTTTATCTATTTTTGTACATAAATAATAGTTTGCTTATAGTATTAGGTATGTATAAATTATCTAGTTTTAACATTTAATAGTTAACTAATTGAATTTATCAAAATTGTTAAATTCAGGTTGTTTAATTTTGATGTTTTGCCCAAACTACGTACCTATTCCTTTTTTTACAGTTATATTCCTTATTTATAATTATTCCTTATTTATACTTATATAACAGTGCATATGTATAACATTATCAATAATGAGTAAAAATAATAATAAAGAGGATGCTCATTCAATGGAATAGAAATAATATTAATTCAAAAAAGTAGAATTATTAGTAAACTGAATTATACTCAGATTCCAAGATTAAATATTTTCAATTCAAATTCAATTCAATTTCAGTATGCTCTTGCTATAAAATGTCAACGAAATTCTATCTGTTACCAAGCCAGGGCATACGTGTTGGTGGCGAATTTACGCCATTTTTATTTCTATGGGCACCTAAAAAGAATACTTCTGTCTCTTTTGTGTTGATATTTTATATGAAACCATTTGAACTACGTTATAACGGTATTGTCGAATTTTGATAACCTTTTGAGACAGGCTTCATGGAACCCTTCAAATTTAAACGTTCTATAAGTCCTGTCCATTTTATTCTTTGTTATTTAACCACAAACATTATAATCTCTGAAATGTGGAAAACACGCCACTGATCACCTCTTACTGGCCCGTATATTTTTCAGGGATTTTTTCTTTAAAAAAATTTTTCAGTTTCTTAACATTCCTTAAACAGAATACACTTTTCCCACGTATTTCTTCCTCACTGTCTAAAAAGATACTAGATACCCGTAACAATTTTCTTTTACATACATCCACCCACGAACATTTTATAAAATGTTAAGTAATTTTCTACCCCAATGTTTTTTTTTTTATTTTAGTGTGGTAATATATTTTACCTGGGAAAGTAATGAAAAAATATATTTTATTTTTTAAAGTTTTCAGATAGAATACAATTGTTGAAAATATGTTAAATATCGTTTCATTTGTTTTTGTCATTTTATCATCTAAAATAAGTAGATAAATTGTGTTTTAAACATAAGCACTGATAATTTTTTTCACTAGGTTCAAAAATGTAACATTATCATTCAGCGCGCTATTTTTAACGTTCTAATTTTTAACGCAATTTTATGATGCATGTTAAAATTTTATATACATACACCAGGGGCGTGCGTCGCATACAAGTTAAAAGTTAAGGGTTACTCAAAATTTTGTAAAACGAAAACAGTGGCACCTCGGTATAAGTCCGTTTTGGAACAAGTCCAACTACACAAGACTCCTGTTTGGACGTGAACATTTTTGTTTGGTATGCCACAATCCACCATTGTTTCGAATACGACTCTAACAAACCCAAAAAAGCTATAAAAGTAGTCTCCAGAGTGTCTCAAAACTAGTAGCAAAAACTGTACTGGTGGATTCATGCCTTGATAATGAGTTGAAAATGTTCAAGCGACCTATCAATAGTTACGGAGACATGCAATATCAAAGTTTGCACTTTTTTCTCAATATTTCTGACTTACTTTTTGCAAAAAGTTTAACTGTCATTACAGTAACTTATATCGCTTTTGAAAAATTCATTATCTTTAACACAAGTCAAATAAAATGACAAAAAGTTTAAAATATTTTTTTTTTACAAGATTTTTATCATTTTATTTGAGTTGTATTAAAGAGAATGAATTTTTCACAATCAATATAAATTACTGTAATGAACTTTCTGCAAATAACAAATCAGAAATATCGAACGAAAAATGTAACCTTTTATATCGCATATCTTCATGACTATTGATATTACGACATGGTTGTTTGAACACTTTTGACTCATTTTCCACCTGTAATGTTTTTGCTACTAGCTATGAAACACCGTGGACAGGTTTTTAGTAAATATCAAATCAGGTGATCCTCAACCGGGTCCGTGTGGTAAAGAGACAGAAAAGAGAATAGAAAATAAAGAAAATAACAGAATAAAATAAAGAAAATAACAGAATAAAGAAGAGTCCGGCGCATATGCAATTTTGATAATAGCATTTTGTTAATGAAAGCGCTCGGAGCAGTGAAGCGGGACCCAGCACAGACCCAGGGCCATCCTACGAGCAAAAGTTCCCGCACCGGCCGTACACTTTCGCCATCTAGATTGGCATTATTTTAATGTTAAAGCGCCTTCCTCGCTACGCTACAGATGAGGCAAATGCAAATGTCCACGCAAACCACGTCACTGTCTCGGGGCTGTTACAGGGACCAAAAGTAAATTTAACAAAATAAAATAAAAGGAGAACAGAATACAAATAAAAATCACAACCTACTATGATAAAATAACCAAGAAGAGAAAATAATAATAAAAAAAATAGACAGAAGAAAAACTTCTGGAGCAAATGGAATTGTCATTGCACAATTTTCAACAACTTGATCAGAATTTATAATTTTAATTACTTTTAAGAATTGCTATTGGTTAAATATCATCTGGAAAATAGTCTTCTTAGATTTTGCTCGATGAGTTGTGGCTTCGTGGTGTGAAAAATTCCGTGCCACTATGCTCGCGCATTTCATTGCGTAACTTATCTTTCACCTCCAACGAGTAGCTTGTTGGTGTAGTGGTTGTGACGTTCGCCTTGCGACATGCTGGTCGGTGGTTCGAGCCTCATTCCAGGAAACCAGCAAGTTAGTCATTTTTTCATAGCAAAAGTATTTAGCCTATTTTGAAAATAGTGAAATATAGATTCGACACGTATTCCGTGTTCGCATCTCTATTTTAAAAAAAAATGCCTAAAGGAGTATAACTTCAATAATATAGCAATCTTCAGAATTTTTTCTCGACATAAACAAAGTTTGTAACTTTAATTTCTCTAATTTAAAACATTTAAAAAAATATATTATATATATATATTTTATTTAAAACACATCAATTTTATACATTGATGTAAATAATTCTTTCTTATCGTAAAATAAAAAATAAAAATATTAAATAGCTGTTCTTAAAAACAAAAATTTACCAAATGTTAAACTGGCTATCTTGTATAATAGATTGTTTTATTTTATTTGCGTTGTCTGTTTCATTTTCAAAAATTTTTCTCTTGCGTTTTGTATTATGTACCTATGACTTTATATTTTGCACTGTATTAATTAATTAATACTTTATCATCCTTTTTTTAACACATTTAAGATACAATGTTTATTTACTATTATTTTTGTAAATGAATAATCCTTCCACGTAAAAGCCCCAAGCGCGTATTAAAAAATCAATAAAAAAAATATATCAAAAATTAGCGTCACCGTTCAAGCAAATTTCCTAATCTTGCTGCCAAAAAAAAAGGCTGGTTTGTAGACAATGAAATCACCCGGCCATTTCCGTAACTCCGTCACGTCTTTAAATCGCTGGCCGGCTAACCCGTGCTGCATCGACCGGAACAAACAGTGATGCGAAGGCGCCCGTTCGTGGTTCGTACACAGAGCCTACCCAGTACCTACACCAAGAACAGAGCAAATCGATTCACGTGCTTTGGCGGCGTTTTTTTTACTTTTTGTTTAAAATCGTACCGAATTCCGTCCGATAACGAGCTTATATCTGCCAACCAAAGATTAGATATTTTTTGAAGTAGCGTTGGAGAAAACAAATAATGTAAAGCAAAATCTACTAAAAATAATTATTTCGGAACTCAATTGTCAGCTTCGAAAAATTATAAAATTTATAGCACGAGAGAAATAAATTATAATCATTTATCAAACATATTAATTTCTCTTTGATGAAAATAATAAAAACACGAATATAATAATGTATTTAACATAAATTTCTCATTAATTATATCAAAAGGCAAATATTTTAATAAAACATTCAAACTTTCTTGATAGATAAATATCCATGCCTATCAAACTTACTTAATAGATAAATATCAATTTATAATCAAACTTATTTAATATATACATATCAACATGCTTAGTGAACTACGTTCTCTACTCAGGAAAACAAAGTAATTTTGAGTTTATTTAATTAAATAAAAATAAAAATTAATAAAACGGTTAAAAAAGTGTTAACCGTTTTTTTTAGAATAATAAGTGTAATTCGGAAAATTAACAAATATTTTTTTGTAAGTAAAGTTGCGTACATGAAATAGTTGGTAATATATGCTATGAAAAATAGTAAAAATATATATTTATTAATTCTCTCATAAATGTGTATTTGATTCAGATACTCCTAAGAGATCTCAGATTCGCTACATTCAGTCACTTTTGATTATTTTCTGCCAGCTCTAGGATTCACATCTGTACATTAGTGTTGGTACTAGAATTCCATTCTACGCCGCTAATTCGTACCTCGGTAGAAAAGTAATAACCGAATAAAATTGATTCGACGATATGTTATTACATTCATAACTCTTCTATATAATTATCTGTACATAAGTTGAATAGTCATAGAGACATTATACAGCTCTGCTTGACACCATAATTAATAATTACACCATGAAAAATATAAATAAATAAATAATCCTTCTCCAAAAATTTTACATTTAATTTTCTATGTAACTTATTTTTTAGTTAACGAAATCAGTTAAAAAGACAATGTGAAAAATTCACACTTCATAATACATTACACTTTGATGTCAAATCGATGAGTACCCGAAATGTCATCATTCATTTAAAATTCACCACGTCCTCAGCCTGCCGACGGTGTTTCGACGGCGGAATTATTTCGTGTCCCATTCCATAGATGTCGCTAATCTGCGAAGGGCTCCCCACCACTTCCGCTCACTTCCGCCCCCGGATTAAATCGGATAACAAAACGGAATCAACAGGCTAGGCCCGGCGGGGGAGGCGGGCTGGGGGCGAGGGGGGACTCGGGTAAGTTCCTCTGTTTGCTTTACGTTACGTAGATTAGATACTTAGATGCTACCCTAGAAATTACTCTGTGTATTACCATGTTGAAACAAGTCCCCTATTTACTTTGTGACTGTTCTCGAGACGCCCGCAGTTGTTTTATACTGTTACAAATTTTGGCTTAAATAAACATTATTTCTTATTTATACTTAGGAAATTATTTTTAATGAAGATAAAGGATTTTTGTATTTATACTTTCAGTTTTACTATTTTATTTTGTTATTTATTGTGACTGTATATTTATTTGTTTTTGCTAAATTTGCTTTGAATAAATTGCTATTTTCATAATGCAACTCAGAAACATGTTTATGTCGTTAACTTACCGCGTCGCACGAGTGCTTTTACTTCGTCAACGTGAAACTGCTTTAGCATTTAAACAATGCCAATCTGGATGGCGAAAATATAGAGCCGATACGGGAGTCTTTGCTCTTAGGAAGATTGTGGGTCTGTGGAATATATGAATACTTTTTGTAGAAAAGGTGTAAACATTAAAAAGGCCTGTAAAAAATCTGCAACGACATATATCTATATGTTAAGGTTAACTCATTAATTGATAAATATGAATAATAGATACATTTTAAATTAATTTTTATCTGTCGGGGTTAATTTAAAGTAGGTTAGTTGATGTTGAATTCTTATCAAAATAAATTTGTTTATCGTCAGAAAAATTGCCTTTTACATAACATTGTTTGGTCGAGTAGTTTAGATTATATTGATTTTACACTGATTTTTATAGTTTTATAGTCTCAAAACAAATTCCGAAGCTGCGGGCACAGCTAGTATAAAAATACATTTATACTAGTACTGCTGTTTACTCACTACAGTATAGTATTATTGAGTGGGAAAGAGCATACAATACCATAATTAACTCAATAAAATATATACGAAGAACAATAAATTATTGTAAAGTAACTAGCCGTACACCTCTGAAAATTCACGGGAAATAATAATAATTAATAACGATCCTTGCGTGACCGCGCAACATGATCTGCGCACTAATTGCTTGTCACACTACAATTATCTAATGTTGCTATTCCAGCATGTTACGGACAGACAACAAAAGTAGTATTTTTGGATTTTTTTTAAATTCTCAATACAAACACTTCACAAAATTCCTAATTTCTAAAAAATATATATATAAAAATCAATCACCCAATGAGTTAAATAAAATATCTACGTAAAAATGAATAATTAATAATTATAATTATTAATTAAATATAAATTAAATGAACTCCTCAAAAATTACAATTAAAAATTAATAATTAAAAAGTATATCTTTATAAAAAAATGTACAATATCATACAACAGCGGAAAAATCATGGTTGTTATGCTAATAATCGACCATTGTGGTCGTTTATTAGCATAACGTGACGTGATACTGGATTTTAATACCGAAGGTTCCGGGTTCGATTCCCGGTGGGGTCAAGAAAAATCTATGTGATTTTCTGATAAGCCTGGGTATTTAGGGATGTTTTGTACTTCAATAATTGGGTCACGTGAACGGTTTAAGCGTCCAAATTAAAATTTACACGAACCAATAAGAATAAACTCAGTAATCCAGTATTTCTCCCCTTTTCAACCCTCTCTCTCTTCTTTAAAATCAAAATAACTCTATTCCCTTTGGTTTCATCAACTTTAAACCCTGGAATTTATAATTTTACCTTTTGAAAACAATTACTTTAACTCAATCAAAATTTGTATTTAACTTACTAACAACTCACTCACTAAATACAACAGATGTATTTAAATTGCTAACTAACTAACCATCACTTAACTTAATTTAACCAAAACTTTTTGGCTCGTTAACTCTCATACATCTTTTCAGCATGCACTTCAGGTGTTAAAGCCTTCGTTCATACTTGTCCTCCAATATACACGGTCGACTCTATCCTTGACATGTCTTTCGCGAATGTGTCTTATTGTTTTTGCCTTCAACATTCTCACCTCATATAATTTATTTTTTTTAATATGACAGATTTTGAAATAATTTCAATAAATTTGAGATAATTGCTTTGTAATATTTATTATTTATGAAAAAAGACATGTCACACGACCCACAAAGTAAAGCAATTTTCTTCATTTTTAAAACATGTTGTTTAGTAATTTATTAAATGATTTAATAATTTTTTATTTTGTGTCATTTAAAAAAATATCCGTGTTTAAAAATATTTAAGTATTTTATAGTCGAATAAGCCGTCTAGCCAATTCTGAAAGACAGCTTCGTTATTAGGTGATTCTTCGAAGATTGTTGAGTACAGAACGGAAAAGAAGAAAATCTAAATCTGATCAGGAGGGAGAGAGAGAGAGAGAGAGAAAGAGAGAGCGAATGTGGAATCGTTTTTTTTTGTAATGACTTTTATTGAAGGAATTTTGGTAAAACGTTAGAACGAGTGACATGGACTCTACCTTAACGTTTACTGGAGGGTGGGAAATTTTAAGTCGATAATATTTTTTCAATGTACAAGGTACAGACTTAACGATGAACGACAAATATGATGGATCAATCCAATATTTCATATAACATTTTTCATTCCATCTTCAAAAACATTCCGTTTTCTCAGAGGCTCACAAATTTCGCAACATTTATCAACAATTTTAATCTTAATTACGGTGTATTGAGCGCGTCCAAAGTTATAAGTTTTCCGAGTTTACTTTCGCCATTGGATTTATTGAATCATTTTTCACCAGAGTGGTTTGCTTTGACGTGGTTGCATTAATTTAATTGAATGAACTCAATAAAATTAAATAAAATACTCAAATCATTCAATTTAATTAAATTCTTGAGTTTAATCAAATATTTACTGATTTCGAAAAAAAACATAATCATTTATATTATACAATGTTTTATAATATCATTTTGTACCTTTATTACCTGGCATCTACCAAAATCCCCCGAACTCAAATGTCATAATATGCAAACCTTCTTACTTACTATAGTGCACATGTAGAGAAAATATTTCAGGTTTGATACTATAACGTAAGTTTGGCGGTCGCTGGCTCTTAGTCTATTGTGTATTCACGGCTTTTTAGTGTCCTATCCGTTCAACGGACGTTGGCTGTCATGTTGGCTATGAGAACTTTACTTACTGCGGCCCGGAACGGCTCAACAGCACACTAGACAAACCATTGTCTCAGGTTTTTCAGCCATAATGTTCCCGTATTCACGGCGATGTGGTTTTAAAAGAAACGCTTTGGTAAACCGTATTCAATTGATTATCACAATAATTTTATCTGGAACTTTTTAGTTCGTTCTTAAAAAAATCGTTTAATTAATTAATCGCAGAAACTTTTACTTAACTGGCGCTCGGTATCGCGCTACGTATAGCTACGGCGCCCTCCCGCTGCGCGCACCTACTTCGTACTTTGTCAGTACCTAGAAACTTCGGACCGCTTCCGCACTTCTCTCGACTGCTCGCTCGAGGAGGCTCCTGAATATTCTATTTTCGTTATTGTAACAATATTCTCCCATTCTAGATTTCATTAATGAATATATTTTTTGCTTTTATGAGAGCATATATTTAAATATTTATAAAGAAAAGACTAATAATTTTGCAATTATTCTTAACAAGCAAAACAAAATTCTGCTGCAGCAGTATGTGAGAATAAATAATATATTACAATCTGTTACATGAATCATTACTAACAAATTTTCTTTATCTTCTCAAACATTATTTTTGAGAAGATAAAGACATATCTTGTATTTAAAAAAAAATTCAAGACAGTAAAATTGTTACTTAACTATAAAATGTATATTCACGAAAATAAATAATAAGAATAAACGCGTACTCGTAAAAAAAGTAATCATCCCTTGTTATCAATATTGCCGAGCAAGGCGCACCTTGAATCAAGCGAACTCCCAGGGTATTTCGGATTGTTTCGTTGCGGTATCTGCTACCCCCTACCTCACACAGCGTCCCTCTCCGGGACCGTTTCATCCCCCGATTGCCCCGAGATCACTTCGACTGAAAAAATAAATTTTCTTCCCGCCAAAAAAGAGACAAATCCCAGAATTGCCGCTTACATTTTTTAAGGACTGTTTTTAACGCGATGTTTTTGTATATCTGCTTAAGTCACAATTTTGAGAGGCTTCGCAGGAGACCGTAATTGATCAGCGGTGGCTTGGAAGGGGCTGTCTAACGATCCGTAGAAGATAACGTATATCTTAAAGATTACGACTTACTTTTATACAGCTTTGAATACACTTACTTTCATACAGCTTTTAATAGCTTAAAATATGCTTTTTGTATCAGTTTTAAATGTTTTTTTATAAACTATTTTTTGACTCTTAACATTTTTTGTTGAAAATAATATTAGCCAAATGCACAAGGTGTCTCATAGCTAGTAGAAAAAACTTCGGGTAGTCTTTTTCATTCAATTTTGAAAAGAAAATTTTCTTTACATTTTAGGTGAAATAGCATTCTTTACATCGAATTTGCATTTTTTAAAAAATATTTTTGGTTTATTTTGTGTAGAATTTTGAATTAACTATTTGATTTGTTTAGTATGCACCATCTTGTGATGTTATGTTAAATTGTGTGAGAACAAAGGATATAGAAGGATTAGAATAACATAGGGCATATGAATGTGGATTCAACCTAGCTGTGAAGCAACGTGTTAAAATTTAACTAGCCGCCCGTCTGTGAAAATTCACGGGACAAAGGCTGAAAATGCAGGAATAGAAAACCATTTGTTTTTAAATTGACTTTAATCTAAAACTAAATATAATAAAATAATTATATAAAAATTTCAAACCGTGTAATTTCGGCCACTGCGTTGATTGCTTGTCCTGTATTTATCTCTTAAGTTTTAATTCCAGCATGTTACGTTACGGATGTTATTGTTTCAAAGCATAAATAAAATAAACGATGTCTGTACTAGTTTAGGGGAACGATAAATGTTCAAACCCCAGAGGATGGTAGTAAAAATAGATCTCACATTTGGAACGATATAAAAATTTGATATATGTGGTAGTCTATTATGGGTGGAATTGTTGAAAGTTACATTGTGTAAAGTGATCACTTAAACCAGCCGTACGATAAGTCAAAAGCCCTATGAAACCAAAGAAAGCCTTACTTTACCATATAAAATTAATGGCTTTGTCTCTATGAGACATCTATTACATATATCTTGATGTATAATAAGCTTTTTTAATTTTTTATTATTATTATTGATTTATTATTTTTTCATTATTGCAGGCATCTTACAAAACTGTATTAAGAGTTTATACTCGTAAACTGTTAATACTGACTGTATAAAATAAGTTGTCTTGGAATCAGTTCCGATGGGCTCAACTGCAAGAACTTGACAAGATTCTTTCATTGGTTAATTAATAAAATGATAAACTGTGTATTACAACATTTCAACGAAAAAGTACAGAAATTTTATAACAATATTATGTAAATGTTGTTGCTGTAAATCCAGCAAAAAATACTCTGCGGCTAGCGGTGACTTTTAAAGGGAGAGTTTCTCTGTATTTTACGCATTATTCATAATCTTTCAAGTCAAGACTTGTAGTTAAATTAGATTTCACTTCAAGTTAGGGAGTTAGTTGAAGGATATTATTTCCTACGAAAATCTTGCCAGCGAGACTCGTTTTGATAGAAAATGACAACATTAAAATGGTTCACATTTTTGAACTGTATGTAATATAACAGTATTATACTTAATTAAGTACACTGACGTTGTTTTATTTGTAATTCATAAAATAAAAATAAAACTTCTTTAAATTATAACTTTTAACTTAGGATTAGAGATGGGAACTTTAGTTCAGTTAACTGTATTGTCGTTAACCGAGTAGTTCAGTCAAGTGAACTGTTCACTTTTCAACCGGGAAAATTTTCAGCCACCACAAAATTTTTGAAAATTTTCGGGGGGGGGGGGGAGATTTAAAGAACTATTTTTATCTACATCAACATCCCAAAAAAATAAAACAAATGTTTTTACTTTCCCACCACAAATTTTTCGCTAGGGAGTGAGGGGGAGTAGGTGCTTTCAGTATCAAAAAATGTAATTATTCAGGTACCAAAAAATTCTATTCTAATACTACTCAGAGAGAAGAAATAAGTTTGACTGCCAAAGATTTCATCGATTTTGAGATATAGGTTTGTTTCACCTATTGAACTAATGAACGATAGTTCACTAAATTGAACGAAACCGTTTTTTTGATCTGTGACGTGAACTGTTCTAAAAGAACAGTTCGAATGAATGACCCATCACTACTGAGGATATTCAAATTCACCTAATCAACGAACGATACATAGATGGACAATGGACTTTAATGTGATGTACAAGAATTATAAATGCACGGTTACTATCAAAACTTAGGGTTGGCTCCAGAGAATCTCATGGCAATTCGAAAAGTTGAAAATCTCAAAAGGACATAAAAATGATATGAGAAAAAAAAAATTAAATCCGGAATTTTATTATTTGAAATAATCGTATATCTCATGTACATTTCCATACAAAAGGTCGTCCTATTGAGTAATAAAAATCGGAAAAAATATTGAAAACAAGATGTTCTTTATGATGTTTGAAAAGAAAAACCGTTATTATTGCAAAACTTTTGTTGTGTTTAATTTATGGTCCAATCCCACCGAAAAATGTGAATATTTATCCTATTTCAAAGAAAGGGGGAATTATATTCCCTAAGGTTTGAATGGTAGCTTTCCATTGAAGTTTGAGACACTAAATATCGATTTTCAAACAATGATCTTCTCGCCTGTCATTGAAGTCTTTTTCAATGCTTTTATTTAATGAAAAATGTGTAGATAGCTTAAAAAATCAAATAATCCTTGGCTTTAAATTATAATAATCTTATTTTTTCGTGGATTATGAGTGTTAAAAGAAACCATTTTTTATAAAGTGATACACTGAATAAATCCTTATTGGATTAATTATACAAGAATCAGGTAGATTTGATTCGATTTTGTGTAATTCTTGGGCATTAACTACTATCAATACATTTTGTTTATTTGATGTAGATCTCCTTCCATTTAAGAAAGATGATCAAATTGGTGTGTATAAGCAGGGTGTACGAGGCACACTGTTTCTTTGTATTGGTGTTTACACCCGTAAATTTCCGTTCTCAAATACGTGTATATATAAACGGGTTACAGTGAATACCGTGGACAGATAAGAGTGGAAGTCGCTTAGGGAGTAGATAATAAGAAACGGCCAATGATGATAATGATTTAAATACGTTAAAGGAAGGTTTCTAGGTCTCCTGGTCAACATATCATTGATATTTTCCTAGATTTAATTTTATTTTATTTTTTATATTTATTTTTTAAATATTAATATATATTTTTTAAGACACAGAATATTTGGTAAAAATGCATACAAAATCAAGAGAAGTTTGTTGGTGTAGTGTTCATTACGCTCGCCTAGTGATCTATTGATCGGTGATTCGAACAGCATTCCATTCATAGCACAAGCGTTTAGTTAAGTTTGAAAATAGTAAGAATATTGATGCGACACGTATTTCGTGTTCGCATCTCTTTTTTAAAAAAAAACTTTATTTATTTCAAACTCAACCCAATATCTAGATTACAAGTATCTTCATCCATCTCTAGCTACATGCCCTTGTTTATTGTATCAAAGCAATGTGGTCATGTACAAATTGGCACATGGCCTGCATAGGGTTAAAGAATGTAGAGTACAAATGGTGTAAAGCAAAAAAAATGAAATTGCAGAGTAACATGAGCATGGTTAATTTAAATACGAGTGTTTCAGTTGTTATGCCTAAGTTGTGACACAAGGAATTGTATGAGTTGATTTTGAATTCAAAAGGTAGCTGAAGAATTTTTCACCTTTGTCAGAATACAGCAATGACAAATAAAATACACTTAAAAATAATTTCTACCTCTTGGTCTGTGGTCTTAATGGTCACATTAAATACAATAGACTAGACGACTTTGTACGGGAAGTAGCTCCTTGCATTACTTCTTCAATTTTCCTTTTCTTTTAACTTGTCTTTTGTTCTTTCCGTGTCACGTGTCTGCCGTGAAAGCCTTATCTCCCCCCTCCCCACCCTCTTTTCGTAGCATCCCCCGGAAATGAAGCCTTACAGTTTCGCGCCCAACAGACGTCAGTTCCGGCAAGGCGCCATCTTATTCTGGCGCGTCAGTTATTGTTACGGAGTCATTTGTTTTGGAGAATTATTTAAATATATCAGGTAATATAAATAAGATGTTTATGCAGCCGTATATATAACCGGGTCGTGGCGTAGACAGAGTGTTTTATTACTATGAGTTACGGCTGTCATTTTCATATTCTAATGACATCCTTCACTCTTTGTGAAGAAAGCATCTTTGTTGTATCATTAATTAATTTAGAGTAGCTCGGTTATGTGGTGTTTAAAACGTATTTATAGAAATATCTAAAAACAACATATATACATGGGTAGAACATAGCTAATCTAAAATACTTTACAGGTAAATTCCTGCCAAAATGGATATAAATGATTTCAAAAATTGCATTTCTTTTTTAATATTTCTAACATGTCTTCTATAAAATGTTGGACTGTCACGATAGTGATATGGCATATTACACATTTATTCACGTTCACACGAGTTAAATTCATAAAATGAATGAACCCTTTTAGAAAATTAAATTTAGACAACTTTATTTTAAAACCAAATTTATTAATCGATTAGAAAGATATACAGAAAAATAAAAGCAAAGAAAAAATATTTTGCTATTGCTACCGGGACTCGAACCCGGATCTCCTATCAATCCGAGAAGGTGCGTTAATATTACGATAAGGTAAGACAAGTTCGATATATTGACCGAAAGGTACGAGGCTGATGTTGTGTAATAGTAACACACCTTCCCGGATAATACCTAGAACTTCGTTCAGAAATTGCAACTTCGCAATAATAATGTCGTGTTTGTTTACATAATATATGACTTTATTTTATTTGAGTACTACCTGTAAGCCATAAAAAATAACAAAACATTGATTCGCGACTTTGCTAAGCCCTATTATATATTCATAGAATCTTTTGACGGTGCACGGAGAAGTGGCAGTAGCAACATGCGTTAAACGACCAGTTCGGGTTTGCTGGCCCGGGGTTCAAACCCTATCTCTATCCGTGAATTCTAACGAAATTACGGACATTGCACGAAGTTACGAACAGACAGACGGACAATCAGACAACAAAATTGTCATGTTTAATTGATACGATGAAGGAGCCATTGGCCCCGTAAAGTGTTGATAATTCAACAAATTGGCGATTAGCACAAAGTATATTCTTGTTAAGTATTTATTTATGAACTACATTATGCTATTGTAGTTTAGGAACTACACTAAGAGAAATAAACAATTTGGGAAAGCGTCTTATCGTCTAAAAAATTGTTCATTTTATTCAATTCATACTAATTGGTTTGGTGCTGTGATTCGTTCCAATGTAATAAGAGCCATATTGGGATCTTAATATCCCAATTTTTCTCTTATGAATCTTAAGATCTCCATATGGCTTTTTGGATCCCAACACTTAATAGACAAGAATAAAATAAATAAATAAAAGAGGTGTAGGTGTAGGTATACGTCGGTGTTCGTCGTACTCAAATAAGGAGATTTGTATATTTTCACATATCTCTCTCAAATGTGATATATAATAAATATCTCTCTCTCTCGGTGTCCGATGTCTAAAATGCCTTTAAAAAAGTGATTTCTACGGCGTCTTTTTTATCCAGGCGGTCTGGTTTAACACAGCGGGTTACCAAAGTACCTATTGCAAACATAAGCTCAATTCTAATGTTTCGACTTAATTTCCATGAAATAAGTAGGTACTAATGCGGTATTAAAAACTTATAAAAAAGTTTATTTCATATACACTTATTATCTTCTCCTGCATCCTGATATAAAATAATTTTGGAAAAACTGTCATGTCATATATTTTGACGTTTTTCGGATAACCAAGTCATGTCTCGCGTCGTATTGTCGCGTTGTCTCACTCTCTCTTAAGTAGAAACTGAAAAAAAAAATACCGCGTATCGTTGATTTTTGTTTATTCTCATCTATTAAGTGTTGGGATAACAATCTTATGATCCCAATATTGCTATTTTCAGAATACGGCCGATTGCGACATTAATATACTTACTGTAGGTATAAAAATGTTAAAATATATTATATTTTCTTAGTCAAAGTATCGTACAAAGCTTTTATCAACTGATCTTAACCACACCGTAATGCTCGTCTCCTTATCATTTGCTGCCGAAAATAGATCCGCACTTTGTATAACTAACATCGTTTATTTTTTATTATTCTAGTCTTTTAAGTGTTGGGATGGCAATCTTAAGATCCAGATATATCTTTTTCACAATTTGCCGTCATTTTCCTAATTATCCTATCCGAAATTACTCTACTGGCAATTGAAAGGTCCCGAATTCATGTCTCGATGGCAAGCTGAAATTTTTGGGAAAAATATTTGTCCGTTGACTATTTACAACGACCCGCAAGGGAAGGAATGAAGGAGAAAAAGTGAAAAAGAACTTTTTTTTTTCTTAATCAATGCATTCATTTTTGAACTTGAGATTATTTCAAATATTTTTATCAGTTTATTTCCAGCTCTAACTTTTTCGTCGTTCATAAGTTTCTTCCGTTGGGGGTGTTTTTACATGTTTATAATAAAATCGAATGAAGCCACAGAGTGTAAAATCGTACAGAGATGAACTAAATTCTTTTACACCACACAGTGGAATTATTTCTCCCTCGCGTATATTTAAGACGCACTTCTATTGCAGTCAAGTTCAGTAGAAGTAACAAGTACTTATTTTTACATAATTTAATATCCAAGTAAACAAAAAAAATACATGGTTTTGTTCACCTCTGTTTGTTTGTTATGGTATGGTAAATTTTTCACCAACTTCCCGACTAGCTAGAGCTCTGGAACTTTCAACATTTACGTAAAATGGATAATGATATGTTATTATTTTCGACATGACTTGATCATTATTTTGATAAAAAATTAATAATCACGACACGCAAGAGCCGCAGAAACAGCTGAAAAACATATCGTTCGAAAATTTGTTTAAAACTTTAAAACAACGTGTTTAATATTTGGATACTGCATAGGTGATGTTAAAAAATCGATTACGAATGTATCCAAAGAAAGCGTATAAAAGTAGTATTCTTCAAAACCGAGACTCTTCAAGTAAAAATATGTTTTTGTAATAAAGCGTGACTTATTTACTAAGACATTATACTTTTTAAGCGTAATTTGCTATTCACAATTGTTTCAAAATTTAGTGATACGTATTGGAACCAGCCATGTAACCAGACCGTGTACCAAAAAATACGTTGGTTCATGTTTTTATATTTTGGTGGCCCTTAGAAGTCGGTTAGATGTTAGGAACTTCCGAACCTCACTTGAAGAGAAGCCGAGATAACTATTGTGCTCTGGCGTTTTCTTACCTTGCAGTGACTTATAACATCTAAAAAAACTTATAAAGTTTTTTTTTCAATATTATCATGGTATATTATTTTATTTATTTATTTAAACAAAAAATTGAACATTATCGTAACGAGATGCTAGAATCTGGATTAATTGCGCACAATCGAAATCTCTCAAGCACTTCATAATACAATGCAACGCCCTGCAATTCTCTGGATATGACTTGGACACACTTGAAAACATTGAAAAAGTCGAGAAAATACTAAGAATGTACAGAATAGTCTCGAACATTCGAAAAGCCAAAGCGTTCTGTACAAAAGACGAAGCCAGGGCCGCGCGTAGCAGTTTTTTATTTTGACATTTGACGTGCAACATAGATATCCGGCGGCGATTCAGTGCTCGACCAGCGACAATAAATTAAGCGAAGTACCTAACTGGTTTTTGAAAAAGAGTGCAACCACTTACGTGCGTATTGATTATCTACCAACCTGTGTTGAAATATTCTAGCTAGCGATGATAAAGTGTTCCACAAAACAAATGATGAATTGCGAAATAGCGTGAATTCGTGTCCAGTGACATTTTAGTATATAAATAAAAACTTAAAAAATTTTCGGTGTTTTATTGGCCTCCCAAAGTCACACTCAGTGAGAATATTTATGATAACATCTTGGTTCAAAATATAAAAACACTACCTATTTAATTAATATTCCCGTTAAAAGCGTACCGAGCAATTCATTTTCTGTTTAAAGTTAAGTAATTATGCAAGTAATTAAAGTTGTGTAATTAAAACTGTAGCTGTAAAACAAAAGTTATGCCATTAAGAGCTTAGCAAAAAAGTGCAAGAATTTAGTGATCTTATGATATATATATATTTATTTTCTTGTTTTTTAAGAATAATTTATAATTTAGGTATTAAGTAGCAGGCGTACATAAACTTGATCCAATAAAGCTGAATAGATATATTTCTTTTATATTCATCTTAATTATATTTATATTGCATAAAGCATTTTCAAAACATGCAGAGAAGAAATCTTTTATGCCATGAACGTACGTCACATATCAGCAAAAAAATATTTTACAGTATTCACTCCCTAAGAAAACTTCACTTCACTTCCCTACATAGATGCATATTATCTTAATGTCAATGTGGAGCATCTCAATAAACTGGAACGCTTTCAAAACGTATGTACCCGTTTAATCTTCAACCTCAAAAACTTCAATCACATCTCATCTCTCCGCATTTTACTCCATTCATCAACGTCATAATATCCAAATTTTATCTCTTCTTTATAATATCCTATTCAATTCTCTCTCATCTCGGTAGCTGAAATCTTATCACGGTCTTCCACTCCGTTCCGCTGACAATACTTCATTATCCATCGCCATTCATAATACTGAATTCTTCAGCTCCTCATATGGAGGGTAACCGGTTAGGCTGTGGAATCAAGTATGCACTTGAAACTTAATTCTATATGGCAAGATATCTAACTGTTACAAGCAGGGATAACGTTACATATCCGACCGGTTATAATACTGCAGTGAACAAAATAACGGAAAACTACCTCGTTACTTCTAACTAGAACTAATTCATAACATCGTTAACTTCGCTTCGTTAGTTTCGCTAACGTCAATTAATTTCAATCGTGGCTCATGAGGTTTAAAAATACCAGTCTTATGCTAAATATGAAGAAAACCGAGCGGCAACCCAGCAGATCAAGCGGAGAGAATGTTTAAGAGTCTGTACGAGAAAATCCTGCTGCTATAGTTATATTAAGATTTATTAGATTATAAGATTATTTTTAACCTGAACTTTAAACAACATCCAAGTTAGATCCAATTGGTGCAAAATTTTAAACCCGATGTTAGAGAATTTCACCAGTTTCAACAAATTTTTATTCTTTGACGAAGCCCATTTTTATTTGAACAGGTATTTCAATAAATTGCAGGTTCTGGAGCAGAGAAAATTCTAAACTCAAACATTAAATTTCCATTCTCAAAAAAGTGACAGTTTGGGTGGCTGTCATCAAAAGGTATTATCATTCCTCATTTCTTAGGTACCTAGGTACTTATGTGCCACATTCAATTTCTGCGACGGGATGGTAGACATTTAGACAACGTTGTTGCCGAGACATAATTTTCCAAAAAAAAAATTTTTTTTCATTCCATTTCCAATCTAGGTAATAGTTTAAATTATTTAAAAAAACTGTTACCCGTATATAGATTTATTACTTTTTTAATGGTTAAATGATAGTAGATTGTAATATAATTTCTTGGCAAGACATTAAAAGTTATAGAACCAATGAACAAAATGTATTTTCGTGTTAGATTTACATTACAAAAGTGTACAATGGAAAATAGGTATTTCGTTGAACTCGTTCATATTTAATGTTGGAATAAAGAACATTTTAATGACCAAACTTCCTTAATGGCCCCTGTCCACGGAAAGAGACACGATGAGATATATCTCAGAGATTTAGTTGAATACTCACACCCGTGTATACGAATTGACATTTTACCGTGGAGATAAACTTGGAGACCCGAGTTTGGTAAAAGAGACGTAAGCCAAATCAGAAAATCAGAGGAATGACTACCAAGATATTATCTTTTCGCAACTTCACTAAACAGTGCTAATTTTTTTATCAATCAGTCGAAAGGTACACATTCATTGATTTAAAGGAATAGTTATTCTAGTATCAGTTCTTGTCAGTAAAGCGAACCATGAAAATAGTGTAACCATTTTCAAATAAATTAATTTTAAACAATTTTTATTAACCAATTAGAAAAGACATACAGAAAAAATCAAATTAACGAAAAAATATTTTAACTGTCACCGGGACTCGAACCACGGACCTCCAATTCTGGGAATGGAATAAAAATGTTGATCAATTAAAAAGCGCCATTCCCTGATAGAATTGGAGGTCCGTGGTTCGAGTCCCGGTGTCAGCTAAAATATTTTTTCGTTAATTTGATTTTTAATGTATTTCTTTTCTAATTGATTAATAAAAATTGTTTTATAATTCACTGAACTTTGTTCTGAAATTGCAACTTCACAAAAATAATGTGTTTCCTTTAATAAATTAATTTTAATTTAACAAGCATTACTTTAAAACAAAGGGATAAGTACAAAAAAGAATCTGAAGAATAATTGCATTTACTGGGGAACTATAAGGTGAAAAGATCTGAAGCATATTAATTCATTAATTGATATAAATTATAGAAGTCTCATACAGACGAAGCTGTTTATATGAGAAACGTGTATGAAGTCTTTTGGTTCAGGATAAAAATGATAAAATGACCATTTCGCATTGTGTAGAGTGATCACTGCCATCGTATAAAAAAGACTTCCGTACACGTATCTCATGAATACCTTAATCACTGTGAGACTTCTACAATTTCTCTTAATTAATTAATCATCACTCTGGGGACAAAATCCAGTAACTATGTTCTCAGAACATACTTACATATAATAAATATTGATTACATAATAATTTAGTTGTAGCAGCCCTGTTCGAATAGCAGTCTACCGGCATTAGAAAAGTCTCAAGTTCAAGTCAGTCCCTTGAGAAAATATTTTCACGTCTTTAGCTATACACACTTAACCTAACCTAATCTAATCTAATCTAAGGCGATTTACTTTCGACGAAGTAAAGCCTGGAATTGGCAAATAAATAATGTAATGAACTGAATGCGGTGAAAATGCGATTACTAAGGCGCATGTTTGGAAAATCTTTAGTTGATAGAGTGAGGAATGAACAAATTATTTGAAGTGAATGTAATGCTGGCTGCAGCGTGGTAGATAGAATAAAGAAAGGATCGCTGAGATGGTTGGTGGAACGATGAGCGAGGAAAGGATGGCAAAGAAAATATGTGAGGCTAGTGTTTAGAATAGAGGAATAGAGGACGTCCGCAAAAGTCCTGGCATGATCAGATACTATAAACTTGTTGATTTTGTGGTTAGGACTCTCGCCTCGTGATCCAAAGGTCGCAGGTTCGAATCTCACTCCAGACAAGCAAGTTAATCCTATTTTAATTAATTTGAAAATAGTAAGAATATTGATGTGACACGAATTCCGTGTTCGTGTATTTTAAAAAAAAAAAAACAATGGCTCTGTTAAAAGCCTTAACAACCGTGGAGCATATATGAGAAGATGTATGAATGTAGCCGAAGCAAAATTGGAGCCAAGATAGAAAAATATAGAATTTTATCCTCTCTGTCCGGAAACTGCGTGATCGTTGTTTATTATTATTATTCTTGAATTTTTTAAAATAACTATAATGACAATATTTTTGCTAAATGTACAACGAAAAATTAACTTCGAGCATTTCGGCTGCGAGTTAAGGCTGTGAGAAAATTGCCATCCAGCGTAGCGTTTTGATAGCATTAAAGCATTATGTATTTTGGTATTCATTTTTAAATTAATTTTTGATCGATTTTGATCTCCGTTTTGTCAATTGCATAACCACAGTTTTTTTTTGGATACCTCTCAATTGTTGAATTTCCCTCAACTCTTATGCTAATGTTAAGGTCTAGGATCCGTTGATATAAAAAAAAATTAACATGACTTATAAATTCTCACGTCTCCCTACAGATTTCTTTTCTCATGACATGAATCAGAGGTCACGGTGCGTGTTAGTGATGCTGGCCCAAAATAATGTTCGGGGCTTATATTCTAATTATGGTTCAGAATTTTTAATGTAAGCAACAGCCGGCAGAGCGTAATGTTTTCGAGCGCCAAATTTATTAATTTCATGCGAAGGTTCCATCCCTAAGTTTTTACGATCGCTCATTCAATTTTAAGGCTTTCATAATGGGTCCCATTTTACTGAGTGTTATTGAATATAAATATCATAGTAAAATATTCAATATTTTCAGACGATATTCGATAAATCAAAAAATAACATTGAATGCTTAACAAATGTAGGTTTTTTCAGAATTTACAGAAAAACGGACTAGGTTTGCGACTTAACAATCTAGAAGCATTAGAAATTAATAAAGCTATAAATAATAATAGTCAAATAATAAATAAACAAATAAATTTATCTAATAGTCCGATATTAAATCTGTTCCCTCTAACTTCAGTTAACTCCTCCCCCCCACCTAGTTGGCTCTCTGTCCCTCTCTCTTTTTCTTTCCTTCTTTATAAATTTCTGTACCTAGATTAGTCTATATTATAATTGTCCTGAAGAAGGCTGAGTCCCACCGAAACTAGTTGACAAATATATAGCTATAAAGTGGTTTAAAACATAGTATTTAATTTATTCTAAAATTTCTTATAATGTCAAGCCACAAAGTGTTTTCTTGCTTTGAAAAGTTTAAAAAAAACTTGACTTAATAATAATTAATTAAATAAAGTATGGTAAGGCAACATAATAGTTAAATGTATACACCTCTCAAAATGAAAATTAATTAAATAACTATTTAAAATATCCTTAATGGATCCTCAAGCAGTAGTTTACGCCATTTCCGTCTGTCACTGCATCAAGACCTACAGTAATTTTCACACAATTTTCTTACGCCACTTTTAACATTATTACTCCATCTTCTTCAAGGTCTATGGGTTTTTTGCGTTCTTCGCGCTATGTGGGTACCTTGGAAGAAGCCTATTTTAGACATGTCTGGCCTAACGTAATCGGGCAATCTTCAGTGTAGCCACGATATCTGGTTCATTCAAAACGTCTCATCGTATGCTTCCATCTGATTCTGTACTATCCGTTCTCCTATCTGAATACGAACATATTTTGGAGTGCCTTCCTCTCCCAAAAATTAAGCATGTTTTATTTTGCTAAAGTAAAGACCCGCGTTTCGCTACCTAGTAATTTATCTGTTAATTTTTTAGGGAAGATTTCATGAAATCTAAGAGGAGTAGTTCGATAGAATAGTGTTCATGTTTTTATTTTTCAATGGAGAGAAGCTCCGGGAGCAAGTGAATAAATAAAACAAATAAATTAACACAAAGAACAAAGAAAGTCTGATCTGGTTTGTAGGTGCATTCAAGACGGGAGCTTAGCGAAGACTGGGCGCTGGGTGGGGCTGAGAAATAATTCTCGAGTGATTCTTATGATTTTGGCTCAAATTACCGATCCCAGGAATAACTCCTTATTGTCAACGACGTTACGGGTGAGAAACCACACTTAGAGACAATTGGGCATTAAGTTACAGCCGGGGAAGATTGGCCGAGATCGGTCCTGCTTGCGTATGTGCATACCGAGTTGCTACAGTTTTGCATCTAGTAGTTTTGAAGTTAAAACTTACATTGCATTTTAAAATATTTTATGGCGTATACGGATAGTTTTTAGCTTGGCTTAATTTAGCCTTTTACTCCATTTCGTTATTTTTTGTTGAAATTTTCTAAGAGATATTTGAAATTCTCCACTATATAAAAGTAATGTCTACCCATTTACTCATTATTGTTGCTGTTTTCGTCAAAACCATGTATTTTGAATGTTCTTAGGTTTTCACGGCCACTCAGAAACTTCTGGTTTGTTTCTTTTGAGCTATTATGCCGTGTTATTACGACTTTTCCATGATCAGGGCTGATGTAACATTAGCCCTGATAATGGACCCTGTAATGAGATCCGAAACGTCGGTCAGAAAGGTGGTAATAACGCGGCATAATACCCCAGAAGACACAAACCAGAAGACCATGTATTTCGTTTTACTGACATATCTTCTAAGACCAACTGCCACAGCTTTCTTTTCGAATAGGTAATAATAATTAAACGTAAGATTGGGATACTAGATAGACCATAAAACTTTGAAACTAATAATAATTTAACACTCGAGTAGAGACTTCTCGTGTGGGAGAAAACCCATCAAATTTCCGTCTCACATAAGTCAGGCTGTTGAAAGCAGATATTTACGTTATACGCCGGTTAAATTTAGAGGTTGTTTGGTTGTTATTAATTTCCAGACACGTTCTATGTCGTGTTACTGTCATCTCAGCATCCGTAGGGAAATGATATATTGATCTTTGCAACAAGAGTTAGTACTTAACTCCCTGCTACATGTTATTCAAAGTGATATTACAATATACATAGTTAATGATTCCAGCTTAAAGTAACGTAAGTTAATAGCACGAAAAATATAATTATGATAATTATATTAGTTACGCGAACTTCAAGTTGCTTAATACTTCAACGTGACTGGAATATTAAACGTCAGCTGGTTACGACTTAACTTAAATGTATCCTTCTTGAAATATAAATATTATATTATTTCAGTAGTGTTGTAAAGGCAGGGGTGCGCACTGAACAGAAGAAAATTAACCGCAAAATGTCATTACCGGTGAATCACCGGTAAACAGATTTACCGGTAATGACATTTCGTATGCCCTTGTATACACTACCTGACGAGAGGAGTCGTGAGTAAAAGGTTCCATTTTAATTTGAAAGCGCGTCAAATTTAATGGAAATATGATCAATATGAAGAATATAAAAAATTATAATTCTCCATATAACAACGTAGTCACTTACGCTACCAAATGGCGCAAATAATGATGCGGTATAAAATTAAAACGTTATTATAGTAAATTAAAAAATGTTATAAATTTTTATGTTGAATAATAGTTTTGTAAAAGGAAAATATGTATTTTCATTTGTATGTCACTAGGATATAAAAATAAAAAATTAAAATAAAACTGAAATTTATAGATAAAAATACCATTTTGACAGTCAATGGCTAATAAAGTAAAAATTTACAAGAAAAAACTAGATGGAAGATGATGAAACATTATATAATTTTTTTTTAATATTAGGGATTAACATACAAAGATTAAATTGTCTCTTGATAACCCATTCCCCTACCAAAACAATATTCCGGTTTGAAACCCAACTCTAACTATATTTTTCTATGGATAGATTTTGACTATCTTTCAAATATAAATGTGTACACCGAATGTAACGTACAGAGAAAATTTTTGGAAACGGAAATTAAATTTTAATCTACGTTAGACTTCATTGACAAACTTGCACTCAAGTAATTTATACTGTTATACGTATATTTCAACAAATATTCGTATGAAAACATATTTTCATCTGAATGTGAACCTTTTTAAAGTCATTTTATGAAAATTCCACGAATCCAAAATGTTGTTTTTGATGTATCGTTTTAAGGCTAATAGCCTTTTGTAAATAAAAGCCCTTTAAAGGGCGAGAGTTAAATATTTTCTCCACCTAGATACTTCATCCTTAACAGCTACATTCTCTTTTATCCAAATAAAACATTCATTATTCAAAATCCGTTTTTTGTGAGTCCGCCAATTGTAGACAATCTGGTTCGAAAAAAACTCAAGCAAAGCAAAGCTTGAGTTTTTTCCATTTAATATCTTATAAATTATTCATGCGTCTTTTTTCAAATCTGTACGCAAATTCATCTGTAAGATATTATGCAGGATCCGTTTGTCACAATCATGTGGTGTGATTTTCTACGACGTCGTAGAAATTCCCATTCCATAATTTATTTTTGGCATGGAGTTTCTGTTAACTGTGTGTATAACCATTTTTCCGTTTATATTTATTGAAAAATGGCAAATAACATTTTAATGATTAATTGAATTCAAATCAGATCTGTAAAGATCAGAGCCAGCGACCGCCAGATTTACTTTATAGAATCGAACTTGAAATATTTTCTCTAGATGAACAATATAGTAGGTAAAAAGGTTTGATATTATGATATTTGAGTATTTTCGCAGAAAACAGGTAACACTGGTACTTTGGGATAAAAAAAATCAGTAAGTAAAACGTAAAATAACAAACCTGATGTTTTAACATGTTTAAAAAGACAATGCTATACACTCATAATAATAATTGCCAGACGCTTTTCGCGGTTCATTTTTCCACCAGATATTTTAAAGCTCTATAAGTTATAATTTCATTGAATTTTTAATGAATATTTATATGTACGCATAGTATGTTTTTTTATACGTATAATGTATACTTCATTGTATAGAATCCGTACTAAGGAAATTAAGAAATATTCAATATTAATAAAGTTATAATGTTTTAAATTTGCAAGAAATTTTTACGTTTTTCTTGATTTTAAAACGCTTTTTATTTATATGAAGAGATGATTTTAAACAGTATAGTCTATTTATTCTCGTATTTTAAGTCTTTACTCACTTAATAAAAGTTAGTTTTTTTTTATTAAAATACCTTAATTATTATTTCAAAATAAAAATTCCCTAGTATGAAATGTGCCAATAAATTCGACGGAATTCTGTTTTATAATTACGTCATTTATTGACACATTTCATATTTTGGAATTTTTATTTTTAAACATTAATTAAGGTGTTTTATTAAATAATACTTTTATTAAGTGATTAAAGCCTCAAAATACGAAATAAATAGAATATACTGTTTAAAATCATCTCTTTAAATAAATAAAAAGCATTTTTAAATCAAGAAAAAAACGTAAAAATTTCTTGCAAATTTAAAACCCTGTAGCTTTATTAATTAAATATTTCGTAATTTTCTCAGTAAAAATTCTAGATAATGAAGTATACTTTATACATATAAAAAAAACATGTTATGCATACATATAAATGTATGCATAACATGTTTTTGTATGGATTCAGCTTAGAGGGGCAGTATAGTGTACATATGTAAAATATAATTAATTACAAAAATACATGTTACTAGAGCGTGCCGAAGACGCTTGTCATTGGGATAATGGGCATAGTCTTCACTATAATGTTTATTATCTGAGTATCATGTACCCATTATGCTGTTAGTGTCTCTAATAAATAAATAAAAATAAAAAAATATACAGAAAATATTTCAGGTTTGATATATATAACTATAACGTTAGTCTGACTGTCGCTGGCTCCTACTTTATTATAACTATGGGGTACAAGGTGATTTGATTTATATCTTTATTAAACTTCTCACTGATGATTTAAATTGTCTCAAGTTTTGATTTCCATTAACTGATAGACATTTCAAAATAATCAGTGTGGTTTATACAAAGTTTGTAATTTTCTGGAATTAATAGAATACTAGCCGTATACCCGCGAAAAATCACGGAAAATATTCTCGTCTTTGCTAAGCCCTAGAATATATTTATAGTATATTTTTGACGGACCACGGAGAGGCGGTGGTAGTAATGTGCGTAGGGCGCCGCCCGCCGCTTGCGCGTCCCAGGTTCGCGCTCTACATCCAGCCGCAGAAAAACCGTAATTTCCGTAAAAGCCGTAAAAAAAGTGTTATTTCGTATTTTAGCCATGAATTCGAATGATATTACGTTACATGAATTCACGGACAGATGGACAGACAGGCAGACAGACAACGAAATTATTATGCTTGATTTTTCACTTATAATTTAGGCAGCACTCGGCCTATTAAGTACTGTGAACTAGCTCTGTTGCACCCTGTAGAAGAAGTGGTAGAAATATTTTTAAAAAATATATATGTATATAAAGCTACCTACTTAATGTTTACGAAATTAAGTAAACGGTAACTGTAATAACTTTATCTTATTTATTACTTGTAATGTAATGTTTTCCTTTTTCCTCGTTTTTTATTATCACCTCAAGATAGGCTTAATTTGAGTATGTCCAAATTTTTTAAGGCTACAATACTATATTTTATTCCCGGGGGACATTATTAATCAAAATAAATTATAGATGTCTTCAATTATTATAGAAATTTAAATAATTTTCAGGCGCATTCTAATGTAATGTTATTAATTCGGAAGAATCTCATATCATCATATGAAAGATATTGCTTTAAAAACTGCAATCGAAATATATAGATCAATATCAATAGTGACATCTGTATTCGATTATGGAAATGAAAAAACGTTGGACTGCAGGTGGCGGTAGTAAAAATACAACTCACGTACGAAACAAGATGAGCGCGTTAAAAATATAACCGGTCGCACTAATGATAATTACAACATACAAACGAAACGATTTGTAAAACTTAAATATATATACAACTTCCAAAAATTTGATAGATGTAGTAGTCTATCATGGGTGAAAATGGTGAACGTTACATTGCGTAAAGTGATCATTTAAGCCAGCCGTACGACAGGCCGTAAGTCCTCACAAAAGAACACTCAAAAAGACTTCCATACATACTTTCCAAAATAAAAATATAGCTTCATCTCTGTGAGACATCTATAATGTATCTTGATCAGGCTTCAAAATAACACTTACGGATTACATAAGTATGCTGTAATATTTATCATAGTACCGATTGGATCCGATATCCTGGCAGATCCAAAACATATTATTTATTACGTGTGCATACGAACCATATTCAACCATTAAATCATTCTTGCTTAAATAACTAATATTTGAACCCTAATAAAAATTCCTGCCCCTCTGTGGTGCGTCAAATTCACGCTTTCCATTCAAATGTTCTCGTGTTTGATTCCGTAATACTGTCTGTAATTTAAATTCACACCTAAGCGGATTTAAATAATTATTCAAACCGAAATGTAACCAGCCACGTTGTATTATCGCTAGCATAATATGTATATAAATACATATTTCGCCGAGTATAGAGATTTCGTAAGTAAGCGATTTGTATCACGTAACTGGGGCTTAAATTCAATACATGACTTCACGAGTTAGAAAATCATATTACTTTGGAATAATAACTGAGGATAGAAATTAATATTTCTATTAATTGCGATAATCGCCATTAAACATAATAATTTCGCTGTCCGTCCGTTTATCTATCTGTCCATCCGTAGCTTTGTATAATAATTAAATTAAATAAATAAAAACGGGAAAAATATGTAAATAATATTAAAGTTAGTACAGGAGTTACGAATTATCAAACGTAATAATTTCGTTGTCTGTGCATCTGTCGGTCCGTCTGTCTGTCCGTTTGTAACTTTACATGACGTAACGTTCATAATTTCGTTTGACTTCACGGCTAAAAACCAATTAAATGGCTGGAGATGGGGCTTGAAACCCGAATCAGCCGCAATTTAGTGATGCTGCTACCGCTGAGCCTCCGTGACCGGTCAAAAATACAGTACGTATAGGAATTAGTAAATACGTGAACCATTTCATGTTCCACTCAGCACAATCGCCAGGGTTTAAAATAAAACTATTAACTGCCGGCAGGGGGAATATAAAAAAAAAATGTCAAAATATTTTGATAAAAGTCGTCGTTACTATTTCATGGGTGTCGGCTATAAATAAGTAAATATTTATTCTTTAGGAACTGACATGTAAAAGTACCGTCATTTTTAACGGGTTACAGCTAGTGATTAAATGATTACACAAAGTTAAACTTCAGCGGCGTGCAGTGAGCACTTTAAAATAATCTGCGCGTAATTCTTTAGAAAAAATCAAAATAAAATATATTATTTACCTTATAATATTTGACTTTAAAATATCACAATACCGTATCAAAATATAATAATTTTGTTGTCTATCTGTCGGCAGCATCCGTAACTGAAATTATGTTAGAATTTCAATTTTAGCTAATTAGACTTTGACACGCAATTAGCGCGCGGCTCAAGTTACACGCAGGGGTATCTATCTAATATAGAAAGAATAGGTCACAACAGAAGAAAATCCTCCCTCGCGTATGTCTAAGAAACATTTATACTTCAGTTTAAGTATTTATTCTTGCAATATTAAATTCCCTAATAAAGTAGTTTTTTTCATTTTATTCCATTTAAAGTAAAAACATTCTTTTTAATTTTCTTATTTTTTATATTTTTAATGATAATCTAATAGAATACTGGGTACAAAGAACATAAAAAGAAAACATTATTACTTAAACTCAGCCCACTTTCCCAATAACAAATGTCTTCGGCCTACTCTAGCAAACATGCATATTTGTATGTAGTGTATCAACGTAGTGTGCTTATACAAGAATATGTAAATAAATAATTGATTAAATTTTCTAAGACAGTACAAGTTTTAAGTGTATTTGGTTTGACTTTCTTATAGTTGTTTCAAAACTTAAAAGCACGAACTAATTTTTTTAACAAAGCGAACGTATTGGTACCAGATATAATGCCAATCGCGGAAAACGAATTTACATTAACACTAACTAGTATAATGGTGGTCTTTGGAAATAATGAACTTTTGGATGTTTATTGTTTTAATTTATTATTTTCTTCATTCATCCGAAGCAAATAATTTTCACTCGTTACTCTATATCCAACCGACTTATTTTTTTATAGATCCACAACTCAAAAAATTCAAGTTCTTTTACTATCTTCTTCTTTTTTTGTTATACCCTTGATCTGTGTTGATAAGTCAGTCCTGGTCCTGTGACGAGGACGTCTAGCTCTCTCTCCATCCCTTTGGTGGTCTCCCTGGTGGTCGGCGCCCTTCTGGAATCCCGCGCATAACGGTTCTGGGAAGTCTCGTCTGCTCCATTCTCTCGACATGGTCCCTCCAGAAACGCCTTCTCTGCCTCCCCCGTCTTACAATATCTTGTTTGTCACAGATTCTGCGGATTTCCGCATTGGGTACTCTGTCTCTGAGGGTCTTGCCCGCAATGGGTATGAGAGTCTTCATCTCGGTAGTTCTGAGGAGGTGTTTAGTTCTCACCGTGTCCGCTCTTGCTTCGATACCGTATGTCATGATAGGTCTTATGCATGTTTTATATATTTTGACTTTGCCTTCCACTAGTATATACTTATTGGCCCATACAGTGTCTTGTAAGCATTTGGAGATAACCTATACTATCATTTCACTAAATGATAATTATTGAACAAGTAACCCAGATTAGATATTTTGGCAATGCAATGCTCAACTCTCATGATCTCCCCAGAAAGTTATGCCTCGCGTGGATAAGGCTGCAATCGTGGCAGGTTGCCTGAGAGATGTCCTACGGAGAAATAAAGATACGAGTACAAATAGCAAAGTACGCATTTATTCTCACACATGGTATTGAAGCAATGGCGGACGCTGACACAAAGAGCATGCTAAGAACAACTGAAATGAGATCTTTGCTTGCTATCGCTGGAGAAACTCTGCATGATCGCGTAAGGTATACAGCTATCCGAGAGGTCTGCAAGGTTCAAGTTGTGGTCAAATGGGGCGACAGCGTTTACGATATTGGTACTAACACGTACATAAAATAAATATAACAAGAATTCAAAAATTCTGCATGGCGCACCAGATTCTATCTGGTGCGCCATGCAGACAGCGTCCACCAGGGAGACCCCCAAAGTGATGGAGAGATAGCTGAAATTCATCATCAAAGGAGAAAACTCCCGCACAGACAGACTCAGACACAGACAAGAGACAAAACATATAGTTGAAAAAGAAGGTGCATAAATAGAACACTTATTATCAGACCATTCGCACTCATTGTTTAAGGTTAAGATCATCAGAAACCTTTTTCATGTATAACATGATTGTCTTGTTCACCTATTAAATCAATTAAACGTGACAAATAAATATACAATCGAAACAAAAGAAAGCAATATACATATATATATTATATATTGTAACATATTTTCGCCCTTCAAGAAAAGGAAATTCAACTATAGTACACTTAGATCATATTTCAAAACCCTCCTTACGCAAGAATGTTGGCGACAACCAAATATACCTTATTTCTCCCTCGAGTCGAATAGTTTAGGGGAAAATATTTTTTTTTAGATAAAGAACCGCCCGTTCACTTGAAGGCGCGTACCCAAATCTCACCGTTCTTTTTTCGAATCCACCCCTTACGCGGAGCTATAACAAAACTTATAAACCGATATTCAAATACGTCTCATAATGTCAAATCTGCTTCATATATAATGTGCCTTTCGAAAAAATATAGAATATATTTGGCCCGTGACTTGAATTTTTTAAAAGCTTCTTTGGCATGGCATGCATAGGAGCCGCAATTTTTTTTTATATAAATTCCTTTAATTTAAATTTAACTCTGTTTAAAAAGCAGTATTTTTCATTATGTGAATATTTGAATTTTCACTGATTTATTTAGCCTTTTAGCGACTTCTTAAATGTTTTGTGAAATAGTGTTCTTAAGATAAATTTTAGAAGTCTTACAGAGATGGAGCTATTTATATGGTAAACGTGTGTGGAATTATTTTTAGGGTTGACCAGGGCTCATGACCTGATCTTTACACAATGCAACGTTAACCATTTCCACCGTTAGAATATCCAAACATTATAAATTTTTTGAAAGTCACATACATAAGATTTCAAAGCTGGTAATGATACCTCTTTATTTTTAAAGTGGAACATTGAATAATATTTTTTTAATGTATATACCATATTCTTCCGAATTGAAATTGAAATGTAGGTTTATTTTTAAGGATTACAAAGATTCGATGGTTCTTCGGAATTTTTGAGCGTATACGCCTGAAAATTGTTATTTTCAATTTATTAATTCCTTTTATAGACCAGTAGGTACAATATTTCATATGTATTTTCTGAGAACACAATTACTGAATTTTGTCCACAGAAGGATAATTATTAATTAAAATAAATTCTCACAGATATGAAACTATTTATATGGAAAACGTGTTTAAACCCTATAAATACATTCATGCAAGTTCCCCATGTAAATAGCTTCTCACATCATACATACATATGAAAATATTGTTCTGTTTCGCAGCTGTCACAATCTTTGTAAATTTGTATTCCGCGCAACCATGTAAATTTGTATCAATAAACTAGCAATGTTAATGGTGAGTATAATTCACCCCCTTTATCTATCTATTTAGTCACTGCTATCACACCTAATATACATTACACGTGCACTTACACTACAGTACAATAAAACTCGAAATGTGTCACGTGCCAGCACAAGAATACGTCTGAGAAGGGGTGGGTGTATTCTTCCTCATCGAAACTCAAAACACTACACATCACCACTTACTTTCCAAAGCGATATATAAATAATCAGAGCTAAATAAATAAATTTTAAAAAAACTCACACCCGAAAAATATCGATCGCTGAACGCAGATTTCAACTTGGAATTTTCTAACGGCCGTCAGGGTTTTATTTACAACTACGTCGCTTAGTTCCGGAGCAATCTGTGTTTGTATCTGAAAAATGTAAGACTGATATTATGCTAATACAAGCTAGAAAATTTAAAAAAGTATTCAATAACTATAAACATTTTTTTAAATAAACAATAATAAGTAAAAAACATATTTAAAGTAATAAACAATAATTATAAAAATAGTTAAAAAATTTAAAAAAAGGAGATTTATTTTAGCAATAAATTACATTTATTTAATAGAGCAATTAAAAAAAAAAACCAGTAGACTTTATTGTACTTAGAACTAAGCGTATTTCAAGCCTTAATATTCCTTCCAATCAAATATTTTCCTACATCTAAAAATGTCAACAAAATTCTAAATCGTGTTACCAAGCCGGTACGTCCGTATTATTGGTGAGTTTACGGCATAGTTATTTGTGTGCGTACCTATAAAGAACATTTCATATTGTATGGTTTGTGTTGGTTTATTATAAAGATATATTAAAACAGTTCCTAATTTTTTCATAACGTAAAATTATTAACGTCAGAGAAAATCCCTATCGTTTTGTATCGGCCTTACTCACAACATGACGAAAAGTCCATACAATCAACCGGGAAAACATTTTTCCATCTGAAAAAATGAGAATATTTTTTTCAGTTAAAGGTAATCCCGGAACCGGAAATCCGTTTTTATTGCTGGTCTCTAGTGAAGGGCTACTTTTTTTTTATTTTATCGCTTAATTGGGATTGTCCTAAGTCCGTGAGTAGAAAGTTTTACGAATAATTATTGTATAATGAGATTTCAAGATCAGCAAAGATGGAAGGGGCACATAAGATGGAGACAAACGGACCACACGGTGAAGCAGGCAATGTCTTTGGAGCTTCATCGATAGCCATACAAAGGAAGAACAAAAAACTCATTGATGACTCAATGCTTCAAAGAACCTTATGGATATATAGCATGGCAGACATTTGTCACTTACGGAGTGGTACAATATGTATTTAATAAAAGTGTGTCAGACTGTATTTTATTTTGGTTCAATTTATTAGTTTGAGATAGACTGTAGTAGACCATTTTTATTTTAAATAAATTATAACGAATTCAAAAAGTATGTACCTACATCTTAAAAATGTTCCTGTAATAAAATTTGATTAATTGAAATACCTGAGATACTTGATAGATTTTCGAAGCTGAAATCGATACCGATGTCATTAATGTGGTTTTTTGCGGTGGTTGAAGAAAGGCGATATATATAAATATAACTATAAATATATATAAATATAATAATAAATATAGGCGATATAACTAAATGTCCAGAATGCAAAATACCGTGCAACGAGTTGCTTATTTTACATCGCGAGCGAATATGCGAAATAAGCATGTACGTAAAGTCAAAACAAGGGAATTCAAAATGAACAGAAAGACTTATAAGATTGGATAGAGTTCAAAAAGAGTACATCGTACGATTTTTTTAGGATGAAATCATCACAAAGATGAATGAAGCCAGGTTGAGATGCCACATGGAGACCAGACAGATAACTGTATCGCCAAAACTGTGTTAGACTAACATTAAGAATCGTTAAGGATTGCGCATCCTGGCCATTTTGTATAAAGGACCCCAAGTAAATGGAAAAATGACAAAATGAAAAATAGATAAATTATGTTTTTGATATTGAAAAACTGATTTTACGGATACAAAAGCCATAGCAGTGAAGAAAATATTAACCACTCTAAGTATTAAGATTTAATTTTTACCGTTCGATTCCATTCGCTATATAAGGTTTTTCTAAATACGGATAAACAAGCCACGGCAAGTTTTAAAAACAGATTTATCCAACCTCTATGCCGTTTCTCTACAAAAGTAGGAAGAGGGGGAAGAACGCCACACTCTTCTGTCCTGGCACACCACTTTTGTCTTATCCACTTTCAAACACCTTCTAATGCACGCTCTTCGGTTGTTGAAGCTTTAAACATGTCCCCGTTTAACTCTAATATTTGTTAATTTGATCATGCCAAGTGCATCACGAACGCCCTCTATTTCTGATGCTTTTAACATTCGCCTCTTTGTCATTCTTTCCTCGCTCGTATATTTCATATGACCAAACCATCTCCGCAATCCTTTCCTTATTCTACATAAGTTACAGCTACCATTACAATCACTTCTAATATGTTCATTCTACACTCTATCGAACAAAGAATTTTCACACACGCGCCGAAGCGACTTAAACAGGAAAGGAAGATATTAAAATCCAAAAATAAATTTTATATAATATGTCGTATTTAAATTAAATATTTAAAATAAAAGGTTGAATTAAATCAAAATCAAACAAAAGAAATTGACGAAACAGCATATGTACATAAATATATCATAAAACAAATAAATATTTCATCAAATATGTTTAAAAGCAGTGAACGAATAATAAATGAAGAGAAACAGGAAAAGAGTGGATGGGGATGGTTAATATATTGGAAGGGGGGGTGGTGTAATTTGCTTTGAACACTCTTGTGGAATGCTATTAAAATTTAATGAAATATATCAGTTGCGTTGTTACATATTTTATTAAATCACTGTGTCGCACCCTCAGAGCAGAATGGAGTTTTCGTATGCATTAGAAGTGTATAGGCTTATAAGTACCTACTAATAAAATATAATTAACTTAAAAATCCATTATGAAAAAAATATTTGTTTCAATATAAGTCAAATAAAATGATAAAAATCTTTCAGAAATTTAAAATAGAATTTATTTGCAAGGTTTTTATCATTTTATTTATTTTGTAATTGATATTATTGAATTTTTCGTAATCGATATAAGCAACTGAAATGATAGTTCAACGTCAAAAAAGTCAAAAATATTTATAAAAATGCAAACTTTGATATGAATGATATTGAAGCATGGTTGCTTGAACATTTTCAACTAATAATGAAAACTGGAGTCCACGTCAAAGTATTATGGATTAGCTCGTGTACACCTTCTATGAAAACATACATATATAATTCAGTAGCATTTATGAATTGAATTATATAATTATACATTGAAAGGAAAATTTTGAGGCGTATGTTTAGACCGGTTCTAGAAAACGGACTTTAGCGTAGATGTTACATCAATGAGCTCTATAGTCTGTTTAAGGAGCTAAACTTCACCAAATTTATAAAATTGGGAAGACTTCGGTGGCTGGGTCACTTGGAGAGAATGACCGAGCATCAAGCACCAAAGTCCCTGCTGAGCAAAGATGATGATGATATTAATAAAGTGTTTCGACTCAATTGTTCTTCCATTCTCATAAATACCCATCTCATACTGAGAAAAAACCAAGATGAATAGCATATTGGTATATACAAACACGAATGATAAAGCCAAAAGTTTTAGAAATGACTTCGGTTACAACATAAACACGAACACAAAAAACTCGAAAAAAAGTACAAAAAACGGACTTTTGTAATTTGCACTGATACAGTTTAAAATCATCCGGAATCCGGGCTGCGTTAACGGCTTATCAATTTAAATTAATGTCAGAGCAATACACGATAAAAGGCTTTGTTTTGTTATTCCATGCACGGGAACCATTTATCATCAGGGGTGAGGGTGGGTGCCGGACACACCCCCTTCTGACAATCCTGTGCCTCCCGCCCATCCCTAAGGCTGATCATTCAATCATAACTCGACACCTGTTACTTTATAATAAGGACATCTTTATCTAGTACAGAGGTATTTAAAATTCCGTCATCGGAATTGTATATTCGGCATTTCCATTTTAGAATATCTTTGGGATCAGGTCCCCTTGTGCACTGTAGTAAAAAGTTTGTTATCGTGGTGCAGCCCGACAGGATAGACAGTAAGGTAGACCGGATTAAAAGATAATCTGGCTTACTTGGATATCCTTGAGCTGGTAGCCACTATAGCACTCTGGTTGACCTAGACGGAACAATCATTTCCGGTACTCAGCTGCGGCTTCTTGAATTTCCGTTGGTTTCATCCGCGCGCACGGCATTGCAGCGAAAAATCTATTCACACGCGCTTAGAAGTTTCACAATAAAAAACTACATATGCGTAATGTTCTTTCTTGCGTGTGTGGAGAAAAACATTGATGTTTGGAATTTCAATGAAAGTCGTTATCGGCTTGCATTTATTTTATTGGTTCACAAGTGATAATAGTTTTGTTATAGTACAATAGGAGTAGGGTTCACGTTGCGTTGGCTACGTAATGAGAGAACCCGCAAAATGGCGTCTCTCGCATTATAACATTCGCTCTCTCTTTCTTCCTTACCGTCTGTCACTCTCATTCAACATACAGACGTCACTCAGATACGTTATAATATACAAACTACTCGTGGTCAAGTTTAGTAATTCACTGGTCCGCCTCTGCGCTCAAACAGCAATAACCTCCATAAAAAATACTCACGTCTGTTTCAGACTACAGGGAACGCGGCTTAGCAGGTGGGTCGCAGGTGGCGCCAGTACTAGTACTAGTAGTCAGTAGATTTGAAAAATTGTTCTGTATATTTCATTACTCCTGGCGCCAGTAGTAATGAAAGTTACAGAACAATTTTACAAATATATTCGAGCGACAAAGTGTAGATGATTAAACAGACATTTTATTAGAAATATTCTGTGTATTTTAGTTAACGGTAGTAAACATGAGACCGAAGTATTAACGGCGAGAATAATTACAATTTTGATGATACATTTATACATTTTTATATAAGGTACTTAGACAGTAACACTTTGTCAGCGTTGGAACATACAAAAGTACAATCCTTATTAGCCTTATTCGTTTTTAATAGCTTTGATAAATAACAAAATTCTTCTTTCAATAAATAACCTTCGAGATAAAACTTTTAAAATACCGTGCATGAAAATATAAATCGTCAATAAAATTATTCGAAATATTCCTGTAATATAAATAAAATACAATTGATTGAAACGTTTCAATTTTATTTTCGAAAATGTGTTGACGTGTCACACACGAAAAAGGTCAAAACAAATAATCCTTTTTACTGACCACGTATGTACATACTCGAGGACACATGGTTATTTAGGTTGTCAGCAAAGGAGTATCTACCTACGATTTTCCCACGACCAAAGGGTACCTTCACGTCGCGTCGAGTGGACGGGTCTTGCTCACCCCACCGAAATAAACTTGTCTTGAGCTCCACTATTAGTTAAAAGTGACACTAGAAGAACAGTGACACTTATTTTTTGGTGGATATTCCATATTATGAAAAATTAAAATTATGATAACATTTAAAAAAAGTAACCCATAAAGTACAAGTTTTTATTATACTCCCTTTCTTTGCAAAATATAACAACAATTAAAGACGAATTAAAACATATAACATAACACTAAACTTACAGTAATTTAATATATTTCTAAAATATCAGATGTTTTGAGCTTTGATAAGAAACTTCATGCTTTGAAGATTAAATTCTAAAAACATTTGTCAGTCAATTTAGATTTTCGACATTCATAGTGAAGTACTTATTAGTATACCGACGGAGTAATTCAAATTTAGAAAATATTCCGCGATGTTATCGGGCCGCCGTTGCTCGTAATCAAAGTTTTCTAATGATTCCAATTTAAAAAAACCAATAAAATTTCTAAAAATCCGAAATGATACTATAATTATTAATTTTTCAGCTCGATTGGATCACGGGAAAAGGTTTAAAATTCGATCCAAAGTTTTTTCGACGGCAAGCCGGCAAGCAAGCAGACGCCACGAGTTAAAAGAAAGGAACTAAATAGTAGCTTGTTTGTGTAATGATCATGACGCTCGCCTAGTGATCTAGTGGCTAATGGTTTGAGACCCATTCTAGGACACCAGCAACATAGTCTTATTTTCATAGCACAAATGTTTAGCTAATTTTGAAAATAGTAAAAATATTGATGCGACACGTGTTCCATGTTCGCATCTCTGTTTATAAAAAATGATAGGGTTTTACGATATAAATTACCAATTGAAGTATAGTTAAATCTCGGTCATCTCTTGTATAAAGCATATTTTATAAGCGTTATAATAAAGATTATTCGTTTTTTTTTATTTTTATACAAGTGAAATTAAATTTTTGGATTATTTTTTGTATGACGATTGACTATCATGAAAGTAAATCACTTTGATTGGTCATATTAAATAACAAGCGTTGCAGAAATTTGAAAAATATTTTTTGTAAGCTTTTGGTCATTTTATTTGTCTTTTATTAAAGCGGATGAATTTACAATATTCGATATAAGTTACTGTACTGATAGTCCAATGTTTTAAAAAAAAAAAGTTAGAATGATTTTTATACTACGTACCATTTATCCTGTATAAAACTAAGAACCGTCACCATATACCGGAATGATTTACCGATAAATTAATGATTAGTAGACTTTTAAAACAATCAGTGTGATTTATATAATGTTTTTATTTAATTTAATAATTATGTCCAACCACAAAGTTAAAGCTAAAAACATTAAAAACAAAAAAGACTTAATGTCAATAAATAATATTCCTGATTACTATGTACCTATGTAGACATCAGAGAATTAATTTACCTGGGATATCAAATCTCAAGAAATATGAGATGTGAAGGTAACATCGGAAGTAGAATTATTATGGCCGTGTCTGGTATGTCCAAGTGGTTAAAAAAAAATTAAATCATGATGGCATTTAAAATGACACGTTTTATGGTTTAATTAAAAGTAATAAAATGACTGCTCACTTCTGAATAATTTACCCATTATTACTGTTACTATTTCTAGAACATTTTTAAAGTTCTCTAATGAAAATTTACCTCTGCACGTACAAGCTGTTTAAGGCATTATATATTACAAGGGAACCGAATGGAGAAACAGCCCGATTTTTTAGAGCCTACTGAACTGGGCTTTGTCACGTGTATCCCGGATAGTAAAAGGCATTTTATTCCACCCCTTAAAGCAGCCTCGCTGGTTGCTCTGTCAGCATTTTGCCTTACAGTCTATTTTTTATTTACTTTACACTAAATTTTGCAAAACTGATATAAACTGGTTTTTGTCTACTTGACATTCCATTTTGAAGGCCTGTAAATTAATTAAATAATTAATGCAAATTAAAATCAGACACAATAGGTATCTTGTAGAGCAGAAGATTTTCTTTCAAATGAATTATAAGCTTTATCAAATTGTTTTATTTTTGGCGTGCATTTTAAAATTTTAAAATAAATGCACATTACTTACAATGACATTAAAAGGACATTACTTGTGGCATATATATGCATCTAGACACCATACTTACAAATAGACATAAGGCGTTAACATCAGCAATATGTTATAATAACCACCTAGTTACTAACGTGACAAAACGTAAGAAAATACTCGTAAGAATAGTGATAAGCTAGATCTTCTTGTATTTTCAAAAAGTGTACTGTGAATCTATCCCTGATATATCAAGTCACAGTCACTAATAGTGATTGAGTATCTAAAATATCGTGATTCATGATTAGAATCAATGTTTTTTTTTAAGCGTAGGTGCGCGCGCTTACTTTTTGGCATCAGCAATTTTTAACAAAATACTTATTCACATGCCGTATTGCATAGAAAGTCGACGCCGAAGTATATGCTGATTTATCCTTTATAAGGTCACCAACATTTTGGACAATTAACCACTTTCTGGTCCGTCATATATCTGGGAAACAATTTTACCTGCGTCTCTGCTACTTTGTAAATTCCCGCGCATTATGGGATAATCTCTACGGGCGTCCATCATCAGCGCTGATACCCTGATGATGGACCCTGCAATGGGATCCAGAGAGGTCGTAAAAACACGGCATAATACCCCAGAAGACAGAAAGCAGAAGATTCTGAGTGGCCGTGGAAACTTTAGAACAATTTTATGTTGTTTTATGTGTGATACTCAAAAATAAAATAGTCGGAAAAAAGATAGTGTTTTTATGTATAATTTTTTTCATAGCGTAGATTATTTCACATTCCAATATTCAAAACCAACCTGCCGATAGTTATGCCTGTTTGATGAGCTACCGCTATGCTGAACAATATCAAGCTGGACATTTTGATGTATGGACTCATACATCTTTGATATTAATAATTGTTAATGTACATTAATTAAATGTAAACGAATTTAATGGAAGTTTGTTATATCCATGTTATTTATTAAATAATTTGAACTAAAATTTGTAATTGAATTGAAAAATTGAAATAAGAGATCATATTTCAAATTGTAGATAAGGGACCTATGTATGCAGTTTTCACATCACATCCATGCATCTTATGACCCTTTCATGGGTAACGCGGCTTACCCAGGAGATCGCTAGCGTAATTCAATATAGCCACAAGATACTTAGAAGCTACTAAGATGCTAAAGCAAAACTAGCGGTGCATAACGGAGTTCTGGTGCCAACTCTGATATATGGACGCGAAGCCCGGAATTAATAAAAAAAATAACGAAACCAGACTGAATGCGGCAGAAATGCAGTCTTAATGCAGAAATCTTTGTACCATTATAGAAAATCTTTGTACTTTGTTTAGAGAAAAAACGTATTAGAAGTTAATTTAATGCTGGTTGTAACGTAATAAATAGAATAGATAGATTAGAAAAAAGGTTGAGAAAATGATGGTAAAGACAATGTTTGGAACGAGTGTTGAAGGCAGCAGAAAGAGAAGGCGTCGTGATCAGATAAATCATATATAGGAGGATGGCCTTGCCAGAAGCTTCAACAACCGAAGATATATGAAAGTGGATGGGCAAAAGTAATGTGCAAGGTCCTATCCTCTGTCTATCTCTCAGGGAAATGCTGTGATGGTTAATTATTTATTTATTTAGTAAGTTACTGACTTCTTAGGAATACTTTTGTGAAATTTGTTATCTTTAATTCTGATTTAACAATAACATTAATACATTCATAATAAAATTAGGAGATATCAAATTAAATTAAATTCTTAAGATTTTTAAACAGATTAAAATTTATGTTGAAAGTCTCCGATCAAAAATTCTTGAAATTCCCTTTATATTGATTAAAAAAATACCTTTTGCAAAGTGTTGTAATCTAAAACTGGATGAAAAAAATTGGGAGTGGAAGGCGAAGCTTGAACACCCGGTACAGGCCATTAGAGAGATTGCAGAATAATTGAACGATTCCTTTATTTTTAGTGGCCCGAAGTTTTAATTGTACAAATTGTGGAAATTGGCTGATCCAAAACAAACGCTGGATTGGACCAAATGAATAATGCATTCATTTAACTACACTAAATTCTCCCTTAAGTTCAATATTTACTTGTGTTCAGTAAAACACTGAATAAGTAAAATCTGACATTAATATTGATGTTAAGGCACTTTTCTCTATCTATATCGGCTTTTACGTATATTCTGTCTAGAATAGTTATTCTTTGATTATAACGAGTTCAAATTTATTTTTATTATAGAGTCAATAAAACATTTAATTCATTTGATGAGTGCGTTTCCAAATATTGTTTATTTATTTTATAAATTATTATTGTTACGTAATGAAATCTACGACAATGATTAATTTATTAGATTTGTACGGAGTTGCTGTGATAAATAATGCCGTAGAATGTACAGATGAAACAGAGTTAGTCCACAATACGTAACGTAAGGTAAATTATATACTTTAGACTCATACAGGTCGTAAGCCCTGAGCCATCCTATAAAAAAGACTTCCATACACGTTTCTCATATAAATAGCTTTGTCTCTGTGATACTTCTATAATTTATCTTAATTAACTTCTTTATTTATTTATCTGAAAATAACATCAACATTCGTTATTCTATTCATTCAACTTGTTTCTCATCTTTATCAATATAATTATTTATATTGTAATGACATGTTAATTTTAAAAATAACCTATTTTAATACAATCAGATCAGATTTGGAATATATAAAGAATTGTCAAAAATTTGATAATGTGTGGATGTTCTTACGATGGAATTGCTGAACGTTGCATCGTGTAAAGTTGAGTGTAGAGATGTTTAAACCAGCTCATACGGATGGCAAGCCCTGGGCCATCATATAAAAAGTTGGAGTTACTTTACATCGACCGAGTGTGCGTCCGTCCTGAGAGATACTGGTATCGAGACCATTAGAAGTGAATTCTAAGTGGTTTAAACAAATTTTTAGTTAATTGTAATTAATAACCTATTTTAATTTGATATCTATTATAAAAAAATGTATGCATCATATTGCATATCCTCTACGTGCTGCCGGAAACAATTTTCGATAGACTAAAGAGTGCCTTTGAGTCGCGTGTCGACATCGAAATATGAGAATTTTCTCATTTTCGTGTTTGAGCTTCGCTCTTAACGAGAGAAGAGGTGCAAATAAAACACAGCAAGAGCTGTTAATTGAAGGTATAGAAAATTTCTATGACGTCACAGTACGGGAGAGCGTTATTACATTAAAAACTCTGTCAAATTATTTAAATTAAATCTACGAGTATTGTCAAATGTTGAAGTTTTAAATTTTATTGAATTCGACTAGAATATAGGTACTAATTAAAACATATTTTAAATAAATTAAGGTTCTTTATGAGCACTGGAGGATTTTATTTATTATTTTATTTAAGAAATCTCAACAGTACAATTTATTAAAATGAAACAAAGAATTGAACAGTTGGTAGTAGAGTTTTTGACTGGGGTTTCCCCAACCCTTCCGAATACCAGTTATATTCCTTAATTTGGAACTAAGACCGAATTTAACTAGTTGGACTCGGTACGTCTATCAAATAAATTAATAAAAAATACAATGAGACGAAGTGAGATGGAGATATATTGGTGGCGTCGTATGCCGTAGTTCTATTTTACTCAAGTTTATGAATTGGGGAATCCCAGCAGCATGTGCGGGTAAATAAGGAAAAAAAGAAACGTCAAATTTGAACCCCGGATTTTAAAAAAGTTGCTCAAAATCGAAAACGCTGGTTGGTAGACCAACTACAAGGATCCACGGCATAACAAGAAACATTAAAATTAAAACAAAACAGAAAATAACAATAACAAGAAAAACCAAACAGAGAAAATAATTAATAAAACACAATAATCAAAGTGGTATAAGTAAAACAATTATGGAAAAAATAAACCAAAGCACATAGAGATACAGATATAAAGGAATATTTTTTTAAATATTAGCAAAAATATTAAAATACCAAATAATCCAGAAAAACTAAGAGCAAAATGTTAAGAAAAAATTATAGTTTATAGAAAAATAGGAATCGGGGTGAGAGGAGGGAGTGGAGTGAGGTGGCTGGGGTTGAATGGAGTCAGGTCAGATCCCGGGCCCCTGGCGGGATACAATTCAGTCATAATTTTTAACAAGTGAAAGGTCTCCATAAAAAACGAAACAAAGTAATGTTGTTGAAAATAATTGTCAACGTATCAGAAATCTCTTGATCATATAAAGCAAGGTTTCCACCCAGAAATATTATTTTAGGAATTGCATTAATGATTTTCTTAGTTTTAGTGAACTGTCTTAATTTTTAGTTCTGAGATGTAATTATTTCCTTACAAAATATATGCATGATCGAAACCATCACAAATACTATTTTTGGCGCTAGATTTTAGCATAACATAGAAAAGGTTTTTTAGTCTCTAGAATTGCCGTATTTTATGTATTTTTATTTTTCACAGAGCTGATATCCTAAGGCCCTGTCAAACTAACATTTTGTATTTTAAATATCGAGGTATTTTTTGATGCAAAAGTAGGTTGTGTATAAAATAAGTTGAGAAAATCGTTGCAACTTATTTGATTCTTTTAAGATCATTTATAGTACAGTATTATTTATAGTACAAAATTATTTATTATTTACCTACTGTATTCATGTTAGAACTATTTTAATCTACAGCCGTTTTCATAATGTTTTATCCCAGGTTATTACAGCCAGAGGGAAAATGTATATACATATATCTAAATCTAAAAAAATAATGCAGCGTGAAAAATGTCGCCTGCGTAGTTGGAGAACGAAGAGGAATGTTTTATGGAGCTCATTACTTCTAATGAGAATGCTACATAAAGGTTTTGTGTGGAAAAGTTTCTGCGCGAATTCAGAAAAGGTAAAAATATCCTCGATATCTCTTTCTAATTGATATTTTCTCTTAGAAAGAAATGTATTCTTAGATATAGAGATAAATAACTATTGACTTTTAATTGTGATGTTAAAATTTCAGAACATATTCGATGATGTTTGAAATAAATTATTTATCAGAAATATATATAAGATATATTCCAGATTTAATAAAATAAAATTGATAGATTTATGTTGGCATCACCTAGGGAGCATTACTTGAAGTTTTTGGGAAACAAATAATATATGGTTGATAGTTCTTTGAAGGTGGAGTAAAAAGTGGATCAGTTACGAAAGACGATAAAATACATACCTACCTTTAATTATGTTGTAGATTTAATTTGAAAACTCGATAGATTTAACCTTACATGTATTCTTCAAGGTTTTTCGATATTCATTGAAATGTAAACATGATAGCTAGTTGAAAATAATAAATTCATTAGTTTACTTGTGTAATAGATTACCTATGTACCTAATATATTATTATTTATTATTCATTAATCAACGCCGTAGAGGACTTTTACAGTAAATAATATAAAATGTAACAATATAAATGTAACAATATAAATGTAACAATATAAAAAAATATAACATTAAAAATATAAATTAAAATAACAATATATATATAAACAATGATTAGTACACAAGCAAACAGTAATAATAGGAAACCTTTTAATAATAGAGTAAAATAAAGATAATTAAATCAATATACCAGATATATAAGATTAGAAGATAAAATAAACCAAAAAAATAAATATAAAAAATAAAATTTTAAAGGGAACAATAATTAGGATACTATAAAATATATAAATATATATAAAATACATGGGGAACAAAACAAAAAAAGTAAAAATTTAGTCCATTAAACTGTTATTAATTCTGTTGATATATTCTAAGTCTAAGTATTTCTTTAATTCGGGTATGCTCCTACAACGACAAATGTCTACGAATTTCGAAAATTTGTTTCTAAGGCGATGCATGCATGTTAACGGTGAATTTAATGCATAGTTATTCCTGTGGGTCCCTACAAAGAACGCGTAATGTCTCGTTTGTCTCGAATATATAATTTATAAGTCTTATTTTTTCGATATCTTAAATGGTTGACATTGCGAAATATCTTAATTACCAGCGGTGTGCAATCGGTAATTTAAAATAGTTTTACTTAACTAGAATTTGTTCGACTTACTTCTAAATATTCCTTGTGGGCGAAGGTGTACGAATATGGATGACGTGAGAGCTGTGCGTCAGGACAGTGGAGTTTGGCACTCTACCTTCTCTGCCTGCTCCCGCGGGAAAACGGCGTGATGGTAAGTGAGTAAAGTAACTCCTTGCTCTACATATCCAAAATAGACAACGAAGACATTTTGTCCTTGTCGCGAGAAATGCCACGGACCGAAATAGATGGAGACAGGTCACCTATGCCGTCATCCGTAATTCATAGCTGTTCCAAGATCTATCTACTACCTTATCACGGCTACTGTCACTTGGACGAAGTTAAAGATTTAATTAAAATGTCAAAATTTCAAATTCTAATTCGGTTCAGATTTTTCATAAAAGGTTCTGTTTTAAATTTAATTCAGAGGGCTGAAATTTTAACCATTTAAAAACATTCAGCCATTTCATTTCGAGCCGATCTCCATTTGAAATGAATTTTGTTCAGCTAATATCATCGAAGAAATTTACGTTATAGATTTTATATAGATTTTCCCGGAATTCTGCCTCCTTCGCAGACATTAGTGTTCAGAATAAGACAATTTGCTTAAGTTAAAATCAAGTTAGTTTTGAGAGAAGGTTATTCTTTGTGATAAAATGCCAACCTTTTCCTTTTTAACGAACTTATTTTATTTCAGCTTTTGTTAGCTATGTTTGTTTAGCAAATTTTATTGTAGTTATGGACTTAACAAGTTGGTAATAATTTTAAACTAATTAATTTATTAATTATTTTGATATTTGCAAAAACAAAACATCATTCTATTATTTAATTAACTTAATATAAAAATGAAATGTTGAAAATGTTCTTACTTTTTTCTTTATTAGTATTAGCAGTTTTAAAATACGAAGGCTGTATGATAAGTACCCGTATTAGGGAAGGAGACAAGCCTTTTTTGCATTTGATAGGTCTGTAGTGACATGATTTGCGCAGACTCAACAATTTCGTGGCCGTGCATATTTGATCCAATTCCGTTTCGCAATAGTGTGAAATTGACAAAATGACGGAGAATGAGGTGCAGATATGTGGGTCTTACATTGTTTTTTGTAAAGGTAATATTACTGAGTCGGTTCAAATAAGTTGGTTAACAGATTAAGAACACGATATTGCATTCAAGATTATGCAGTGTCGACAAACTAATGTACAAGAGGGGGTAAATATTACGAGCTGAAACCCGAAGAAGGACATCACATTATCATCATCAAGTCTCAAGGGCTGGGCGACCGCTGGTCCACAATGTTTTGTCATCTCGAGTGACCTTCCGATCTCGCATTTTGAGTCTTATTCTATTACTTTAATAATGTATCTTCACTTGTACTCGGAGCTTATCAACGGGGAGAAATAAACGTTCCTACACGTATACGCAAAATTATTCATTCCACCACCACTACGCCTTCTCTAAACATTTTAACGAAATATAATATTGTGAATGATGAGGAGTTTATCTTTTTACAGAATATAAATATGAGTATTGATTATCATACAGTTACGGCAAAAATATTTGATAAAACGTTCCAGAAGATTCCTGCGTAGTCGTGCAGGATCCACAACCGTTTAGAATATACCAGAACGTTCCTGATCAGTCTAGCATCATCAATCGAGAAAAGTCTAGAAACAGCAAGAATAGCCGTAATAGGTTGTGTACATTCAAAAGTATATGCAAGACTCGGGGGGTGGTCGAGCGAGCAGTTTTTTTTTTTTTATGGAACGCGATATCTGTGAACGATACAAGCAAACAATTTATCAATTGATTTGTTGAGCGAGTACCAAACTTAGTGAGTTCTTGTTTAAGCTTAATTGTGTAAGTTATTCAAAATAATGTAATTTATTTAACTAGAAGTATTATTCGAACCAAATCATTGCAAATATATGACGGTTCAATGAAATCCATTAAAAAATAATAAAAATACAAAAATTTTACTAAATATTCTAAAGCGCTTTTTTTACCGCAAATTTCGTGACTTTTGCTGAATCGACATATTCTGTGTTACAATTTAAATTTTAACTCAAAAGCGAAAATCTTTTGAATTGCTGGGATAAGTCCTATTGATTTCTCTCTAATCAGAGTGATTCAAGATATTTATAAAGGCTTTAGTTCCCAGATTTGAATTTAATGTATAATATTTGATGGATATTTCTCTCTTTCAAGTCGCAAAATCGACAGTCAATAATTATGTTTTACATCTTGATTAATATTCTCAATATCGGAAGGTCTCACGGCGGCTTTATAAATATCTGAAAATGAGATGATTAACCAGAGATGTTCAGTTATGGTGTTTGTTGCTGAAGCTGGGCATAGAACAAGACGACAAAGGAACCAACACCCCATTGTGAAACCGCAAGGGATGCGGTCTGGCGTTTGTCATATACTGTACTTTGCAACCGCCAAAATAAATGCTATACACCACTACTGCCTTCATAAGGGTAGAGCAGCTTAACGGGAAAAATTACCACCCGATTATAGTTTTTTTTATGGAAAAAACAGCAAAACAGTTAAAATTACTTACGTTTCCGAATTATTATTGAGCACCTGTGTTAAATCGATTAATTCAAAGATTAAATAAGTATTATTAAATCTTTTTTTTTTAATTATTGTTTAACATTAAGTATGTCTTAAAAAATTAACGAAACTATATTTTTTGGCACAACGAATTGTAGCACAATAGAACATTGACTAATTGTTTTTTAACTCGTTGTTTTCCCACTTTCCTAGTGGTGGATATAACTGTGAAGTTTCCCCAAGTTCTATAACCACCGGTGATGACGACAGTTCGCACGGGAAAAATACCATCCGCCGGTATTAAGCACCAGCAACACGTGTATGAAGAATGCTGACATCGAGCTTCGCACGCAGAAATATGATTACAAAGCAAGATACATCCAGTCATCAGAAATACAAAATGTTAACGCGACAGTTTCCATATGAAGTTTGCGGATGGCACAATCTCACGCAGACAAAAGAATATAAATATGCTGACGGCCTCTTTCTCACATAGGTTTTTGAACACATCTCTACTCCAAAATCTGTATATAAAATACGTATTAGCGAAGTCCCAAATTAGTCCGTTTCCCTCGCCTCCACCACAAGGTCACGCTGCCCAACAACCGCTACTTGTAGCGTCACCTAGCTACGTAGTTCTCTCTACGTCATACGACCAATATCCAACCTGCAGTAACTACGAAATCAAACCACACTCGCTATGCCGCTCATCTCTTTCCTCGCTACGCCTTCAGTCTCGCATCCTCCAGCAGCAAAAACCAACTGCTTCCGGCGGTACCACCATCATCCTTGACCTCATCTCCTACATCAGTCATCAGCACTATCTCAAGCTCACGGCACGATCTTCACCTTGACCGCTTCCTGCACCCGCTACGCACGTGACCAGGAACAAAGCTGACGACCCCAGGCGCACCCAATCAGCTGGCACACCGATGACCGCCGTTGTCTACCAAGGTCGAGCGTCAAAGCACTCACTGTAATTCAACCGAAAAATAAATAAACCCCATAAAACTGACCGCGGCTTTCTGTTCATATCAACTTTTTTTATAATGTATTACATCGTACAAAAGTGGGGATCTGGGACACGGTACCCCACAAACTGGGGACCCCAACGTGAGAAGCGCCCCACATAACAATAGATTTGACAGGAGAAGGATGCAAGCACTTGCTTTTCAGGATGCTGGTTCTGTAATTTCATATTGCGGTCCACCATGTAACAAGCGGCGAAGTGCTTCCTTCTCTGGGATAAATAACACTCGTGATTATTTGTGTTTTATGCGGTAAATAAAGATATAGATATTCTAAGGCGGTAGGTTATGTTTCTTAGCGGGGGTAAGCGATACACACTGAAGGCGCATAATTCCTCAGGTAAGCGACAGTCTATGGCGTTATTTGAACTGAGCACAATTCTTTGCTTGCATATGTGGATAATAGACAAGGTAGATGAGTGAAGGACGAGGGAAAAGCGAGGATGATCTAATCCATTTCACTCGTGTTCTAAATGGCGCTAACACCTAGAAAGTGCCTCTTTTTCAAGCCACCCGCGCCGTTGCATAAATACTAAGTTCCATATAAATAAGATTGCAGACATAAAAAAAAACTTTTAATTACAATTAATGTAACTGATGCAACAATCGCAAGACATCTTCCTATTGTTTTATTTCCATAGAAGTTGTTGCCTTTTGTTAATTTAATAATTAAAATATTAAATACTCATAATATTATTGTAACTTTAATTAATTCAATATACATTCGTTGCCTGAATAAACCTGCAGGCAATGACCTTACTAGACGCTGTATAACTGAGTTACTGGCTCAGATGCATACAAGGAGTGCAATCAAAGTGCAACACTAAACTTTTTACTGCATTGTTAAAGTGCGGTTAGTATGCAGTAAAGTCAGCACTCAGTGATTGTCCAATCTAGGGGTTGAAGAGCCAGCTAGCCATTCAGGGAGCTGGATCTACCAAGAGAGTGTCCAGATTTAAAGAACGAAAATAATATACCCTCCGAAGTTCAAGGTAATATTTGGTTTTAATAATTGATAGCGTGATTATATACAGCGCCTTTTCGTAAAGCTTCGCCTCAAAGACGCTTTACACAATAGCTGTTGGGTCCTACACTAGTATTTAACAGTGCGAACTAATGAAAATGATTTTCCAAAAAGGTATTGGTATATACACCTGGAGGTGAACAAAAATTCCGCTATTTCTCGGAAGCTATGAAACCCGGCAGCATGGCTGCGAAATTGTCAGGCTTCCCAAAGCGGGACATTTTCGGCCAATTTGGCCAGAGACCTCGCTTACCAACAACAAATAAACGATTGTTCACTAATGCATCCCCACCGTTGCCGAAAAAGTATAAAAGCCGTGCGCTCGTGCTCTCAGCCTATATGCTTTTAAAAAAGGTAATACCTTTTTTTTAATTTTTAGAATTTATCCATTTGAACGCGCGGCGTGCGCATCCATTATAATAAAAAAAATACCCTGAACGCGGCAAAATAAGATAATTAAAATAAAAGGCAAGCTTTGATGTCGCATACCTCTATGACATTAGGTCACGGTTGTTCACGGTGAACATTTTTGATTCTTTTTCAAGGCAGGAATCCACCTGTTTAGTATCGTGGACTAGCCGTATGTCTCACAAAATTTCACGAGTCGAAGCAGCCCATAACCTTGGGATAGTCGTTAAGTAACTTCAAAATAATTGTAGATTCCGGGTCTCTGCCCCGAGTACGGCTGCGCAATTTCCCCGGTATTTTGTACAACGGGCCCGGACACAATGCGGACAAAGCCCGCCCACACCACCTCTTGCAGACGCAGACCGTTTCTCTCGTTTTGTGAGAATTTTTTCCGGGCGAAAAAACAAACAATCCCAGGTAAGTCTCGCTCCCGGCTGGGCCGGATATCTGCATAAACACGGACCTCAAAATGAAGTAACGCCATCATTTCTAGGACGAGTATAATAAAAAGAAACCCCTTGTTGAATATATATATATATATATATATATGGTGGATTTTTGATATTGTCATTGGTCTTGGCTTTAGGAGACAAATGAAAACATTGGAAATTAATTATCAATTTATTTATTAGTGATTAATTATTATTTAATGGACAAAATCACATAACACAAATTAAATTGATAAGCTATTCTTAAAACCACACTATTTTACAATTCATCACTCGTCTATGAACACTATTATCACTGGGAACAATTTATTTATCACTTACATGGAATATTCCATCCAATTCTCGCACGTAATAGTTGCATTTATTTATTTCGCCACTTAGGTACCTCGCTCGATTATTTTGTTTAATATGTGTCGCTCCAGACTGGGCAGATCGGCCGTCGTCCCGCGGCTTACTTTGCGCCGATAGAAATGTCAAAACAAACTCAATTGCGCAGCGCAGTGCTGCTTTATATTCTATGTATTTGTAATATCAAAAATTAAAATATTATAATTTTAAACAAAAATTATTTTAATTGTTTCCATCATTAATTTCACCAATACTTTTTTTAATAATTTATTCGTACTATTAACCGTTTCATTATATTTAACAAAGTATACAATTGGCTTATGGTAACTGTAGTAAGAAACAAAAATGTTCCATTGATATAAATTAATAAACCCGACTACACGGCAAAGTGGTTAGTGAACGAGTGCGGGAGCCCGCCCATAGCATCTGTGATGTTGCTGCGCTAGGCAGCGGCTCATTAGTACATCACTTAGGTAGGGATACAATTCTGACTTACACTACCAAATTAGTGATCCTCGACCTACTGGGCTGACTTTATCAAATCTTTAAAAATGTTTAATTAAAATATTCAATTGCCTATCATTTTTTAATTTTTCACCCGATCACAATTATTATTTTGTACAACACAAAGGCCTGGATGTTTTTTCTTTACCTTAATAAGAGCTAGGTCAGATCGTTCATGTTTATGGGATAACGTACAGCGTTTACATGTAGTTCGTTCCACGTAGATGGATTTAATGATGATTCACCAGTTTCTATGAACTAAAATAAAGTTCATTCACTAGATTGGGTGCCGACAAATCATCCCTCCACGTCATTCGTATTTATATCATAACGATTGCTCTTAATAAGAGAAAAACTATACTTAACGTATTGTAACATAACAAATAACAACATAAAACAGCCTAATATAAAAAAAAAAACCATTAAATGAGCACATATTGTGCGTGTATGTGAATATATTTTGGCGCAATGATGCATAGACGAGGAAATCTTTTTGAACGAAGAAATTGATTAATGAATTAAATAAATAAAATGTATTTTTAGAACTGTAATACATTATTATTTAAATCGTAATCTAAGTTTCTTCTCATTTTAAAAACTATATGTCTCACGATTTATGGGCGAATTCATACAAATTCAAGTTAAATGCGTTAAATTTCGCGGTAGCAGGATCTTTCCACTCTGCTTTGAAGCACCAATCTTTATTAGAGAGTTGAAACATTGCGCATTTTTGGTCGTTTTGCAGAGAATAAGTAATGCGCCTGTTATAAATAACCCATATTATACTGTGTACGCATCCAGTAGGTGGGTGAGTTATTGGGAATGCAAATTAACCAGAAAATAGCGCTACTGATAAATGGGTAAAATTCTGAATTTTATACCGATTTACCGGTAATTTTGAAAGTGTCAGAAAGTGAATATTATGGAATTAACATTGAATGTTTTGAAAGTCACTTTTTGGTGCAACATTTTAGTTTAAATTAATTTTTTTTGCAAACTTTGTACTACATAAACAATATTTGATTTATTTTTCAAGAGAAGCAGCTCCTCTCACTATTAGGATGTAATTTTTTTTTCATTATTAACCAAAAAACCCTCTCCATTACGCGGTTGCCTGCCCAACCCGAATAGATTGACAAAATTCTGTATTTAAGATCAGAAGAATAATTTAAATTTCTAAATACCTACTTCTCGGATCTTAGACTTGGTTCCATTAATGATTAAAAAACCCTCTTTACTACGCGTTTCCCTCCCCTAACCCAATAGATTGACAAAATTTAGTATTTCAGTTAGTTATATTTATATATATTTGATCTCACGTTAGTAATGAAGATTCTGAATGCTCTATGTGAAATATGCTAGGATATAAGTGAACATGTTCTATACTGTATGTTTATACATGTTTATAGTGAACACTCACTTTACTGTAAAAGTTATCTAGTGAACCTCTGAATTGGCAAAAACTGATTTATATAATTTAAAGTATACTTTAATGTAATATTTATTTTTTTAACTACTTAAATTCTTATCTTAATTTTGTATGTGTATTTTCTTTTTTTTTTCTTTTCTCTTATATTTAGGTATTCCTATGATTTACTTTAAATTCTTATCTTGATTTTGTATGTATATTTTCTTTTCTTTTTATTTTCTTTTAGATTTAGATTTTTAAATTGTCATTTTTTATTACTACATAAATACCATATGAGAATAACTGCCACAGAACAGGTTTTTTCCTAGTGTGGCAGTTATTAGTATATTGTATTAACTAATGTAAATGTAAATAAATAATAAATAAATAAATTGTCACACTTGCTAATATCATTAAAAATCATCAGTGGAAAGTCCATAATTTTCATAGTTTATTATTTTTTAATATACGTATGTTATTTTTTAGATTTGCTGTCAACTTTTCCAAATATAAATAAATATAGAAAATTTTTTCGCTTTAATCAGATTTTTGTCGCAAGGTTTTAATCATTTTATTTGCGATTGACAATTGAGTCACGAACCTACCTGTAAGTATTGTGGACTAGCTATGTTGCACCCAGTATAATTGAAAATTTCCGCTATGGCCATTAAATTTCGTGAATTTTATTAGTCCTCGTTTTCTTTACAGTCAATCACTTACCCTTCGTTTACAGTGCAACATACGAATAATCTAAAATATGAGCTTATATCGACCAGTTTTCCAATATTTATACCCAATGGAATTATCTGGTTGGATTCGTATTCCAATTCCGACACCTGGTTGATAGGCAAATCACTTAACACGGATGCAGTAAGTGCAGATGTAGGTACCCAACCTACTTTAAAATAATGTAAATAAATTGATTTAAAATTAGGTCTGTTTCACAAAATAATACAAAGCATGATTTGTCTCTTATGCTATGAAGTATAGCATTATGTTTATACTTCATAAAATAAGAGACAAATCTTATTATATATATTTTTTTATCAAAATTGTTATTAAAAATTTCCTGTTATTGTGAAGTAATGCTTGATTGTTATATTTTTTACAAAAATGTTAATTTTAGTCAATTTATAGTTTTTTGGCTTTAAGTTAAATAATTCAGCATATTAGTGTCCATTACTTTTGCGTAAACTGTATTGGATCCGTTCCTTGAAGTAGAATTTTTTTAAATATGTTGAATGATTGATGTAAAAGGCAACCCTTAACATGGCACCTTTACATTCTCAACAACTCTCCATGCATAAAACCTGAATGGTTTACGTCAATCTTCGAGATCAACATCTACTTTAGCTGCATGAAAAATTGTAACACAATCGGCCTTCAGTTCAGTGAGTTGCCATTTTCGGTGGCAGACCCAAAAGTATGGAACATGCCACCCTCCGTAACCGATTTTGGTTCTGTAGCTGTTTAAAAAAAATTTAAAGTGTTTTTTTTACTTACTATTATTTTCTACTGTTTCTTCATCGTCAATTTTAATCTTGTGATTAATTTTAACCTCACATAGCTTAAACTAATGAAATAATATAGCTTAAACTCTTGGCAATTTCAATTTTATTAAAATGTAAGCACCTACTAATATATACAATCAATATTCGAATATTATCAACCACAAAGATAAAACTCTTTTTTTACTCCCTTTATATTAACTCGTGGCGTCTGCTTGTCTTCTTGTCTGACGAAAAAACTTTGGATTCATTTTAAACCCCTTTCCCGTGATCCAATCGAGCTGAAACTTTGCAAGCAGACTCGTGGCGACGATCAAGAAGATCTATCAAATTTTCGTTAAAAAAATAATACATTTTTGGATTTTTCAAATTTTGAATGGTTTTTTCATACAACTTATTAAGTTGTATGAAAATATTTCAACGCGTATGGTAGACGCCAAACCTGATTATAGTATAATTTTGGATTTTTGTAAATTTTTTATTACTCCCTTTCGTAGCGTCGCCCGACCGACGCCCAACGCGTAGGTTAAGCGAAAAAAAGGATTCAACTAGTAAATGAGAAAGGGAGTATAATAAAAACTTTGAAATTGAATTTGAAAAAAAAATTGTTTTTATGGGTTACTTTTTTAAAATAATACAAACCGACAAACGTCTCTGGCATGTAGAGATAGATTTTTTGGTCATCGTACTATACATCATAATATAGACTGAACAAAGGCAACGCTGATGACGTCTGACAATTCTGAACGGTCATGAATACCCAAAAACATTCTTAAGTATTTTATTTATTTCAAGTTTTTCTGCAAATATCGTTACACAACGCATCCTTGAAGTACCATGGACAAAATATTCTGTACCCATACAACGTCCAATAAAATAACGCATCAGCACTTAATTATTTTTTTTGATAATTTATCTGATTTTGTAAAATTAATAAATGATTATTAGATTTTTACCAGAAATACTTCTCTTTATAAAATTTTAGAGGGATCGTTGTCAGGAAGTCGGTCAAATATTGATTACAAGATTACTCGATGATGACAAATGAAGCTGTATTGGCACATAAAAAAATAATAATGATAATGCACTTTTTTAAAAGATCATATCTATTATCCTCTGTGTGTAGTTTTCTGGGTATTCTGCCGTATGTATGTGACCTCTCTGGCCGACGTTTCGGATTCCATTGCAGGGTCCGTCATCAGGGCTTATGTGATAAGTATGTGTCGATGTGTAGGTTTTGTACACAGAAAGTTGACGAGCATAAAAGATACTAAAACTAGCATAGGACTCTCTCTCTTTATCGCTTAATCGTTGAAGGCTCATGACTGACCATCGTGGTCCTTTTTTCTGTTTCTACAAAGTTTTTTTCCAGATTGTCTCCCTCTATTTTAGCAACATAATGTTTAAAACAATTCTTTCCTAATCTTCAAGTTTGTGTTTACTGGGGTATTATGCCGTGTTGTTACGACCTTTCGGGCCGACGTTTCGGATCCCATTGCAGGGTCCATCATCAGGGCTGATGTGTTGTCTTGAATGTTGGTGTTGTGGTTAAGTATCGGCTTGCAATACCGTGCCGAAGTCATGATGTGTTGTATTGTGTTGTATGTATGATTCATCTGTTGTCTGATCACTATCTCTGCGGAGTCTGCGACGAGTATGACTTTGAAAGGTCGTAACAACACGGCATAATACCCCAGTAAACACAAACTTGAAGATTCTGAGTGGCCGTGAAAACCTAAGAACATTCTTAATTCTTTCCTACATCTTGTAAAAAGCCTAAGTGAAACGTTTTAAAACTGTTGTTTTATAAAGCGCTTTTGGGGTAAAATTGCTATGATAGTAAAAATATTGTTCTTAGGTTTTCACGGCCACTCAGAATCTTCAAGTTTGTGTTTACTGGGGTATTATGCCGTGTTGTTACGACCTTTCGGGCCGACGTTTCGGATCCTATTGCAGGGTCCATCAGCCCTGATAATGGACCCTGCAATGGGATCCGAAACGTCGGCCCGAAAGGTCGTAATAACACGGCATAATACCCCAGTAAACACAAACTTGAAGTAAAAATATTCGTTGCATTTACATACAAATACACGAGCGTTAGAAGTAATACTTCTTTAACTTACAAAATAAACAGCGCATCACTTCTCACACCACAACCGCAGTAGTACAACTAGGTACAACTAAATGCAAAACTATTTGTACATGGGGAAGCGTGAAACAAACAAATCGCAAGGTCTACAAGATCTGACAACTAAAGAAATATCCGCAGATTATAGATTACAGTATTCTATGACGGCAAAGATACGTCATGTCGAGCTTCGCAGATAGCGAGATCAAAAACTGACATGGCGGTAATAAAGTTAAGAACAGAACTTATTGGTGTGAAAACTTCTGTCGCGTGTTGCGCTCGTATTTCATTGTATTCTAAAATTTTGCCTCCATCGCGCCTTAAATAATCTTATAAAAGTTATTTATCATTATTATTATTTAAATTGGCATATGGAGACTAAAAAATGGTCATTTGGGCAAGGTGTGCCGTGTATGATTCCCACATTGTATTTCTTTATACAAATCATCGGTTGAATAGCACTTAAATTTTATGATTATGCTGTACAAGACGGACAAAGGAATAATTTATCGTTATCGCGTCCGAAAATTCAATTCAATCCAGGTAAAAATTCACTATCAAAATTGTCGGCGATAAAAATATTTTTGAAGCCTTCGACGTAGTAGTTTATTTTTGGATACACAGTTTCAATGCAGTCGTGCTCCTAGTCGGGGCTTGGATAGATGGTAAAACACAGGTGTCGTTTCGGTTGCCGCATTGAAATTTACCCCCAACCCCGCGGCCCCTCCCTTCACCCCCCACAGCCTGCCGTCATTCTCCGCCCCTACACGAATGTAGGCTGTGTTTCAATACTTAATGCGCGTTTTTTAAAATAAACGAATACCGATGTTGTGATTATTTCGGTCTGGTGAAACTAGTTCGTAACATTATTTGTTAATGTGATAATAATGAGCTTAGCTACAATTCGAAGCCCTCTGAATAAACCATGGTGCCCTTATTATTACAGAAAAAAAAATACCTGCACGGTAATAAATTATTAAAGAAATCCGTCTTTTACATATTGATATTTTTTCTTCTTCTTTTTCTTGTGACGTAACGGTTCAACAGACGTTGGTTATCATCACTTAATTTACCAAAAAATTGTCAAAGGTTTATCAGCCACGATGTTCTACTTTTCCGGGGCCCCGATTTTCATCAAGATTTCCCGAATTATGAGATGCGTAATTTGATATTTGATATATCTTTGGATGTTTCATTGCACGTCCGAGATATTGAAGTTAGCGGATTTTTGTAGTTTATCCATCCAAATCGAGCATCGTTTTACTGATCCCCTTCTCAGATGCCATTTTTATTTACAAAAGCGCTTCAGTTAGAGTTCTTCTTTAATCCAAGATTTAGAACTAATTTACCAATTGACAAATCGTTCACTTCCGTCGCGTTCAGAGATCGTTTGGCTCGCTCGGCCGCCCGCCGCATCTTATATACTTGCGGTTGCCCGACACCTGCGCATCTCTGCCCTTTCGAGCGTTTTCAGACTCTTCTCGAAATGCTACATTGATCGGAGACGTTCCGGAGTATACTATACGGTTATGAATCCGTTTCGATTATTTCTCAGCATTTAAAAAAAAAAGTTTATATTTTTATTTAATATATTTTGAAATAAACTAATTTGCAATACAATATTTAAAGCATTAATAACACTGAACAATAATAATCAATTCAAAATAGCTTACGCTTTGCTCAAAAAAATTCGTCTCAATCGTCACAATAGATATTTAAATGATACCTATTCCTTGTCGAGTATTTACGGCGAGCGGTGTATCAAGCAGGTGTTTTCATGGTTGCACCAACCTTCGGACTTCACAGGCTCGTTCCATTTTTGATGTCATGCAGCTTGGCTGAACATTTAAAGTTTAAAACATTTTTCTAAAAAAAATCTTAACATAAATTAGCCAAACTGCAAAAAGGTATTAAAGCAAAGTCTGCCGTTCATATTAAACTACAAGAAAAGTAGAACAATTTAAAGTTAAGGAATTAACACAAAAATAGAACCAAAACTCAAACATGAGGATGTAATTTTATTATATTTTTTAATAAACAGACCGTCAACGGGTCATTATGGACCTAGAGTGATATTTTATGAGCACTTTGAAGACATGATTACACAATATGTACACTTTTTACGTAAAGAAATTATTAGTAATATTGTTACTGTAGAGAAACTTCGAGTAATGTTTTTAAGGTAAAGAAAGAATTTTGATGTTCGAATTAAGGAATACTTAAGGCGTTTAAGTAGCAATAATTATTCCGAATTTACTTAACACATTTTGGAAATATATCATTCTTTTGATATTTATAAGAGTTTAAAATTTTACATAGAAATAATAAAGGATTACAGATGGATCAATTAGAAATTTCGTAAATAAGAAGAATGAAGAATAAATTAAATATTATATTGTCCTTTTTGCAAACTTTTGAATTTATTTTCTTATTAATTCTTAAATATTTATTCATTTCGTATATATTTATTTTTTATTTTGTTAGTGTTTATACTTCGTTTTATACGTATTATCCTGCTGAAGGGATTATTGACTTCGAAACATGTTGGAATTTTTTTAAATTTAGTGTTTTAAACAAAGTATATTATTATTAATTATGTAAATGGTTTACATAGATAAAATTAAGATGTGAATTATTTATTATATTTGCGAGATTTGGGAAACTTGCATGTATTTATTTTTTAATATTTTTGGTAATTCCTATTGAAGATAATAATCGGAACAATTTATTATTTCCGTGCTCAGCATATCTTGCAATATTTACATAATTGTTGGGAAGAAACACATTTTATTTTAAACAAGGTAGGCGTCATGCCTCTTAATTAAGGTTATTTTCAAGAACTCTTCAGATTTCCATCACACAATACCTATATTTAATGAGATGGGCATTATGAAACTGTGACAATTTTCTACAATTTTAATAAAAAAAGAGTACATTTTTAATGATACTGAAAATTCTGCATAAAACGTCACCTCCATAGATCTTAGGGACCATTATATATAGTCCTTCAAAGTAGTATAACGACAGTACGGTGAGACTATGCGATCTTTAGCAATAGGTGTTGGTATATTCATACAGATATCTAAAATAAAGAATGATTATATAATAGCGTAACTGAACATTTTCAAGAACACAATTACTGAATGGATCGAGATTAAGTATTTAGGGATCTTTTAATTTCTAGGTTATGTTACCCAAAACTTACGTCATAAAATTTCAATGGCAACCTTATTTTTCAAAGGTGTGGTCTATCTCCGAAAGGTGCCTGGAAAAATGACAGAAAAATTATTATTACCGATGCGACATAAGTGCAATTTTATTTTGATACTACGTTCATACGTCCCAATAAGAGCAACATTTTTATTCCTACTGCGTTAATTGCATTGTGAATTCTCGCAACATTTTTTCTCACACAATCTTCACTCGTTACTGTGAAATGAGATAATAACAAACCCCGCGGGGGTAGACAGAGAGGAAAGCGCGCCATACTATTCTATCATGACTCAACTCTCACCTCATCCACATTTATAAATCTTCGCATACAAGCTCAACGATTGTTGAGACTCTGAACAGGGTTGTCCTCCAGTATCTGATTAATCTGGTCTTTAATGGTAACTAACTAATGTGGCATATTGAGTGAGGACAATGTGGAGCATAAGGGATTTTAGCGATACCCAGCTGATCCACGATGTGTACCTATCTGCTTCCTATAGCGAGGACCCTTTTTACTCCCTTTCTTTTAACTCGTAGCGTCTGCTTGCTTGTCTGTCGAAAAAGCTTTGGATCGATTTTTTACCCTTTTTCCGTGATCCAATCGAGCTGAAACTTTGCAGGCAGACTTTTGGCGATGATAAAAATGATCTAACAAATTTTCGTTTAAAAAATTAATAATTATAGTATAATTTTGGATTTTTCGAATTTTTTTATTACTCCCTTTCGTAGCGTCGCCCGACTGAAGCCCAACGCGTGGGGTAAGCGCCAAACCTGTTTCAACTAGTAAATGAGAAAGGGAGTATAATAAAAACTTGGTTTTTATGGGTTAGTTTTTTTATTAGATTCATAATAACTACCGCGGTGGAGCCGTCGCCTGCTATGTAAATAAGTGGGAACAAAGGGAGTCATATTAGATGATGCCGTGCACCAGTCTCGATCCGTTTCAGGTACCGCGCGGTTGTTCTTTAGCAAACCTTTTTTGTCCGCGTTTCGCATCCGCGGTGCATTTCTCTTTGTCCGACCTTTTCATTATTTATATACGTGTTCAATATTTTTACAATTTTTGTACTCATTTACACACTATAACCTGTACATCTTCAATGCTCCCGGAGCCTATCTCCGGTCGAGAAATAAGCATTAACAACCAATCGCTCTTTCATTCCAATGACCTACGAACCATTCCTATAGAATTTATTAACAATTGTCATTTCACACCCAAGACGGAAGGCAGAAATTGACAGACTTTGGTGTAGTATCACTTTTCATCACCCAACAAACATAACAGTATTTTATTAAAAGTACATTAGAGCAGTATTAAAATTAGTTTGAGAATACAAGCTCCAAATATGGGACATTACAATTCCACCCAAAATAAATACGAAACTTCTACACAAATAATGAATTCCGGTATCATTGTTTCATTCATTCGTCCGTTTTGAGAAATTTCAAGCACATTTTACGGCTTAATCCGTTTAATATTACATCCGGCTGAAGAATTTTCAAAAGTCCTTGAAGCGCGCCATTTTCATTATTTAAGTATTGTTATTGCCTTTTCCTAGAATCATATTTGAGGATTATGTAATATAATTTATAAAAAGAAAATTTCAAGTTCCAAAAATAGATATAAAAAAATAGTATAAAAAATTATGTCGGTGATAAAGCCAAGGAGACAAAGTCGACGAAAGAATTTCTCTTTTTGCTTTGTTTTAAAATATTTATTTTACTGATAAATTTACAAAAAAATTAAGTGTAGGTACTTCTTTCTTTTAATCAGTATATTAGTTTTTAAAGATACTGCTCTCTATGGATACGTTTTAAAAAATCTCTTTATTTTACTCCTTGATATCAATGTATGCATACATATTCTCACGAGACGTGGCTGCGGTGGAGAAATGAAATTAATTATTTTTATTAATTGACAAAGTCATTTACCATGAAATAATTTTAACACTAGCATTGAATTCACACTATTTTGCAATTTACCTCTAGTATATAAACTCTTTATTATCACTAGATAACACTTTGGAGAAATTTGTGTTCAATTATCGCTCATAGAAGTCGCACTTGTTTATTTCGCATCTTAGGTACTTCGCTCGATTATTTCGCTTAATATTTGTTGCTCCGAAATTCTACGACTAGCCAAACCGACTATAAAATAAACTCAAATGCGCAGCGCGGAGCTGCTTTATGTACGCGATACGCTGGTCTTTCGAACTCCCGAGAAGATTATTTTCCTTTCTATTATTTAGAATAAAGTTCCCTCGCTCCTAGGCATTTCCAGACGTTACCCGAATATTGTAAACAATTCTAGAGTGCTGTAGGTTGTTCTAGAGCATTCCATAGTGTTGTTCCAATGCGACATATTACAAGGGATTCAAACAGCGCGCAATTCCTTCTGCTTACCATTTCGTTACAATATACAAAATTAATACTTTAGTTTATTTAGAATGTAGAGTATCGTTAATAAGATATAAGTTCATTCCTGGAATTAAATTGTCATACGTCGTATTCTCCTACATTATTCGACATTGACATTGACTGCACATTCTGTAAGTTTCTTGATTCTATTCCTGAAAAAAATGGCGTTGAAATAGTGAAGAAAAAATGGTGATGAAATTAAAGAGCATCATTTCTAATGTATATTATAGATGCCTCACAGAGACGAAATTGTATTTTTACGGGAAAGTAGGTATAGAAGTCTTTTGGGTGTACATAAGGCTTACTACCTATCGTACGGCTGGATTAAGTGATCACTTTACACAATGTAACGTTCGCCATTTCCACCCATGATAGAATATATCATGTCTGCTAATGGTTGGAATTTTATTTATATTTTACTACACAGTAAAGGATATTGCTATCCAAATTCCGTAATCAATTATAGAGGTCTCATTTAGCGACATTAGAACAATTGGCGATGAAAATTGGGTAATGAAAAAGCTTTGGTGCAGTCCGCGTGGAGGAGGCTTACAACACACATGTCAAGCGTGGTACGTTATTTAAATACACATATATACAACTTCCAAAAATTAGTAGACATGGCGTATTCTATCATGGGTGGAAATGGCGAACGTTACATTGTGTAAATTGATCACTTAAGTCAGCCTTACGATAGGTCGTAAGCGCTATGTACACCCAAAAGACTTCTATGCCTACTTTCCCATAAAAATACAGTTTCGTCTCTGTGAGACATCTATAATATACATTAATTGATTGATGATGTCCCTATGACATAAATCCAGCATTGTTCTGAAAGATTTGAACAAAACTCAAAGTATTCAGCATTATTGTTTTTAAAGGAGATGGTTGGAAAGAGAGCGAAGAGGTTATCTGATGTAGCATGATCCAGAAGGGACTGGAATTACCATTTTATCGAACCAGCCGCTTTCATAATATTAAGAGTGTGGACGGGCATTGTCATGCTGACTTTGTTTTGACGCTGTTTTTTTTCTTGTCGTTACTCTTGAATTGCGACTTAAAATTTGGATTTAATTGGTGGCAATAAATTTTGAAGATGGTTAAATATTTAAGAAACAATTTTTAGGAGTATAGGAATGAAGAGGGAATGAACAGAAATACTGTGTATATGACGTAAGTGTTGATCAGAAATATAGAACGGTCTCTGAAGATTGTACTATTTGAAACCTCAACAATAGTCAAGCTTGCATGCGAAGATGTATGAATGTGAATAAGGCGAAAGTTGTCAGGATAGACGTATGTCCACCCTCTGCGCTTCCATCCGCTGAGAAACGGCGTGATGGTGAGTTGGAAGTAGTAGTACTGAATTTATGTTTTAACTCCTCGGTATAAATCAAACAAAAGGATTATGATTTCAGTTCATACGATTCGACAATATTTATTTTTTTAATTAACCGACACAGCCTTTCTAAATTCCACATTTCCACAGTTTTACGTATAATTTCAAATATAGTAATATCAAATTTGTTATTACGTCTACTTAAAAGTACAAACAAAAATATTTTTTCGTTATTAACGGCACATTTTCTCGTTTTACATAATACAACGCCAACCGGTTATAACTCAGTGTTAATGGTTTAGCCTTAAGTTTATCTTTGTTTTCGAATATGGAAAGATAATTTAACTTTAACCTCGCATGAAATAATGCCGTAGAGTTTCTTCAAAATATTATTATAATTTTCGCCGTGTTTAGGAAATTGAAAATGAGTGCTAATACCTACATTTATGTATGTAAATAATTTTATGTCATCGGTGTAATTATTTATGGCAAACTGGGAAGTCTTTTATGAAAAGCTCAAAATAATTTAAAAAAGACATTGAACAACACCAAAAAACGCGTTAAACAAAAAAGAACGTGGATCATACCAATGGGTTTTGACCTGATGGGTTTTGACCTGATGGGTTTTGACCTGATGGGTTTTGACCGGCAGCTTGCAGTTAAAACTTTAAAATTAGTTGTACTTTATTAGACTTTCTACGAAACGAAATACGATTCTCCTAATATTGCACAGTTATGATCATGAATTGTCCTAAAGAAGGGAGTATCGCACCCGAAACATGTTGAATTTATACAATAAAATTTATGTGCGGTTAAAACAAAGAGTAAATTATTTTATTGTTCGGAGATTTTTAGTCTACCGGTTTCGAAACGTACTCGTCTCTTCGTCAGGACAACTACATAAGCGTGTAAATACCAATATACACCACAACCATACGATAATTTAATCAAAGTATAATTAATTTTATAGTATAATTAACGCTTTCCAAAAAATATTTCCCGCATGCGTGTTAATGTAAGGCACTGCATGAAGTGCATGTTAGCCTTCGCACGCATGTGAGAAATATTTTGGGAAAATGTTAGTGTGTAAATAATACTATGGCTGTGGTATGTAGTTACATGCTGGTGTTTGGTTGTCCTGATGAAGAGACAGGTAAGTCTCGAAACCGTTAGACTAAAAATCTCCGTAAATAGTTATATATTAACATAAGTAACTTTTTTTTTTTAATACGTTTTACATATATCACAATAATAGTTCAAGAATCATTTCTACCATTTTATTTTATGTTACGTTGTTTTCTTTTATCTTTAAATTTCCTCCTTGAACGGAGAAATACAAATAGTCACATGAATTATTTTTGTAACACCCTTAAGATGTATGTAGTAATGTAACAATATTATATATTTTAAAATTTTTGAACGCAATATTTCAGCCGTTTTAATGGCAAAATGAAAATTCACATTTGAAAAAATGTTTTGCATAAATGCCGCATTGTGTCCATAGAAAACATTTTTTTGGTCCCACCTTGATCATTGTATTTCGTTTTGGTCTCCTATTCTGAAGAGTGTATCTCATTTGAAATTTAGATTCTTTCATTTTTTGGAAAAAAAGATAAACTTTTAAAAAAAATTATTTAATGTTTTTCCTTTTACATCATTCTATAAAATAATATTTACTGTCGTCACATTGCTAACTGCGGTCCGGAAAAACTCTACAGAAAACTATTCCAGATATAGCCTCAGTTTTTTTTTGAGGGGTGATGCGATGAGGGAGATAAAAAAAACAGCTCATTACCTCTCCACATGATAATCATGACATTACTTACGCGCTTTTTTAATGCAGGTTCTTGACATATTTTTCCCCTGAAGCCTCAAAAGTAGAATAAAGTAGAACATTTTTTTTAATAACGACTAGGATATTTTTTATTATTAATTGTAGGATATAAAAGCAAAAGCAGCAATGTCCAAAAAATGATTTGAATACAGTCACTGAGGATCAGCAATTTAAATACATGAATTCTAAATTTTATATATCTATTCCTTCTAAATACATGTTTACTATAAATTTTTATTTCCTGTTAAATCTCTAATCTCTAATACATTATAAATCCTCGATGACTACATTATTTTTTTTTGGATATTGCTACCTTTGCTTTTATACCCCACAATTAAGATAAAGTATAGAAGTCTTACGGAGACGAAGCTGTTTATATCAGAAACATGTAAGGAAGTATTTTTACATATTGGACCAGGGCATACGACCTGTATGATCTGGCTAAAGTTATCACTCTTTACAATGCTACGTTCACCAATTCCATCGCTAGAACATCTACACATTGTCATAAAATACATATTTATTTATTTATTTATTTATTTATTTGTTTACGCCCATTAGGCTTTTTTACATAAAGATTATAAAATAAATTTCAAAAAGCACATACATTAAACAATATCTGTATAGCACCAAAACATGAGTATAAAAGTTAAAAATATAAAGTAAATAGCGGCAATGTGTATAGGCTTTTACCTAAAAATATAACATAAAATTAAAAAGAACAAACATTAAACAATATAAGTTATAAGTAGCGAAATAAGTAGCGAAAATAAACATATTTTTACTTATTTCTCTATAAACATAAATAGTTATATATAAATAAAGCACTTGTATTAAACCACTTGTGAGTTTATGACTAAACTACACGATTAGTTTCGACAACTACGTCAGCAACGGGTGATTATTATTTATATATATGATTATTAGTTTATATAATCACCCATTGATGACAACAACTGTAGTTGTCGAAACTAGTCGTGTAGTCATAAACTTACAAGTGGTCTTAGACAAGTGCTATATTTATATATAATTAAAATATGTCATTCCACAAAGTTAACGCCAATTCAATAAATAATAAAACATAAATGGTAATTATAATTTATGCAAATTAACTTTGTTTACACCACTTTTTTATAAACGGTTATATTTATTTATAATATATTATTGTTGGGCGTTTTTCAACTTGTATAATGTTGCATTGTTTATGTGTGAGTGTATGTGTGACTCTAAACGAGTATGTAAGAATGAATTTTCACCGATATCAAATCAATGTGCAAAATTTCAGCTTGATTGGATGACTGGAAGTGTGTTATTTTCACTTTTAAATTTTTCCATAAGAAATCAAAACCGGCGGTGAAGTAAATATAAAGGATGTAAAAATAGAATCAATCCCAATTACACAACTTGGCAATTGACAAACGATATTTTGGTCGTAAGAAAATAAAATAATTTATATTGGCAAACAAGCTTATAATCATAAATGAAACCAACAAAGAAAAGTGAAAATATAGAAAATGTGTATATCAAAAGAATTTACTAGTGTGAAAAATAATTTTTTACCATTATTTAAATAAACTGTTTAACATTATTATTAACGATATCAAACGATAAGAACTGTACTTTGACATTTTGCGAAGATGCGAAATGCGAAGATGCGAAAATGGCGAGCAATAGACAGCGCGAATAAAGTGTTCTACAGACGTGAGGAAATTCTAGGCGACGAATATAAAGTGTTCCACAGACGAGTGGCCATTATGAGATAAGTGCGAATTACGGAATAGTGTTTCACTCAAGATTTGTGTCCAGTTATTTTGCTTATAGATAAAACTCAAGACGCTTTATTTACATTGTAACATTCGCCTCTCTGTAACTATTAACGCATCTTTAAGTGTTAAAAGTCCAAGTGTTAAAAGTTTCAACAGTCGTAGAGCATGCATAAAAAAATTGACTGCCCAGCATTGCTGCAGCGCATCTTCCTGAGAATACACGGATGATCCACTAGATCGCTCGAGACCTTGAGCCTTTCACATTGTAATACTCCCAAAACTGTTTTATATATCGCTCGTCTTATTTGTTCAAAACTATATTCGGTGACTTGGATCTCTTCGATTCATCAATCTATGAATATAAAAGTCTTGGATATGCACCACAGTCATAAACCTACTTTCTCTTTCTTCTTCTTTCTTTTGTCCTCGTATACGTATATATAGATGTATTGATCAGATATCTTTATAATATATTTGTTTTTTTCTTCTTTTTTCTTATCTCTTCCCCTTTTTACTAAACAGTTCTGTCCTTTTCTCCCCATTCCTGATTTCTCTTTTACCTTTAATTCTTTGACCCTCATGGTTTGTTGTAATTAAACAATTTAAATTATTGTTGCTATATATTAATATGTAACATGTTTATTCTTTGGAAACTTGCAAGATGGTAATGGTATTGCATGTGTAATCTGATTTTTACTCCCTTTATATCAACTCGTGGCGTCTGCTTGCTTGCTTGCCGGCTTGTCGTCAAAAAAAAAATTTGGATCGATTTTTGACCCTTTTCCCGTGATCCAATCCAGCTGAAACTTGGCAAGTAGACTCGTGGCGATGATCAAAAAGATCTGTCAAATTTTCTTTAAAAAATAATAATTATTATAGTATAATATCGGATTTTTAGAAATTTTATTGTTTTTTTCAAATTGGAATCATTGGAAAAGTTTGATTACAACAACGGCGGCCCGATAACGTCGCGGAATATTTTCTAAATTTGAATTACTCCGTCGGTATACATAATAGGTACTTCACTACGAATGTCGAAAATCTAAATTGACTGACAAATGTTTTTAGAATTTAATCTTCAAAGCAGGAAGTGTCTTTTCAAAGCTCAAAACATCTGACATTCTAGAAATATATTAAATTACTGTAAGTTTAGTGTTATGTTATATGTTTTAATTCGTCTTTAATTGCTGTTATAATTTACGAAGAGAGGGAGTATAATAAAAACTTGGTTTTCATGGGTTACTTTTTTATTTGAACTGTTAGTTTCCCGTAAATAAATAAGTATAAATAAAAATAATAAATAAATGAGAAGATGTATTAATATAGCCGAAGCAAAAGTGGAGTAACAAGTTAGAATAATGAGACATTCTATACTCTCTACCTCCCACTCTGGGTAAACGGTGTAGTTAATAAGTTAATAAGCATAGAATAAAATCGAAATTTATTGTCAAAATAATGCAAAACCTAATTAACCTACAAGTTCTGTAACAACAACGGACAGACAAATAGGTACCAACTTATGCAAATTGGTTCTTGACAACAAAAGTGACAAAAATCAATTTTCGTTAATCAAAGTTACAAACATAGCCTAATGTAAATACGTTATTTATTTCTAAAGGTGTGATAATTTATATATTATAAAATCTGTTTAATTTTCTCCGTATTTATGTTTGCGTCGTCCGAGAGTTCAACCCTAAAGTTTCCCTTTGGCCGATTTTCCTCGCGGCCAACCGAACCCTGCTGTTCCCATTTGTCCGAGTCCTAGAAGCCTCCCCACAGCCCACTGGGGACTTGGGGAAATTCCTCAACTGGCGCTAACTTCCCTTACCCAATGTCCCAGGGAGCCACATATATGTCTCAAATCGGATACCCTAGTTACCTTATGGAGTCCCGATACTTAACCAATTTTAATTAATTCAAACGCTACTTATTCATTCAAAGCATTGCGTTATTTATAATAGGTAAATAATGATGTATGTAATTAATTCATATTCTCTAATTTTTCACTAAAAATGCTGAAAAAATGATATTCTCAAGAAAAAAAAACAAAACAAATCTTATGAATACAAATTAATTTAATTAATTAATTAAGATGCTTCTTAACTTTTTTTCACTATTTTTTAAAAAATTTTTTTTTTACCAAACCGGTCACAGCTTATCATGACCATCTTCAGATTGGTTACATTACACTCTTAAGATTTGGCATTTGTACAATTTTAGTAAGTAAAGGGGTGTTTTGCAGCTAATCTATGTATTTTTGGTGTAGTTGTGAATGAATAGTTTTAATTAAATATTTCAATTGAATTAATAGTTAAAATTGGCAATAATTTGATAATTTTTTTTTCTTATTCGTAGTATTTTTCTTTTTTACCTCTCTTTTTTTATTTATCTCATTTTAAATATTTTATATATTAAAAAAATTCTCCTTATGCAAAGTTTAAACATTATTAATATTATAACATAGGAATTTTTGCAATTTTAGTAGTTATTGATACATTAAGGAATATTTCCTTTTGTTGGTTAATCGCTTCTATTAATAAATATGATTGTAGTAACAATATTATATTTCATTTTCCGTAATATCAAGATTTTATAATTTTTATAAGATTTTATAAGTATTTATATTTGCGAGAATTAAGATATTTTATCTGGATATCTATCTTCTACACCTATACAACTTTATTTTATTATAATTGTATAATAATGGATATATTGACGGGAACCGAGCATTTGATCATAATTCATAAGAACAGATTCTAAATTAGAATTATATAGTTATATATAAGAATTATATATAGCGAGTCTCGACACATTCATTATTTTTCACTTAGTCTTTTAAAGAGATTCATTTTCTTGAACATACAATGAGACATTGAGTTACGCTTGTTAGCTTTTCACTATTTAAACAATAATAATACAAGATAATAAATTAAACAAGTTATTTGTATAATGACATACAATTGAAGATTTTTATATCAAAAATAAATTTGTTAAGCCCAGTAACGCCAAGAGATGGCGCCATCTTTGCTTGTAAAATATTAATGGAATATCATCAAAAATATTTAAATACTACAGAACACAAATGCTTTTGCTTTTTGTCTGACTTGTATTCTGCGCTGTTGTGAATACAAGTCAGACATCGTATAGAGATATTTATTGATCTTGAATCCGAGCCTTTGGCCTTCGATAGCTGGCTTTAAAACGTAACTCATAGAGGATCTAGTCTGGGGACTCAGTGAGGAATCTGTAGTTACTCCAATAGCGACGAGAGGACAGCAACCCACGGAGGGCCTGGTCTGGAGACCCAGCAGCAGAATCCAGGGTTGGTTGAGATACTGCGAGGCGCCGTCCCAGGTGCTTACCCAGCTTGTCACCGAGAATTACTCGTCATTTGCACCCACGCCCCTAAGAGAGTGTACTCAATAGCTCGAGGGGATAGGAAGCCTTTCCGTTCGAATTCGTTTTAGTCCAAAACTTTAACTCTCGCTTTTGCAAAACTATACATAATGTAATGTGGCCCACTTTTGATATAAGTGACTTATTTATACATATATATATGTTAAATCTAAGGCTTTCACGGGTACAATATATGTTAGTTCTAACTACTTTGGGGGTAACCCGCGTCAAATTCTGGTCGTCAGGACCAGTCGTCTGCCGACGTTTCGAACAGATTTCACTGTTCATCTTCAGGGCGCCTTGTTGATGAGCTGCTTCTCCAAAAAGCGTACAACCGTTTGGGTCCGGAGCTCACCGTCAAGTGAAAGTTTGAAAAATTCTGCGTCAGGTGTTTGTGGAGGAGTGGGTTTCTCCAGCGACGCCGTTACTTTCGACGACACTTTCGTTATATGGCCACACGGGTTGGAAGAACTGCATAAATTCCTTAATTTTTTGAACGAAATCCATAATAACATCAAGTTCACAATGGAAATAGAAAACAATAATGAAATTCCTTTTCTCGATGTTCTAATAATTAAGAAAGACGACGGCACTCTCGGTCATACAGTTTATAGAAAATCAACCCATACCAACAGATATCTCCACGCATCGTCAAATCATCATCCAGCACAAATCGCCTCAGTAGCAAATACCTTGATCACGCGGTCAATAAGGATAGCCGACTCTGATAATATTAAAAACGAATTGAAACATCTTAAAAATGCGCTTCAGTGTAACGGTTTCTCGAATTCCACGATAAATAACGCAATTAAAAGACATTCAAGTAAAAATAATAATAATAAAAATAAATTAATAGAAGCAAAACCACTAGCTACCGCATTCCTACCGTACGTAAAGTGAACTACAGATAAAATAAGTCGATTATTAAATAAATATAATATCCGCACTGTTTTTAGAACATATAATAAAATTTCATCACTTTTAAGAAGTCCGAAGGATAAAATACCTCTAGAATCGCACGGCGTATACGAAATACCATGCGGTGACTGTAACAAAACCTACATAGGAAGGTCAAACCGAAGAATCTCGGCACGCGTCTCTGAACATCGCGTAGATATAAAAAATCGGAAACTAACTTCTTCCCTTGTCCACCACTCTCTAACGGAGAATCATAAAATAGACTTCGACAACTCAAAAGTAGTTGCCAGCCTCAATAATGAAACATTTAGAATCTACAGAGAGGCAATTGAAATAAATAAAAGAAATAATAATATAATGAACAACAGAGATGATAGCATTCGACTTCCGACCGCATGGAGTAACATTCTTAATAATAATAATCAAATTTCTAATACAAATAATATTAATAATAATAAACCAGAAATCACGATGAAAACACCGAAGCAATTAGAAAATCCAACCTTTTCAATATTGTATAATGACGATAATAAAGTAAATATACGGATTACTAGAAGCCGAGCAAAACACATTAACGGCGTCGCTGGAGAAACCCACTCCTCCACAAACACCTGACGCAGAATTTTTCAAACTTTCACTTGACGGTGAGCTCCGGACCCAAACGGTTGTACGCTTTTTGGAGAAGCAGCTCATCGACAAGGCGCCCTGAAGATGAACAGTGAAATCTGTTCGAAACGTCGGCAGACGACTGGTCCTGACGACCAGAATTTGACGCGGGTTACCCCCAAAGTAGTTAGAACTAACATATATATATATATATATATGTAAGTATATATATATGTAAGTCATTTATTTTTCCTTACAGTGAAATGAAATTACGATCTCGGTTTCCCGGAAAAAAAATCTGGGCTCATCTCGGAGTCAACCAAATATTAAATATATGAAACACGTTAACTAAGTATAAAACGATAATTTATTTAATATAGATAGTATAAATAGTGGTTTTATACAAAGTTTAAGTGCTTAATTTATTTAATATTTCAAACCACAAAGTGATTGCTTTATACCAGAATAAATACAACCAAATATGTTTCGATAAAAAGTTTTTTTTTATTACGATTTTATCAATTAATATTTTAAATATCTTTTAATCTTGTTATAAAATTAAAAATCGAAATATAACGTATTTTCATTTAAAAGAATTAAAAAATATTCATTCAATACGATTGCAAAATTCACGAAACATTTTCCGTTGCTTAACTTTACTTAAAAATTTTAAATTATGATCGTGTAAAATACACTTTAAGAACAAAAGCGCTGAAATAGTTTTGAAAACTTAACACACAGGGTTTAATTATTATTTGAGAAATAAATTTCCGACTCGTTGTTCCCAGGTTTAAAATAATTTTGTCTGTGTACACGTTTCACATGAATATATTACTTACATACATAAAACACACATTCGTTAAACATTGTTACAAAGCATGTATAAAATTGTGTATAGTTCCTTGCTAACTAAAGATTTTGTTCACTCTTTACACATAAACCTACCTCGATAAAATTAAAAACCTACAATTAAGATTTATAAAAATAATGGCAAACATAATTTTCATTGAAATAAATAGAGACGACCGTAACAAATATTTTAATTATGTTACATTTTGCCGGCTATTCATTGCTTGTGTCAGACCTGTCATGACCTATGATGTAGAAATAAGAGCCGACACAAGACATGTGTCAGGCCTATCATGACCTGGTGTCGAAACAAGAGCCGACACAAGATATGTGTCAGGCCAATCATGACCTATGGTGTAGAAACAAGAGCCGACACAAGACATGTGTCAGGCCTATCATGACCTACGGTGTAGAAACAAGAACCGACCCCAGACATGTGTTATTCTTATCATGACCTATGGTGTAGAAACAAGAGCCGACACAAGACATGTGTCAGGCCTATCATGACCTACGGTATCAAAACAAGAGCCGACATAGGACATGTGTTAGGCTTATTATGACCTGTGGTGTAGAAACAAGAGCTGACACAACCAGAACATAGGAAAAAGATTAATTAGAGATCATGGACAGCTTCAGAATTGCAGCTAGTGAAATCTCATTGCAGCTAGTGAAATTTCACTTGAACGTCGTCTTCCTGGAAGACCACCTAAAAGATGGTGGAATGGTTAGATTTCGACGTCCTAATTTTGGAATGATAAATATAGAAATTTAATTAAATTTACCGATTTTGTAAATTAATCAATGATTTTTATTTTATCATCAAGAATACGTCTCTCTGCCAAATTTCGTTTATTTGTCAAGAATGTCATCTTCATATAATCGTATAAAAATCGAATCAATCATACTTGTAAACCTCGGCGACAGAAAAACGATATGTTAGTAATAAGAAAAACAAATAATTTTTAGAACCAGTCATAGAACAAGAACAGCAGGGAAAACAGGGCCATTGCTATTTACATATTAATGTAGGATGTGTTATATAGTTAGATTAGGATAAGCCAAATAGTTACAAGTTAAACAGGTCAAGCCACTCTTACTGTTTCCCGACAAGTACCGGATTTCGTACTTTTATCGTATACGGAACGTGGAAAACGGATCAGCAGCGGATATCACGGATTTCACGGATCAGCGTACGCGATATAATCTCAAGGAAGTACCTTGAACAGATTCAGAAGGTTGTTCAATCAGTGTTTCCATAAGCTAGCTGAATTAATGTGAGCCAATACTATCCTGTGGATTAAATTACCTTTTCCTGTCCTATCAAATGCATATCGGTGTCACACAGCCGAGATTAGACAGCTTATGAATCAGATTTTTATATCACATATATTTATTTTATTACTATGAATGTCTTTCAATGTAAAATAAGAATATCTTCAGAGTATAGTTTTCTGAGATATTCTGCCGTGTATATGTGACCTCTCTGACCGACGTTTCGGATCCCATTGCAGGATCCACAATCAGGACTGATGTCGGATCAGAGAGGTCACATACACACCACACACACATCTAATATCCCAGAAAACTATACATAAAAGATTCTGAACGGCCGTGAAAATCTGAGAATATTTTTAAAAATATATAATATATATATTTTTGATAACTATTAATGTAACAATTCTGGTCTTTATAAAAAAAATTGCTTAAATTGTGGCGCTCTTTAAATCGGAAATTTTAGCAAAACGGTCAGAGAGCGTTTGAGATGTTTAAATAATTTTCAAATCATTTAATGGAAAACAATAACCAAAGTGTAGTAAAAATTGTTTTTTCTATTTTATATGTAAATAATTTTGGCCTTAAAGTGGATGTACAAAAGTCCAGCTAAAATTTTCGCGCTACCTGCAAACCTAGTTTAATCCTAGGTATGCTGTTAATCCTGGAAAGGCTGGAAAAGTTTTGCCATCCCTTTGAAATTCACGTTAAACAAACTCTTCACTCTGCCTAGACCTACAGGATATTGCACTAAATCATTAATTTTTCACTATATATTAGCCGATTTATACATTTTAAGAGATGTATTCAAAAAACTTAAATTTAGTCAGTAAAGTAGAGAGTAGCTTGTTGGTCTTGTGATTGGGACTTGTGATCCAAAGATCGCAGGTTTGACCTCACTCCAGACCAGCAAGTTAACCTTATTTTTATAGCATAAGGTTTAGCTTGGTTTTAAAATAGTAAGGATATTGATGTGACACGTATTCCGTGTTCGCATCTCTATTTAAAAAAATAAAAATAATTTGCGAATATATGTAATCAAAATGTTCATTTTAATTTAGTCTAAATTAAACTTTGTAATACACACGCGTTAAGTTATGGTTTCATTAGATATTATAGAGGGGCAGTCCCTCTTATCATTATATAATCAGGTATAATTACTAACTCACCTTAATAAAGAAATTATTTTTTCGATTCCTTAGAGTCTACCATACTCTGAGTACTCTACATGTGGCTAGATCGCCTAATCTACGACCACAAGTGCGTCGGCTCTATAAACTTAACACTTTTACAAAAATACTTATTATAATAAACATCGTGTGTTTTATATTTGACATGAATTCCAAAGGGTAAAAAATTCTAAGAAAAAAAACTCTCTTAACATTTTACTTGATATTTTAAAATTTCAAATTGATTAGGCGTGACATTTCATGTACAATGCCACCTTATTGTAATTTTAAAATTATATGTAGTAAATTACACAACTCATCATTATCATCACTCAAAAGTGAGACCAAGACGCATAGGTCTTGGCCTCCTCAAGAGTCTTCCTCCACTCATCTCGGTTTTGTACCAGTTCAGAAGCTCCAAGGCAGATTATTACGCAACTACTTTACTTAAATAATATTTATTTATTTACAAATCATAATTTGGGAATAAAGAATGTTGTGTACCTGAATAGGTAATATAGTAGGTAGAACAACGGGTCGCAAAGTGGGGAGGTGGTTTTTCGTCATTAGCGCGAAAAAACCTAATTATCGGGAATGTTTTTCGGAATGTGATGTTATTAAATTTTAGATATTTCATTTTTAAATACGTACCTGACTTCTTCTGTCTCTGAATGCAATAGTTGGTTCTCAGTCATGACGGAGCTCCACGGGAATGGACATGGTGGGGTCATTATTTTTTAATTCTTTAACAAAATTATTGTTTAAAATATAATTAAATTGAATATAAAATTTCACTTCGTTTAAACCACTATATTTTTGGTTATACCAACTGGTTTCGGAGCCATCGTCCCTCCTTAAGAATAAATGAATAACAAAACATTACAAAATGTAGGCAATTATATTAGGTCCTTACATATGAAATTGACGTTTAGTATGGGAGGAACATAAAGCCGATTTTTTTTTATTATAATATATTTATTTAATCAAAGTATGTACTATTGCTATCTATGCACTTTTGCCATCTCATAGGTAGTTCATCGATCCATTTACTAAAAAAACCATTCGGATGGGAATCAATAAAATCTTTGAAGGCGGTTTGGACTGCCCCATCGGAGTTGAATTTTTTCCTTTGCAAGAAGTTATCCAAATTTTGAAAAAAATGGTAATCTGTTGGGGCAAGGTCCGGAGAGTACGGTGGATGTCTTAGACATTCCAATTGAAGCTCCTCTAATTTGGTAGCCGTCTGTTGTGCAGTGTGTGGTCTAGCGTTATCATGAAGCAGCAGTGCCTAGAGCGATTAACCAGCCTCGGTTGTTTAGCAGCTAGCTTTTCCATCATGGTTTGCAGTTGCTGACAATAGACATCTGCCGTAATCATATGGCCAGATTTAAGATTTAAAATCCCTTCATTATTGTGCTGGTTGAGTAATGCAACGCAGCAGTCAACGCGCGTTTGTTGATTTGCTTCACTCAATTCGTGAGGTACCCACCTTTCAAGCTTTTTCACCTTACCAATTTGCTTCAAGTGGATTAAAACAGTTTTATCACTAACACCGCAGCCTGCAGCTAACTCGGATGTGGTTTGCGATGGATCCGCTTCCACAATAGCCTTCAATTCTTCATTATCAACTTTGGTCTCCGGCCGTCCACGGGGCTTGTTCTGCAGGTCGAAATTTCCAGAACGAAAACGTTGGAACCAAAAACGCACCGTGTTTTCTTTTGCGGCACCGTCGCCATACACATCATTAATCCTTCGAGCCGTTTCTGCAGCACTGGTGCCACGGTGGAACTCGTACTCGTAAATAACGCGATATTTCAAGTTTTTCATTTTGTAAACTGAGTGACGCAAAGAAAAAAACAATTGAGGAAAAAACAAATGAATTATAATTTTCAAAACACAAATACATGAGTAAATAGCTGTATAAATTTGGATTTGGAATTCCTAACCAAAGATAAGATATTTGAGATCAAATTTGCCAGTACGGCAAAACATCAATTTCATATGTAAGGACCTAATATTTACAACAACTTATTTTTGGGTGTACCTGGTGTGTGATTTTATTTTCAACATTCTTTTATTGACTGTTTTTTTTAATGGAAAAAATATTTTTGGTATTACTAAAAATATAAACGTTCATTTAAACGAAGTGTTTTTCATATTTCATTTCAATAAATATGAATAACCACAAATAGCGTTATACAATATGTAGTTATTTAAAATGTATCAAAAAATGTGTTAATAAAAAATAATATGTATTTAATCAACTTGAAAAAATCTCCGATTTTTATCTATCTTTCAGGCTTCCGGGGTGTAGTCCTTTTTATACAAATCTTAGTAGCCTTTTTATACAAATCTTATGGTATCAGAGTATATATATTTACTGTTTTAGTGTGTTTCTATGTTTTGATTAATTTGACTCCATTATAATAACAACTTGATCTTTATATTATATTTTTATTTAAAATGTACATTAGTTTGTTTGTGATTTTTTTCCAAAATTTCTTTATTTTTGGTGATGGTGGTCATGATTGAAAAAATTCTTTGATGTTTTTCGAAAACTAGTTTTCGAGAACTTCTGAAGTCTTTCTTTCAAAATGTCGCAACGGAACGACATTTTGCTTGGTACAAACGTTCCTCTGTACACACCACGTACGTAATTCATCTAAAGAAGTAGAACAGCGTTATCTCGGAGGTTCCTGGTGCTTAGCAACCGTAGACACGTTAAGCACTTGGTGACACGATGAGTTACAATTTAACTTGGCGCTGTCATCAAAACTTTCTACCTATTTGGGATTAATTGGGGCAACCCTTGTCATTTGCTGTTGGTTCTGTAACTAATTTAGGGTTTAAATTTATAAATGTTTTGAATTTATGTTTATTTTGTAAGTTGTTACTGTATAATGCGCGCCGAATTTATCTTCAGATGATTTAAGGGTATAAAGTGGGTTATAGTTTGAAGGTTATTTTCTATGACGGTGATATGTTTGTGGTGTAATTACTCTTCGCAAGCGCGATAATGTCTCGCATTTTCAAAACTCTGTTTGCCTGTATTCGTAATAATTTATTTTATTACATTATAATGTTGGTTCGATATCCTCAAGTTCACCGTTTAAAAGATGTATAGGATGTCTCAATGAGAGAAAGTTACATAAATTTTATATGTTAATCTATTCAGCTAAAACTCCACATCGGCAGGCATGAAGATTATTATAATTTATAGACCTGAAGGACTGCAATTCATAATCCAGATTCAAGGTTCTAAATTTAAACAAATCGATTCATTTAAATGTACGCGTAATACAAGACGTAGTAAATGGATAAAAGAAAGACTCAGTAGTAGCGTTTTATGGCCACTGTAATAAAAAAAAGCAGAGCTCAACAGCAAGACAAAAGGGGACGATTTTCCAGTCAGTTTATGACCCCACCCTGACCTATAGTCGTCAAATTTGGATACTGACGGAGATAAATCGATCGGGAGTTCAGGCAGAAAAGATAAGGTACACAGAGGTGGAATCAATGGATCAAATATGGACTGAGAATTATTACACTGGAAATATAAAAATAAACCTGCTCATGCTTTAAATTAAAAAATCTCAATTAATTTGGCTTGGAAATCTCCTCCACATAAGAATGGAAAGACGTCTAAGCTGCTTTAAGGAATGTTGGAAGAGCACTTGGTTGCATAATTGATGTTTATTTCTCTCAGAGTTAAGCTCCGGGAATCAGTGAAAGTGTTTACATAAGGACTGATTGACCGATTGACCGACTGACCGGCTGACTGTCTGACCGACATCAACGTCGAAGGGTTACCGTTTATATGGCCCGCTGACTCTTTGTTCGTTACCTTTCCAATCAGGAAACCTTATCGCTGACCGATGGACTTCGAATGTCTGGTTGACGACTGGAAGTACTTAGGTTAGCAAATCCATACAATTTTAAATTGGGTAGTGGATGTCCTCTGGTCAACGCTCCCAGGCACATTGGAATTCCCGAACCTGTAGAACTGCTGACTGTATGAAACATTACTGCCATACACTGCCAACAAATTCACACAACACATCACACAGAAGAAAAAGTCAGGAAAATTAATCTAGGAGAACATGTAGAAGGCAAATGGAGAAACTCTGCGAAGAAAAATTGAACTGCTAGTAGTGACTTTAATTAACCTAATAAGTGCAACACAGGGAGTGATAAAAGGTGTTGTCCCTGACAATAAATCCTATTTTCATAGCTCAAACATGAGCTTTTTTTTTCAAAATAGTTTTTTTTTTTGAAAATAGTATTAATATTGAAAAAAAAAATCTTTTATCACGATCCTTTTCATAATGAATTTGCTATCTCTAGTTGACATCTGTAAAATATGAAGATAAAAAAATATGAGGCAAATCAAATGTACCTCCTTCTCGTTGAGATATTCTGTATCTACGACTTAACATAAAATACAAAAAGTTTGGAGTCTACCCGATGTAATTGATATATATATGTACTTATTCACGTTATATAAATGGAATATGTATTGTAAACTGAGTCTGTGATAAGAAGAATATTATTAAAATACAGCAAAAAACAGAAAATTGATCATGCTTTAGAAAATAGCATAATTCGCATTACGTGTGTAACAATAATGAACGCATGTCATTATCGCACGGATGACGCATTTTAGGGGAGAAAAGATTAAATACCCACGCGTACGAGCGCGCGTTCTTCTTTGCTGAATCCTGTCATTGAGATAACAACTGTCAATACTTTGTATAATAAATACTGATATTGTTGTTTGTATTTTATTGTTACGAATTACCTGCGAATGATCTATTTAACCCAAGTTGTGGAGATACGACGTATCTTACGTGCAATCAAAATTAATGCAAGGCAACTATGAAAAATAGAACCAATGATAGACATAATCACATAATATTAATATCCATAGTTTTATAGTATAGGTATGATAATTTTAAATTATAAAAATCTATTTAATCCGAAAATTAATTTAATAAGAAATTCATTATATATTTAACTATTTATAAACGTTACCATATCCTTACTATTTATCAATGTTATCAGATCGCAACAATTTTATTTTATTTTTAATACTTATTTAGAAATTTTGTAGAAAGCACCCACCTTGGACTGGTATTTGCATGAAAATCGCGCATTTTCACTATCAATTATTTTTATAATAATGCACTTCTGAAAAAATATTGTAAATTATTACATAAACCTAAACTTATGTGGTGTAAATTTGCCCCTCCTTAATCATAAAAATTTAGCACACCCACATGATCTCACAAGGGTAGAAGGAATGATTTTATTTTGTGTTTTAATTTCTCCGATACGTGTGGCGGGATATATATTACACCCTAGAGAAATCATTGGGCTTTATTAAAATGCCATCTAGTATTCAACATTTGAATCTGTTATTGATATTATTTATGTATATAATGTGTTGTTTTGGATCGACTGAATACAAGGGTTATATGCACAGTACGTGAATATTACTCAAATTGCCCATAGAAATGGGGCCAACGTACATTAAATTATCATTCTGATTTATTATACGTAATTTTACAAACTTTCCGATCAATACAATTAAAAAACTAGATGTTTTCTCAATATTAATCTTAAGGTTACCTTATTCTTGTTCCGGACGCCGACCCTGGCATCTTCAAACGGCCATCAATGGTAATTAATATCAATGAAGAAGGCTTGCTTTACTCCGCTCCTTCGCTTCGACGAATACATACATTTCGAACCTGTTCTCTCTATATAACTTGATACTTTTTAATTGTTAAAATTACTGATAGGTGACATTTTACTTAATATTGAAACTTGAGTAGTAAAACATAAAATTATAATAAAATTAAGTTTAATGATCATCATTACGCCAAAACCATCATATAACTTTGTTTATAAATTGCTACATCGTATTAACAGAGGTTTTCATTAAAAGTATATACATATTTTTTGTTTTTAATTTTTTTTTAAATAGAGATGCGAACACGGAATACGTGTCACATCCATATTCTTACTATTTTCAAACTAAGCTATACGCTTGTGCTTATAGGAAAATAGGACTAACTTGCTGGTCTGGAGTGAGGTTCGAACATGCGACCTTTTGATCACGAGGCGAGAGTCCTATCCACAAGACCAACAATCTACTCAAAATTAATTAAAACTCAATGAATCATAAAAACGATAAAAAAATAATTTAGAAAATACTTTTTTCAAGCCTTGCATTCATAAAACATAGTTAACTGCCGATAAAACTATACAATTAAACTCTTAAAAGATAATCTGAACGTTTAAACCTCGGTAATAAATCTTTCCAACAAACGCCGTTAAAACTCATTTATCTTTTTCTTAACCGTTAATTATGACAGCAGTCCGACAAAAATTTGTACTTTTCAATAATGAAAAAAAACACAAAAAAGCTTAGCTAAAAACCATATAAAAGAAAACTCTAAAAAAGTATCATCCGAACGTCCCGTCCTTGTAAAAAGTATGAATAATCCGATTCTTTGTGTAAACGTGAAAAGTTTTTATATGTTTTTAAGCAGTTATGAATATTTCCCTCCTGGCTTTTGTGATGATATCAATGTTCTTTTTTATGGTTCAGGAGTATTTCCTTTCCCGCGGACGTTAAATTGCGGAAGGAGCGATCACGATCGTGCCCTCAGATCCCTGATACCCTCAGGAGTTTAGCACGAAGACTGGCGCTGGAGTCGTCTACGTGGCAGTTCACAGGCTACACTTGATAAGCTAAACTTAATGCTGATAAAGTAATGGCCTTTACCACCCTGGGAGTCTATAATTTAGATAGAAATTGGATAATTATTTACAAGGTGATGATTAATAATTTATTTATTTTTATTTTCACTTATAAAGATACATATTAAATTATTATTTTATTGGAAAAATTTACCCCCGTGGAGCTCTTCCTCCGTGACTGGGATGCAGGTTTCTCCGATGCACGTTTGTTAGGGACAGAAAAGATAATCATGTAAATATTTAAAAATGAAATATCTACAATGTAGTATATCCAATATTTACAAATCCCTTAAATTTGTTATAAATAGTTTACCTGATTAAAAAAATCTGTTTGCTAAATTGTATATATTTCATTTGTCAGTGAGTGAACATTGTAATATTCCATAATAAGTATGATTAGAAAAAATAATAATTAATCATCTCTTGGTAAATAATCGCCCAATTTCTACCTAAATCAGGCTTTCAGGGTGGTATAACCTCTTTACCCAAAATGAAATTGAGACAAATTAACAAATTTTAACATAACCTTGTTACTTGTTATATGAATAAAGTGGTGTAATTTAAAAAATTGACGGTTCTCCATTTTTTTTAATTAAAAGGGTGCCGGTTTAACTGAGTGCCCTGATCTCGAAAAATAGATTGATTGGGAGGCAAATATTTAACCAAGCTGTAACCCGTCAAAAATGACCGTACTTTTACATGCCAGTTCCTAAAGAATGAGTATTTACTAATTTATAGCCGACACCCGTGAAATAGTAATACCGACTTTTATCAAAATATTTGAACACTTTTTATATATTTTCCCTTTTTTTTATATATTGAATGATGCGCTACTTTACTAAGTTATATAAGTACTGTATTTTTGACGTGTAATACACGCTCAGCGATGGCAACATCGCTATCGTCACCACATTCGGGTTTGCCCCATCTCCGGCCGTTTAATTTAGTTTTTTAGCCGTGAATTCGAACGAAATTACGGACGTTACACGAAGTTACCGGATAGACAGACTGACTAACGGACGGACGGATGGACGGACAGAAAACGAAATTATTATGTTTGATGACATAAGTATTACTATTCGTCTTCCTCCTTATTGTCTTGACAATGTAGTCAGGTGTCCAGGCCTCGATTGAAAGTACTCATGACGGCTTCTTGGGATGAGCTATTGATGGTAGACTTCACCAGAACCATTCAGTCGACAATTTTTCACAATCCAATCCCTCGACGCAGCCTTGTACCACAAGGTCCTCTATGACATCTGTAGTAAGTCTTGTGACATGCCCGAATTACTATTAGAATCAAAATTTCTTGTACAAATATTAATATAGATGTCTTTGATAATTTAACTATGCTTTTTTTTACTTTTTTTTTTTAATAGAGATGCGAACACGGAATACGTGTCACATCAATATCCTTACTATTTTCAAACTAAGTTAAATGGTTGTGCTATGAAACTAGGATTAACTAGGACAGGTAGTCTGGAGTGAGGTTCCAACCCGCGACCTTTGGATCTCGAGGCGAGTGTCCTAACCACAAGACCAACAAGCTACTCTCTTATTTATTTTATTTTATTTTTAAATAAACAGACGATCGACGGGTCATTATTGATCCTGATATATGGTCCTTGAGTGACATTAGAGTATAAAGTATAAATATTTTATGAACATTTTTAATATAACACGATGACACATTACATATATGATAAAATAATAATAAATTATGCCATTATGATAAAATAAATTATAATTAATATTCAGAACAAAATAAAGATTGTCGCAAAATCAATAAATACAATTTAGGAATGCGTTCTAGATTAACAAGTTTTACGATGAGTGCGCAGGTTTCAAGGTCAACACCGTGTGTCTACACATAGTGGTTCGGCGGAATATGGTTTTGTCTATGATGAGCATGTATGACACACTCAAGCGATCGTCAAGTATATTAATATTTCACTTTTAAATTGTGTCATGAAGATTGCCGTCTCTGGATAATATCTCGCTACAGTGATTGATCATTCTAGTATTAATTGGTGTTAAAAAACAGTGTGAAATAGGCTTGGAGATCTCATTGATCTGACAGGGATGTGTATATGTATATATTTTTTACAGTATTGAGGGAGTTTCAGTTTAATGATTTTCACAGCAAAGAATTTCGAAACATTAAGGAAATTTTCATACCATTACTTGGTTCACGCTAAGAAATCAACAAAAACTTTACGTAAAAGCGACATTCGATCGATGTTAAAAGTATAATAATCAAATATCCATTATGTTCTTGTTTCGATGGTTAAGGTACGTTAAAGGTTACAATGCTTCCACCAATTTATTTTCAAAACTTTACTAAAGCAAATGCGTTTTTTTAATGAAAAATTATATGAAAATAAATGTTACCTATTTATTTGATTGATTACATTTTTATTTATTTATTTATTTATAAAAGACACTAACAGGGTAATAGCTACATGATACTCTAATAATAAAACATAATAAATTAATACTATGCCCATTATCCCAATTACAAGTTTAATTTTGATGCATATAAACTTCTAAAGTTCATAATACTCATACTGTATTATATTTTACTTGTTATTCTTTACCTCACACATAGAAGTCCAAATACAGAGACAAAACTTAATGATTCAAAGGTCACAGTACGCTTTTAAAGCGTTCTGTGACCTGAGTAACTACAAAATTAAGAACGCGTTCTAATTTAACTCGTCCAGTGACTTTATGAATTTATTAAAATAATTAGTAAATCGATAATCAATTTCCAGTGTTTCCCACACCCACGATCCGTGACAGTGTGCATTGGACCCATATAAAAAGCGACCAGAATTTTCAATACTTAAATTTAGCAGTGCAGTGTTCATTTATTATTTATCAAAATAATTTATTTTTCAACGTTTTTAATGGCCGAACGCAGTGGCGCACTAAATATATATCAGGCCAAATTAATGTGCTTTTACGCGTTTATACACACTTAGGTACAAGTGAAAAAGCCATGTTTCACTTTACTGCGATTTTCTCTTTGCTGCGGTGGTCCAGTACCTACCCGGACGTACTGTACGCAAGTACTGATACTGTACACCGATAATGTTTCGTTATATGTGTCAGAAATGATATTATCATGGGATCGTGGGTGTATGAGGCAAATGGAACACTTAAAATGGTCACAGTGTAGTTCACAGGTGGGAGGAATGATACAAAGAACTTTAAACAGAGCCCTTAAAATAATCTTCAATCCAAATCGATACATTAGAACCACTGAATTGTATACAATCACCGACATGCTTAACCTAGAAGATCTGATATATGTGGAAAAGATAAAGATAATTAATAAAACGAAGAATATGTTACTAAAAACGAATATCATCGGAATATTTTGAGTTTGTCCATATTTTTCAGAACACAGTACTGAATTTTGTTCCAGGGAAATCATTAATCAAGATGTATTATAGATGTCTCACAGAGACGAAATTGCATTTTTTATGGGAAAGTTGGTATGGAAGTCTTTGGGTGTTCATAGGGCTTACGACCTATCGTACGGCTTGCTTAATTGATCACTTCACACAATGTAACGTTCACCATTTTCACCCTGATGGAATAACAGGACAAATTTTTCAAAGTTGTATATATTTAAGTTTGATATAACTTAAACATTTATAGTAAACGTGATTTTGGAAGAAATAAATACACAAAATTTATAATTCAATTCATTCTAATTCAGTAATCCACGGTGACATTCAAAACATTTTAATATTGCTGCCTTTGCTTTTATATACTTCATGTATACTTGTATAACAACCGATGGATACCAGAAGCTTTGTTTAGAGATTATGTGAAACTATGTGATGCAGATGGTAATGAAATCTGGAGATAGAGATTTTTCGTAAAAAAATCACCTCATGGGCGCTTTACACTAAAATTGTTTAGACCGACACTAGTTTTTAATTTAATAGAAAGGATTTTGCAATAAGATGCGTTTTAAGTCTTTTTTTAAACACTGTTTCTGATGCACTGTTCCGTATTATGGAGGGAAGAGAGTTTGCCTTTGGGCCTGCCACCGCAAATTTCCGCTCACTAAACTTAGTCTTCTGGTAGTGGATGGTCGGTTCTACAACCCTTCCTACAGCTGAAGTAGTGGCTGACCTCAGAGTTTGGCGTTTACCGTATAACTCTTCTGGGATGCAGAGCTATTGAAGATACAGAGGTGCCGTATTATCTGTCGCCTTGTACATTAACTAACACAACTTAAATTCGACTCTTTGAGGAAAACGAAGCCAATGTAGTTCACACAAAAGGGATGTTATAGCGAGAATTTTGATACTCCATTAAGAATGGACTGTAGTCAATCCAGCTAGAATTTTGGAAGTCCAGCATAAAATGCTACTACAGTAGTCCACACGTGACACCACAAATGCATTTATGAGTAAACGGGCGGCTTCAGGGGGAAGGTATCTCCGAATACTTGCGGCACTACCGTAAGAGAATTTGTGCAAATATGTGAAGTGTATGGACTCTAATAAATGGTAATCCATTTACCTTTTGATGAGGATGATGTCATAATATTTCAAAGAGTAAGTCAACTCCAAAGACGGGTTCCCATTCGATGTTCGGTGTAGGTATGATCGGTGCAGATATGTTCTGTGTAGGTGTTGGGTGCCAACTTCTACTTTGGACAATATATGTTCCCCTGTGTCATCCCATCTTTATCCCCTCCCTCCTTCTCACCAGGAGACTGTCGGTAATGCAGTTCTCTGTTGGTTGTCGGGCAAAAACCGTGACTGTGAACTAATAGTGAAATCGTATTTCCTATTTGTGTATGTGCTTAGAACAAGATATCCAGAACAATATAGAGTCCACGAGAACCACAAAGTGACGGGAACCTGGGAGAACCGCGGAATTTCGATGAGTCTTTCCATCCTTCTTCCTTTTCATCTCACGCAAGGGTGTGGTCGCATCAGTAGGTATGTTCGGTGTAGGTATATCGGTAGGTGATTTACCTACTCGGCTAAATATACAGAAACACTGCTAGTCTACAATGCATTAAATGTAAATTTTTACCTATGCTATAATAGATGGATAAAATATAAAGACACTGAGGATGATAGTAGGCAAGACGCTGGGAGATCGCGTGAGAAACAGCAGAATAAAAGATGAGGCTGAGAACACTGTACGATGAAGTAGACAGTTGAGGAGGGACTGGTACGGCCATGTCCAGAGAATGGACACTATGGACAGCACCAGACTCCTTTATATCGCACTATGTAATCAATCTCACGTAAACCCTCGCAGAAGACCTCCCAAAAGATGGAAGGGCAGCTAGGAATCCACCTCATAGGAGGCGCAATCCTCTAAAGAACAGAACACATTGGTCTATTAAAATGAAGAAGAAGAAGATAAAATGGTAGTCGTAACTTATATTGAATATTAAAAATTCATCTGATTTAATACAAGTCAAATAAAATAATTAAAACTTTGCTGAAATTTGAACCAGAATTGTTTTTGCTTAATTTCATCCTTTTATTTGTATCAAAGCGAATGGATTTTTAGTATTCGATATAAGTTACTTTAATGGTAGTCCAACGATTTACAGAAGAGAGGTCAGCAATATTTAAAAAAAAATAGAACTTTGAAATCATTGTTTCCCGTTTTCCTACTTTTAATACAGAATATATTAAAACAATTGAAATATACAGGATACAAAAAGAGCTGGTCCAAAATATTTTACAGGTAGATTTCTGCCGTCATTATAAGTTGAAAATGTTCAAGTAACCACGATCAAATAAAATGATAAAAGCATTGCAAAAAAATATATTTTAATTTTCGACAAAGTTTATTATCACATTATTTAACTCATATACCAAGTTTTTTTGTAATTGATATAAGTTACTGTAATGATTTAATGTTTAAAAAAATATATGTCATAAATATGGAAAAAAATTCAAACTTTGATATGGCATAACTCAATAACTATTGATATTAGATTATGGTTGCTTGAATTTTTTCGATTCATAATTAAGACAAGAATTCACCTGTAAAGTGTTGTGGACTAACCCTGTTACACCCTGTAGAGTAAAACTTGTTACTTACCTTTACACTGCATTTATTTAAAGTAAAGTCACAGCAGTCTTATTTTAATAGCGATGAAGCGAAGTCCTAGTCTAAGGCGTAATAAAGTAGGAGCCAGCGACAGCTAGACTTTTGTTATAGTGTCAAACCTGAAATATTTTCTGTACATGTACACTATAGTTGGTAAGAAAGTTTGGATATTATGACATTTGAGTTCGGGGGATTTTGGCAGATAATTCAGCTAATACAAGAATAAAAAAAAGTGTAAACAAAACTTTAACATATAAGACATCAGATAAAATTGCTAAGTAGTGGCCCAAATAAAATATATAAAATTCAGATTTTGTACTGTAACGTTAAAGGCATGATTATTTATAGAACTTCAAAGCGATTGGCTGAAGAAATGACCCGTGAAAAGCATTTGGCAATTATTAATATGAGCGTACGGTATCAAATGTCCCATAAAACATATTAAAAATCAGATTTTTTTATTGTTATTGTACCTATATTATCTGTTATTGGCCAAAATCCCCCAAACTTAAATGTCACAATATCCCAACCTTTTTATCCTACTATAGTATTCAGGTAGAGAAAATATTTCGGGTTTGATGCTATAACGTTAGTCTGGCGATCGCTGGTCCTTAGTTTTTAAGGTACCGATGAAGATGAATCCAGGAAGAGAGTAGCGAAGAAGACGAGGGAAGCGGGGTGACCGCTGTATGCGTACATTGCGTACCTCATTGTGCTTTGCAGCCTATGACTAACTTCTTTGGAATAATTTCACCGCTCGGTATTTATATTCTTAACTTAAATTCTGTTAATAACAGCGCCCATTTCATCACGGATTAACTCGGCAAAAATCAAATATTTCAACAAAATCTATTGCGATATTGATTTATTCTGGCTTTTTCCTCCTCTCCTCCTTAATCTCCTTAATCTTGCACAGATATGATCGTTTTTTTGACATAAATTTCCCACAATCACTGCATAGACATTAAATGAGGGAGGAATGCGGGTATACAATGCGGTACGCGTGGGAAATGAATGAAAGATTCGAATAGTCAAATTCAAAGGCCTAAAGTAAGGGTGAATTTATTAGCAATGCGGTACATATTTTTTTGTAACACATGTTAACCCTAGAGGGCTTTTGATATTTTTCTAAGCAGCGACTTTTTATTAGTGGATAAGGCTAACGAGTACATCGTATTTCTAAAATGGCGGTACTTGCCCTCGTGATGGCCGCTTCTTCCGAGGTCCTGCCGGTGAGTTGGTTCACACGAAGAATTAACGCGATACATTTAATAGTTCTTAACATTTTTTTTTCTTGTCAAATGAACTTTCTATTTCTGTTTGCTATATGTTATTTTACAGTTTTGTTCTTTAACCTTATTTTATGCAGTTTCTTTAATTTTTACTAATAAAGTGTGATATGTGGAGGAGGTACAGTAGATGGACTATTGCAGGCCTCTCCGGGTCGCGTCGCCCTTTGACACGGAGATGGCCTTTAAAGTAAAATATTGTCAACCTGGCGACGTATGAGTGGGACCGATAAGGGAGCTTTCGCTCATATAACAGTCCTGGGAAAGCGGTGGGTGTCAATTCAGTTCGAAAGAGAAAGCAAAAAAGGTCGTTTCAATTACTGTTAGACGTTTCGACTAACAGTAGCCCTCTAGGGTTAAACACAAATTGTTAAATTATTTATTAAGTTACCACGTATTCACACGATACCGCTTTTTTAGTATTCCAGATCCACTTATTGAGTAAGTGTGACAGTGAGAATATGGCCGACCCATTCGTGCTCAGGTTTATTCACTCGCTTGCCCTGGTCCAAAATAGTGGACATCTGGGGAGATCCCTTAACTGGACGCAGTTATGCTTAAAGCATCTAACCCCAAAAACATGGAATTAAAGAAATGGCTTCTAAAAATTTGATTACAAAACCCTAAAACTTCAATATTAAATTAATCATTGCATATTTTTTGCAGGGCTCAATGAAGAGATATTTATATGATAATTATAAGAAAAAATCTTATATTTACGAAGATATGAGGTGTTTTACAGGTTGAATTTTTCTACAAAAAATCTAAATGTACGAGAAACACTACATAAGTACTGTTTATAGTACATTTAGGCATTTTTTTTACATTTTTCCCTTGTAACTTAACGATCGAAGGACTTAGAGAAAAAACATCGAATTGACATTATTAATTCACCCCTTAAGCGGAAAAGTCTTAAAATTTTCTATTTTACATGAAAAATACTGGACTTTATTCCTGAAATCTACATAATCTCTACCCCTTCCTGCTTAATTTTTCAAATTCTGAATTATAAACCTGCGATCCTTAATCCCTTATTGCGAGCTTAAGGTCCGTAACAAAGCCTCCGCGATTGAGGCACACAGAGTATTATAATATAAGGGGTGTTGAAAAAGAGAGCCTGCGCGGAAAACTCAGTGCCATAAAGCAATTACCATTAACGCCGGGTTCTTTGATAGCAGCCAAACCGTAGAAAATGCCGTACCCTTAATGGTTGGTGTATAAGGGAGGATTTTGTTTGTGTCTCGTCGGGAGGTCGTGTTTTATGGCGGATGTCTCCGTTAGTAATGTCAAGAAGATCTGGAATCGCTCATTATGACAAACATCTCGCTTCTCTGCGGCGTAATTTTACTAGGTTGTCCAAACTATAATAATACCTAGTAAAGTTTCGTCAAAAATCGCCTGTGAGGCTGTATGTTGTTTTCTAAGATATTTTGCCAAGCATAACTGACCTCTCTGGCCGACGTTTCGAAACTGATTGCAGGATCTGTGATGATGGACCCTGCAATGATGCAATCCGAAACATTGGCCAGAGAGGTCAGATATACATGGCAGAATATCCCATAAAACTACATAGAAGATTTTGAACGGCAGTGAAAGCCTGAGAACATTCCCTATCGGTCTGGAAAGGACTGGAGACGGCACGCGTGCCTTGTTCCGCATTGCGAGTGTTCTAGATACTGCCAGAATGCAGATGTTATGAATTCGTGAATATATAAGGCGCCGCGCACGGCCAAAGAGGATGTTTGTATGATGACAGAAAGCGACGTCTGTAAGTGACGGAAGCGGACGATTAATTAAGTGAACAATCACGCGCGTACAATCTAATGAGTTTTGGTATATAAAGGCGCGTCGCAAATAAGTAAAATAAAAGTATAATGTGGGCTAGCCTGAAAACCTATTTAATAGGTATAAAATTTTACGATACAAAAACAGCCTCATGATGCTGGGAGAATACACAGATTTATAACATAATTAAAACTCGAACCTACAACACGACAAATAACGAAATAACTGGAAACAAAATAAAAATATATAATTTAGGAAAAAAGTATTATTTTAACGGAGACAGGATCAAATAAGACATTATTCAAAACTATTCAATAACTAGAGTAACTAGAGGTTCGAACCCGCGACCTTTGAATCACGAGGCGAGAGTCCTAACCACAAGGTATAGTTAATTACAGTAAATGTATTACATTATATGGCAAAGGTTAATTACTCCCAGTAATCATTATTCCAAAATATTCAAATAACATCCTTTTTCAGGCCAATCAATTATCAATTAATTATAAAAGCTAGTTGCAGCTGCTTAATTTGTACCTATTAACTTGTTATATTATCTTCTGAGAGCGACCGCTCGCCGTGATAGTCGTCGAATATTGGTTCCATAAATTTTTCATTCGGTTTGGCTCGTTTCGTTAACTGACAATTTGCAATGTAAAGCGACTAACGAAATGGAGAACCCTGTGCAGTATCTCTAACGGAAACTCGCTGCAAGATATTCATGCACCACCAGATGTATCTGTTTTATTATATTTTATTCTGCACGCCGGGTAACTAAGACGGCCAATGAAGGATTCTCCATTTCTATGGTTCGTGAAACAATTTGCCCATTTTTGTCCTTTTATTCGACTTTCTTTCAATACAGACTTTTTTTTATGATTCATATTGCGCATAACGAGAACTGGAATCCATCTCAAGACGTAAAACATCGAATAGAGATGGCGAGATGTGCATTTCTCAGAATTAGATCGTTATTTTCTAACCGTGAAAACAATGCACTACATACTCACTATTTGAGCATCACTACAATAGTTTCGAGAAGAGCAGTCCCATTCATCATCAAACTAATTTAATTTTAGATATAATTAATAAATAATTTTAATATAGCGTTTTCTCGGTGGCAGGGGGCCACATATTGTGAAGGGTTATTTTGGTCATCAATGGAAACAAGCCTAGGATCGGAGAAGTGTTTTGGAATGCGATATTATTCATAGGCGTTTTCAGAATTTTAATTCCGAAAAAGGGTTTTAGCGGTTCCCACATTGTACATTATGCATCCTTTATGAGAAATCGATTTAGGATTGGTTTAAATTTGTGAGCAATTACGTCGTTTACAAATTCCGTTTACAAATTTTTTTCAAAATACTTCTCCTATGCTAGGCTTGTTTCCATTATTTCCATTTCCATTGTGTTCATTACCAAAAAAGTCCTTTTCCGACGCAAGCCCCTTCCCTTCGAATAGATTCACAAAAATCTTATTTAAATTAGGTATTAATCATACTTGGTGATTTGAGAAACTGCTCCTCTCCAATCTATAGTAGAGATAAATAAATCATATACCGGTGTGTAATGCAAAGTATGATTAAAAAATTATATTTAAAAAAAATGCTGGTAATGATGATCGCATCATATTCAAAACAGGGGTGGGATCTTTGGCGTGACATAAAGACGTAAACCTTATTGAAATAATGTTGAAAAGACTTGTTGAAAATATACCGCGAACTGGTCTTGAAGATATTCAACATCTTTTTTAAAACCCATACAATATTCATGATAAGGGAGGAGTATTCGGAGGCAGCCGTCTTCCGGTCAACGTTCCGCACTCAACCCTTGTATCAGACAAGAAACGGAAACTCTTCGCCCTTATCTGACTTCATTATCTTAATAAAAGTGACTACACTGTTTAAGGTAACAATTTTTAATCTAAAATACACCGTTATTATTTTACTATCGTGTAGAAAGGAAAGAGTTTTCATACACCTGGGAATTGTTTTTTTAACCTCTCCAGTGTTGTTAACTCAGTCGACATTGCCTTTATTGTGTGAACTAGCTGTAATCCGTCAAAAATGATGGTATTTTTACGTGCCGGTTCTTAAGAAAAAGTATTTTCTTATTTATAGCCGACACCCATGAAACTGTAATGACGACTTTTATCAAAATATTTTGACATTTTTTAATATTTCGCCTGCCGGCAGTTAATGGTACTATTTTAGAACCTAGTTATTGTGCGTAAAACTTAACTCGATACTGTCCTTTGGTGAAAATATCACTCTAGCCACAAGATAATTAAATTATTAATATTATAAATAAAACAGACATCAAAATAAAATAAAATCACAAAAATATATTCCGTTACTAGGAACCAAATCCGAGCCTCCTAGATGAGAACCTGGTATCATATCCACTACATCATATCGAAGATGTCACTGGTCTCGGAAAAAATGTTTATATAGTCAGTGTATCTACGTAAAGAAAAAGTATTTTAGAAAATACATTGTGCACTCTACAAACTTTTTTATCGGTAAAAATGGTTCATGTCCTTACATAAGTCCTATATGTTTTTTTTAACGAGTCACGCACATGCGGTGGCGGCAACATCTATATCGCTGCTGATGTAGGTTTTGCTGATCCAGGGTTCGAACCCCACCTCCGGCCGTTTAATTTCGTTTTTTTTGCTGTGAATTCGAACGAAATTACAGACGATACACGAAGTTACAGACAGACAGATATATCCGTAAATATGCTAAATAAATAGTTCGTATTTAAGTTATTCTTGCTTAACGTATTTATGTATTCGATAAAATAATTGCAATCTGTAAATATTTCCCGCTCGCAATAAAAAAAGCAAACGCAATAAAAAATGTCTTTTCAGTTGTTTATGGAATAGTTTCACATTATTTAATTCCCTTATGTTATTGAAAATTCCACTATGAAAGTTTATGGCAGTATATAGGAATCCGTGTCTTTCTCTATATGTCCGCGGTACATCACTTCTTATAAAGTCTCTTGTTCTTGTGTGTTGTCTATGGAGGTGTTAAGGAGATATCCAAGATATATATTATTTGCAGGACGATGTCGACAAAATGGTTGTCCTCTATTGTCAACAGAATTTCGAAGTAGGCACTTATTACCACAGGTAAATTCCAAAGTCGTTAATCACGCGACCCGTGTTAAAGTTGCTGTGAAAACTATAAACCAGACCCAGGTTCGTGGTTTCCGCGTCACTTTGGCGCTGCCCTACCCCAGTACTTAATTATCTCATTAAGAGAATTCTACCATTAAAAAACACGAATGGATTTGATATTATATTACAATTTATCATATTCTGAACAAAAATTGTGTACGTGTATTTTTGTACGCCTTTATTAGTTATACTTCTTTGAAATAAGTAAAGAACCACGTGATACATTGCAGGAACATGCAGTAAAAACAAGCAACATGAATTTTTCCTAAGCATATATTTTGAAAAGAAACCGAAATAAGAGATACATATATCTCGTAATATTTTTATCACAATAATTAACATACTCGTATTATTCAGATATTAATATTTCATAGTATTCTGGCAGATAAATATTTAATTTAGAATTTTTTTCCAAATATATGCTAAAATAAAAGTCATGCTTCTTGGTCTCACTGCACGCACCTGATATATTTTATACCTTGCGTTGAAAGATAGCTTGACAGAATGTTCCAACTAATTATTTATAACACAATCAAGAATTTCCATATTTTTATATGTCGATATATTTTAAGAACACAGTTACTGAATTTTGTCCACAGAGACCAAGCTATGTATATGAGAAATGTGTGTGGAAAATCTTTTTATACGATGGCCCAGGGTTAAATGTATGAACAGGTTTAAGTGATCACTGTATGCAATGCAACGTTCACCAATTTCGTCGTAAGAACGTCCACACATTAACTTATTTTAAAAATTCTATATATTGTATTCAAATTTGAGAATCTTCCATTTATTTTAATGGATTTATGCTAGAGACATCTGCAATCTTTTCTCGTGAATATTTACATATTTTTTAAATACATAGATTTTCACAGCTGGTAATAAAATAAATTATCTTGTATTCTGACGAGAGGACCATTGGCCCTGAAATATGTTGATATTTTTAATAATTATATTAATAATGTCACCAAAAAATCATTTTGCTCTCATTGAAAAAGAAAAAAAAACATTTTTTTTGCTTTATCATTTTTAGTTACATATTTAATAAATGCTATTTAGAAATTAAATAAATGCGTAAGTCCCTGTCACTCGATTCTGATGGACTTAGAGACGTTACAATACGACACGCGTATCTGATTGCTTGTATTGTCTATGCATGAAAGGTATGATCGAGTGCCTGGCGAGCGCTCATCATTTCCATTAATGTTTCGAGTTTCAAATGATCCATCAAATGTTCAGACTCCACTTTAAGCCCTTTGAGTGATCCAATCTCTCCGCGTTAATTTTTCCAGCTTAGGAAAATGAGGCACCCCAAAATGGTTTTTGTTCTTCTTTTCTCATGAATATTTATACTAGAAATATATTTAGCCGCCGCGCGCGACGCTTGCTCGACCCGCCGACGCCTCCACCCCTGAGGGTGGTTTTCTACGGGTTAATTAGGACTTGTTCCATTTAATATTCAGAAAAATAACGAAATTCGTCATTCCAGGGATCGCTCGAACAAACGGGAGCGTTTAAGAGGATTATTTTTGAGGTTTAAAAGTTGTAAAGACCTAACGATAACAGCTTCATATTTCGCCCAAGGGACATATTCTTTAGAATATATTTTAAATATTAATAAAGAGTGTATAGAAACTCCGCGGTGCGGAAAATCTCCTAGAAATCTACACTTGAAACAAAAAATAAAAAATTCGGAAACTAGGTGATCGTATATGATCTTGATTTACTTTCAAACTAAAAATTATATCGTTTTATCAATATTTTATAAAAACAGCGCAAAATCAACATGACGCTTTAAAAAAGAATAGAACACTCTTTTTTCACGAATCTCAAGACAAGCTTTTTCTTGTTTAAAATGTTCCATTTTTTAAATTTCAAATAATACGAAAATAATAAAATGTGTTTATTTTTCTTATATTTTATAACATTATACATTTTTTAACATGTTACAAATTATAACTTTTATAATAAATGTCAAATAAATATTTTAAATAAAATCATTACCTTATATTCATATATAGAAGGCATCATATTTCGGTGACTAGGCATGTTTATAAATAGTTTTTATTCCTATGATATTTTATAAATATGATTTTGGCCGTAACATAGGGTAACGTTTAATTTGCCAGACAGGGTGCATAAAATTAAACGCATTATAGAAAATGTTTAAGTACTTCTGTTAAAACTCCTCTCTAGATCGAAAGCGAAAGATGGACAAGGAAAATTATGTTATACTCGTAGTGCGTGTCCACGCATGATATTTTTGGTCTTATGAGAGTCGGCAAAGGTCAGTATATACCTACCGGTTGCATTATTTCACTCTGCATACAATATACGAAATCATTAGGCAATAATATTTTTTGTTTGCTTCGCACCCAACTCTGCACTGTACTTTGTTCTTTGCACGCTTATAAAAGATATCCGGGTAAAATCTAATCGGTGTAGGTAATTGCGTTTTTAAAATACTTACTGCCGTTTTGAATATGCCGTTTGCGGGCATGTTTGGTATAAAATAATTATACCATTACTTGACCGGATATCAACAAATATTTGTCTCTGGAATCTCCATTTTTACAGCTGAATCTATATATTTATGTATCAAAGATATATAGTGGGCAATTCCCTAAGTACCCACTTATATTTGATAATCAATAGATGTTCTTACGATGAGATTGGTGAACGTTGCATTGTGTAGAGTGATCAATTAAGCCAGCTCGTACAGGTTGCAAGCCCTGGGCGATCGTACAAAAGATTTCCGTACACGTTTCTCACATAAATAGCTTCTTCTCTCTCTGAATTCTCTAATTCTATAATTTATCTTAATTCCATAATTTACATTTTTGACAGGGATGAGGTAAGATATTTATATATTATTACATATATACTGCACGTGTTGTTACTACATGCATCACTATCATGGATTTACAGCATACACAAATACCGTGAGTACAAAAATAAAATAATAAATATATTTAAATAATAAATGTTTATATTGTCACGGGACGTGGCTGTGGGAGGCAAATGAAAAAAATAAATCAATTTTATATTTATTATCTCCTTATACGTTGCCAGAATATTTCACATATTTATTATTACACTGTTTCATAATTCGCTCTTGTTCTCTGCATCTTTTTCTTGTATTATTGATAAAATTTAAAAACAATAAATTTGAAAAACATCACAACATAACCCCCGCCACTAATAAAATTCTAACACCGTTTCTTATCATAAATAACGGCTTATTCTAAGGTACTTCATTTTTCTTTTAAGGACATAACGACGCATAGAATATTTTATTGTTTGTTGTGAATATGTAAGAAACAACCATTATTTTTTGTTTACTATAATAAAAGATAAAAGGTACATATTTAAAAATATTTTGTTAAATTTTTTAATCACCTTACTGAATAAAACTGATTTTGAGTTGGACTTTATTCGTGATAGTCAGTGGAATGTACACTATATACAATAGAAGCCGCGCGGTGGTGAGGGTGTGCCTCCCTGACCTGCCCTAATAGTTGGTATTCACTACAGCTGATGATGAGAGGAACTGCTCCTCTCGAAACTATAGTAGTAATTAATAACTAGAATTGTGTGTGTTTATACTAGAAAGATAAAATAAAAATAATATTTTAACCTACATAGGATTTAATAATCGGATAATTTCACATAAGGCCGGCGCCACACTACGCGGGTCTATCGCTGGGTCTCTTCGGCCGCTACATTTCGTTCCATAAACTATGCGCTTATCAAACACACTACGCCTATGATCGGTTAATCCATTTACTTCCATTCGACGCGATCAGAAGATCCGCGTAGTGTGGCGCCGGCCTAAAGGTCAAATATTGACATAAAATTTAAATTGACCGAAAAATATAATTGAAATCATGATTCCGTATTCAAGTCAGTCTGTGTCAATTCCAGACCTTCTGCGTGGTGTCCAAGCGCTTCCGGAAGAACTACATCCACCGCTTCACCGCCACCAGCTCCTTCTTCTGGTGGTCGCCCTGGTCTCCGATGCGCAGGGCCTGCATCTACCTGTGCACCAACCAGCTCTTCGATTACGTCGTCATGGCGACTATCCTGCTCAACTGCGTGTTCCTGGCCATGACCGAGACGATCGAGGAGGCTGAGTGAGTACAAATTCATCAATAAATCATATCTTTCTCCTTAAGGCCTTTGTTATCTTATACTTTTCCTTACCTCTTCAATAAGACTGATCCAGTCCAATACTTTGGGTGTTACATGACTTTAGGCGATTACATTAAAATTCATTTTTTGACGTGAAAACTTCATGTTCAAAATTTGTTTATGGCTTACATTGGTTAAGTTTTGCCGATGTATGTACGTACGTACGAGTATGTATGTTAATGTCTTGGAAATGAAAATGAACACACTTCCCGTCATCGAATTGAACTGAAATTTTGCACGTCAACTCGACGTCGATGACAATGGATTTCAATATGCACTGTTTTTGTGGTTGTTTTCGTTCTTCGCGAAAAAACTCATCGACTGAGAGCTTGATTCCAAAAATTTCGAGTTCCCGAGACGGGCGCAGCCCGCCGAAGTCTTTGGGAAATATTTTCGTCGCGGGATGTTTCTCCTCCTCAGAATTGAGTCAAATTTCAGCTTTTTTCATTTTAAATCGAAAAACCACTTTGCAACATTAATTACTTTGTGAGTTTTCGTCCGATCTTAAAAATAAAAACTTTTCTCGAAACCCTCTGTGGGACCTGCTTTTATTCTATTTTTCGGGACCTCCTACAATGCAATCGCTGCATACGACCTTTAAGATCGCAGTGGTTCCAAAGAACTCACGGAGTGGAGTTTATATAAGGTTTTACGTATCTTCTCCAAGTGTCCCAACTCATTGCCTAGGTAAGTTGTTGACGTCGGCTCTTCTCGTTCTCAAGCTGTATGTTCTTAAGTTCTGCTGCGCCGTTTCTCTGCAGGATTGTGGAGAAGCTCAGTCATAAGATTTTAACCTAAAGAGACAAAAATTAAAAAAACATCATTATCAAATTAATTTCAAACATTATTTAAAGAATGTTTCTTCCTTAATATAGAATTCAATTCAATTTATTTTTTTATATAACATTTACATAACAAACATACATGATACAGATGTATTAACATATATTATACTAGCTGTGCTCGCGCGGCTTCGCACGCGTAGATTTTAACACTGTTTGGATCGTCACAGAACTTTCGCGAACCTTCTAGAACAATTTTCTAGAACCTTCTCCTTCCATAACTTTCTAGAGCAGGTTTTTCCGGAACATTCTAGACTCACCGACACAGTCAGCGCGCCTATTTTGAAACAATCTGAAGCATTTGCGGCCTTCCCATAACAAAACAATGTGCTAGAAAGCACATTTTCATCACCCACTCCCACCTACGCTTAGCCACCCCCACCAAACTGGCACATTTTTGATGTGACACCAAGGGCTATCTATCACCATAACCACCAGGGGGTGGTAGTGTCTGGTTGTGTAGAAAACTTGGCGGATAGGGAAACACGGGTTTCCTTTTATATATATATATATATATTGATTAAACATATATAGAATGATTCATATCAAAGGTGTACGAGAATCGTGCTTCGAAGAACCTTCTCAGAGATATGAAACAGATCCATGTCCAAAGCGATATTCTTCAGCATATTGACATTATGGCTAACAAATGCAATTTTTCCAGTGAAATATTTCTTGTGAATACATTTTTCCAAGCTGCATTTTTAAAATACACGACATAAATCAAAAGACATTAAAATGTCGAGTTCCATACTGCGATGCAAATGCAAACACTGGACAAAAAAGGTATTCAAAGTTTGCAACACTGCACTCGCTTTCCAAAGTGTTTGCAACGATGTTCTTGTTTCGAGAAACTTGCATCCTGCATTCTTTATCGTCCCCGATAATAAATTGCAATATTTTCTCAAAACATGTCTCCAACACATGTATCTTACCACCCTGTGCAGAATTTGTTTTCCTGGTAAGAAAAAATATTCATAAATTTAGTTATTAATTGTGTCAAAATTATGGTTCTAATTTCGGCGTGATTTTAATCATTTTATTTGACGAGTATTAAAGCAAACGTATTTTAAATATTTTACATAAGTCATAAAAGGAAAAAACAAAGCTGATGTATGTTAACAAATATAACCAGCTTTTCCGGATAGATGTGTCTCCAGATCTAGAAATTGAAACTTTAACTTTCTCGGATCTATAATAAATTACTGACTACGATAGCTGCCAGCAAGACGTCAAACGATGGATATACATATGTGGCGGAAAATTGTATGTCCAGATTTATTTATTTATCAATATTACACGCCCAGAATTGGATTATTACATAACATGAAACATAAAATGTTCAAATAGCATAGCTATCTAAGTACATAAGAATAAAAACATCATCAACAATATAAACCCAATAAGTAATAAATATATAAGTAAATGAAAAATGAATGAATATTAATAATAATGAGAAAAACTACATAAATACAATAAATAATTGAATAAGTACGTAGGCAGACTATAAAATAGAAGATATAATAGAAAATCAGTTATTATATTAGTCATTAATTTGTTAGGGTACCAATTTTGTTTTTTCATATTTTCATTACAATTTTTTAAAAATTTATTATCAGATTATGTGCAAGATTTTGTTGCACGTTGTCAAAGAGTTTGAGTCCATAGTGAAACTCCTTTGCCCATTGGTAGTGTGTGTTCTTGTTATTTGTAGGTTATTTTTTTAGTATGGCAATTATCATTTGGGTCATTTAAAAAAATGTCTTATATCAAAATATTGAATTTGTTTAATATATAATTAATTCTAGTTAATTTTTGGTGTTTGGAGGATAACTTTTAAAACAGTTTTCTGAGTTGCAATTACTGGATAGAGTGCACTCATAGTTGCTCTTACCCACATAATTATGCCATGTTCTATGATCGATCCTGTACATAAATATTCCGGAAGTTGCGTCACGAGACCCTTTGCAATAGTTTGTTGAAATAAATCTAAAGCACATTTCAATGGGCTAATAAATAGGAATTTCTTGTAATTTATTTCATTCTGTGATCACAGGCGGTGTACACTCGTACAACATAAATTCACATTTTAGATTACACTGTATTTTAGCACAAACATAAATCAATACATTGTATCTGAAACATATGACAGATACAGACATTTAACTAGAGGATATACATCTGTGAGGGGTTTGCCAAGGGTTGCACAAAGTTTTTATTATAACTGGGTGAATAATTTTCTATTATATTTTTTGCGTAACTATATCTATTCATATTTATAGGAATACATTTCTCTTCTCCTTTCTTTAGATTATTTTTCTTTCTTGATCCGGATTTCTCTAGTTCTTAAGTTGTCGTTGAGTAAGTAATGTTACCTCGCATGAATTTAAGAGCTTCTGTATCTGACTGTTACTATATGTCAAACCAACATGGTGTAGTAATGAAGAATTGGCTTCATTTACTTTATCCACGTTCATATCGTTCACTCATTCGTTGAAAAGTGTAAACGTCTTCTTTCTTGCATTGCCCCAATTCATTAATTAAGTAGGCTGTTGGAGTCGGCTCTTCTCGTTCTTAGGCTACATCTTCTCCACTTCTGGGTATCGCTTTCATCCAGGCCATTTCTCTGTAGGATTTTGGATCATTGAATCATCCAGGAGTTCTTTAGTCTTCCTCTGGATGACTGTCAATGAAGCTCCATAGACATTGCCTGCTTTACGGTAGGATCTAGTGGTCTTCGTCTTATGTGCCCGTATCTCAGCTGCCGTTCCTCCATTTTATTATTTATAACCATGACACCCAGGCTACCACGAATGCGTGAACTTTTAATCCCATCCCTTAGTGTTACTCCTGTCGACCATTTAAGCACTTGCCTTTCTACTGTTTCAAGTTGCCTAGAGTAAGATTTGCACAATTTTAAGTGTGAAAGTGAAGTTTTACTGTTGAAAGTCTACACTATAAAAAAGAATATATTGCAATACTTATATTTTATTATCAAACATTTTTCATTATCGATATCCATTATTGACAATGTTCTCAACGTCATTACCTTGGCATATTAATTATTTATCGTCCAAAATTCATATTCAGTTTGCCATTTGATTATTAATGTAAATAAAACAGTCGTGCATGCTATTAACAAATAAATAAATATGAACTAATGGCTAAAAAAATATTATTTTATGCTTTTTAATTACAAATTTTTTTTTGGGAATCGGGCAGATATCCATTAAGTATTGCATTACTTGATTGTATATCAAAATGCTAATAGAAATAAAAGACGCAACAAATGGGATAATATTTAAGAACCAAATTATAAAATGGAGAAAGACGATAGGCAACGCAGAGATAAATATGATGATTGAAACAATGATTTTTTTATCGTGCCGATCACGACACACGATTATCCTAGTGAGGGGATGCTCATCATTAATAAATAAATAAAAATAAATAATAAAAAATAAAAATTCTTCCGTTCCTTGAAAAAAAATATGAACGTGTACATCAATCGAATCTTTTAATATAGTGTAATTTAGGAACAAAGTTTGATTAATTTATCAAAATTGGATGTGATGCACAAAGAGATGCAAAGTCCTATAAAAACAATTATTTTATTAAATGATTCTTAGTTACTATCTTGCTATATGACTTACATATTAAATAAGGCTGGATATCAAAAAGAAATTCGCGATGCAGAAAATTGAAACGCAAGATGGCCACGTGACGTCATGATTTACGCTGCTCGAATAATAAAAAACTAACAAAACACGTCATAATCCGACGTGAGTGCACCCCTGGACGTGTTTCGGGACTTCACACAAGCGATGCACTGCACTGTTAATTTATTAGCTCCTCTCAGTGGGCGGAGTTGCCGGAATTTCCCGGGGAAACGCTCACCTCAGCGCCGAGAGCGGCAATCAGACAGAGACAGAGAATTGTTACGGCAGTCGCAGACGGCAGCCAGACGGGTGGAAATAGAAAATGCATGTTGTGTAATTTAACTCAATCGTGTCTGTGCATTTCTTAGCAGATTTCTTGACCTTTCGGGAAAAGGTGATGAGGCAGAACGGATTTCATCCATCTGCTGAAAATGTATCCGCAGAAAGCGGTTACTTAAATAAATAAATAAGCACTGGTCGTAATCCCTGTAGCCAAACACTTTCTCGTGTTTACTATAAAAGAGCTTCGTCTCTGTTAGACTACTATAATTTATCTTAAATAATGATATTACTATAAAAGGGGTTAAAAATTGATGAAATAATAATTTCCAAGAGTATTCAAGTGTCATATACACACACAAAAAAAATTAACATATACACTAAAATACGACTGAAAATTATCATTTTTTCAATTTTTAATAAATACATTAAAAATATGTATATATCTATGTATGAGGAGTAGAAAAGCAAAGGCAGAAATATCCAAAAATTTAAAAAAACGTTTTGAATTTTGAATACCGAAGATTACTAATTAAGAATGTACCGAATTCTACATTTTATGTACTCCTTCCAAAATCATGTTTCCTGTAAATTTAAAAACTATATTTTCTATAAAATCTCAAATTCCGTAGGTTTATTCTAAATTAATAGCCTCGATGACTGCTTTCAATTTTTTTTTTAATATTGCTGCCTTTGCTTTTATACACCACATTATATATAGTATTTCATGCGAATCACAAATTTTCGAAAATAGATGGTTAGATATTTGAAATAAGCAAATAAATAAGATATGTATACAGTGTGTGAATGTTCTAAGGATGGAATCGGTGAACATCACCTACATTGAGTAAAATGATCACTTAAGCCAGCTTATACAGATAATAAGCCCTGTGGCTACTCTAGTACAGGCCATAAGCTCTGTAGCTTTATCTCTGTGAGATTTATCTTAGTAAATAATTATCCCTCTGTTGACAAAATCCAGTAATTGTGGTCTCAGAACATACGTAAATATAAAAATATTGTTAAACACGATTGATGTGGTTAACAATATGCGATGTGAATGAAGAATGTACGAGCAAGGTAGGGCAAGGCAAGAAAGAACTCACTTTCAATCCTGGAGTATCAGGATCTCAGAAGGTGGTGGAGGGACACATACACATACATTTTTAAGAATGTCAACTTTCAACGGATGATCGATACGTCTGAAATAGAATGTGTGGTCTCAAAACATGCATGCAAAATATATAAAATTATACAAAGATTAACTAAACTCCTTTTTTAAGCGAGAGGATTGGGACACAGCGGAAGTGTCTTCCCCCTCACATGTATTTAAGACACATTTATAATATAGTTGATTTGTTTATTCTTGCATAATTATATACTCTAGTAAAAAAAAAATTTTTACAATAGACATAGTTTTTTTAAATTTCGTCCCAAACCTAGTCTTTTACCGAACTTTTAAACCTTAAGGAATAGGTGAACATTTTTTTAAAATCGAGGTCCAGACCACGCGATGGACGATCAAAAACCTACCATCTCGAGTTTTGAGGGGGTCTAATTTTGATTTATATCTTATTTAGTGAGATATCTGTTTTTTTACTAGCTATTTCAATGTACGTAAGAACTTTCTCCTTTTGAAAACACATTACCTCATTCCGTATTTCTGAGCCAAAATCCCATTAATTATTTGATCCGCCGCTCGCGCTACGCAAATCGAAAAAGTATTTAGTTTTAAAACCACGCGGGACGTCGTAAGACGTAAGACTTTCTCCCTGAAAGTATTTTTTTATTTAAATATTGAAGGTCGTTTGGAAGTAAATGGTTTCCTTAGTTTTATAGATAATTTTAGAGTGGCACCCCTGAATACGTTTTATCGTATTTCACATGTTAGAGATTACTTTTATTTACAAAGAATCTATACTTCCATTCCCTACGTGCGCATTATATATATATATAATATATATATATATATATATATATATATATATATATATATAATGGAAATGTATGCTTGACGAAGATATTTATTAGTCTATGAATTAATTAATTTTGTCATTTAATCAAATATACAAACGTTTTCTTCTTTATTTATATGCACACAAGAGAACTTATGTGTGTGTGTGTGTGTGTGTGTGTGTGTTATAAATTGCCTGGATGCGGTATTCATTCGTACATTTTTAAATTAAAAGTGTTGATAAATACATATTATAAATATGTATTTATCAACGTTTTTCTACAGGATATTTCTAGCCACTTAACACAACACCAACACTCATAATAACACATCAGCCCTGATGATGGACCCTGCAATGGGATCTGAAACGTCGGCCAGGAAGGTTGTAAAGACACGGCATACTCCAGAAGACATAAACCAGAAGATTCTCAGTGGCCGTGTAACCCTATTTACATATTCTTAATAACATAAATGCTGAGTAAAACAACAACATGGCAAAACACACAGTATTTATTAATCACAAAGATATTGTAATATAAAGTTTATTGCTTATTACACTACTTTAAAAAAATATAAATGTTTAATTACCACCTGCAAAAATCTATGTATGCTAGTTCATGAGAAAAGACAACAGATGTCTCTAGCATAGTCCATTCAAATAAACGAAAGTTTCTTAGATTTATTTAAGTTTATATCTATAGAACTTTAAAAAAAATGATATCGTATGGATATTCTTACCGTGGAATTGGAACGTTGCATTATGTAGAGTAATCACTTAACCCAGCTCACACAGGTTGTAAGCCCTAGGCCATCGTAAAAAAAAGACTTCCACACACGTTTCTCGTATTCATAGCTTTGTCTCTGTGAGACTAAAATTTATCTGAATATTGTAAAATATTTAAAATTAATATTTTTATTTTTATTTTTTTTTATATTTGTTCTTTTTACATAAATTAAAATAATTTAACGTTAAAAATAGTTCACAACAATACGGTGACGTATAGACGTCCCCCGCTATATAGAATGGTCCAAAGACACGCTTAAAATCGGCACATGGAATGTTACGAGTTCAACCGGGACAAGGATCCAGGCTGCCGAGATGAGTTGTCTAAGGGGGGTAGCGGGAGTCACACTGATGGACAGAGTGAGAAGTGCCGACACAAGGCACACACTCGGCACGGAACCCCTACTCCTACACACAGAAAAATCAAAATTAAGGTGGCTTGGACATGTGCTAAAATGCCCGAGGAACGGATACCGAGAACGATCCTCCTTTTTATACTTTTGGTCTCCTTGTAGCTTTGGCAAACCTTTCTTACTCTGGACTTGATATCTGCTCTACCAAATATTTTTAAGATTTCTTCGTATGTGTGGCCTTCTTCAAGAAGCGTAACAGACTTTCTTCGAAGTTTTGGCGATGTAGTCATTTCAATTCAATTTTAATTTCAATATTAAAATATCTAAAATCACGCTGACTGCACTTCAATATTCGTAAAAGGCAACTTCACTTTACTTTATTAGCCAATGGCTGACTTACACGATTGCCAAACTAATCATGTTGTACCTGAAAGTATCCTGATTGAAGCATGTGTTGATTCTACATAGCCATTTGATTGGTTTAGACTCTAGCACGTTTAATCGTAGTATTGCTACAACTCATAAACATTTTAAGAATTATTTATCATCGTATGGCATGTATCTTAATAGTAGCGCAAGAAACACGAATAAAAATTTTGAAGAGTTGTAAAGCAAAAATGTTGTTTTCAAACGAAAAGTTATAAGAAATTTCGAAAAGTTCCCGCACTTCAGTCCATCATTATAATATGTGATTGATAGTCATATAAAAAATATTATTTAGAATGATGCATTGCATATTATCACGAGATTCTATAATTAAGAGAAACTGCACATAATCGATGATTTCCGAATGATTTGAAAGATTTTTAAAATACTTTGAATTCGCAAAAAATGTTGAAATGATGGAGAAGTTGGGTAGTTTTTAAAGTAAGCGGCGCACGACGAGAAGAACAGTCGCGTTTTTAAAAATGACAAAACCACAGATAAGTGAACGGGCGTCTGTTGGCGAAGCCACAGAAACAGCGAGAAATAAGCGAACATATACAACAAGCGAATAAAGAGTACGTACGTACGTGTAGAATATTTTAGAAGCGAAACAGTCTAAATTACGAAATGGCGTTTTAGTTATGTTTGTGTCTAGTGACTTAGTGTGTAAAATTAAAACTAAGTAAATTTTTAGTCAAAGTGTTTCATTTCGTATCTTCAATTCTGCCAAATTCAGCGCTGCCCCCGACTTTGACCCCACTTTGCTCCTCTCTGTTGCATAATTTCCGATGTGCACCATTAATTTAAGACAGACATTAACGTCAATGTAGCTACACCTGTAACTATGCTAAATCCCAAATTTCTGAGTTGAATAACTAATTAGCCAATTAACAACTGATAAACCGAAATAGCTGTTTACTTAACCCGCTACCAATTTGCGCCACCTGAGCAATTATCTGTTTGATACCGCAAATTATTTCCTGGGAATCAGAATGCCCCGGTCGGAGATTATCCGATGAAACAAATCATGGGAAGTTAACAGATGAGAAGGGTGAACATTTAACATAGATCAGCGGCGAGAAAAATAAATTCCGAGAACAAGAAGCCTTATAAAACCTTCCATTGCCTCCCCGCCAGCGCCCACCCTGTACTACCCCCTGAGCAGAGAGGAAGGGTTTAATTACTTTCCTTAAGAAATCCACCATTCTTGTTCGTAATTAAAAATATGAAAACTTGAAGGCGTTTGTGATAATCATTCTTGTTATTGCAGGTTGTTTGCGAGATAATTTCATTCATTAGGGATGATGCTGCCATTGTCTTGCTTTATATACTATCTGACAGAATCATTTTTACAGTGCATAATAGAATGAGTTTATTTTGTTGTATTTGAAATAATTAACAGCTGTATCCATCAATTATTTAAGTATTGAAAATAAAATTACAGGAAATGGAAGAAAGAAGTGTAATATATATTATTTAAATAGAATACTACTTATATAAGAAATTATAAATATAATTACAATAATACGTTAACCTAGCATTCCCAGGTTGAGTATACAAACTTAGTCTACCATATAAGTAAATAAATAACCTATAAAACTCAATATCTGCTTGCCTGTTCTTTAGACAAATCTACACTATTTTTCCGATCTAACCTAAATTTTGCATACTAATCGTTTGGGACCCGGCGGGTAGATTTCTCTTTCCATTTAAGAAAGAAAATTGAATTAGTATGTGTAAGCCGTGCGTATCACGCACATTGTACGGGTATAAACACCAACACGACAAAACAATGTGCTTCGTACGCATGGCATACACATACTAATTAAATTGTCTTTCTTAAATGGAAAGAGGTACAACATACGCGATATTTATCCCTCCGCTTTACAAATCTATACCGTTTGACAAATCTGATCCAAATTTTGCATATTTATTTTTTAGAACCCGGCGTAAAATACAGCATACATTTCCCCTCCCTCCTTTACACTACCCTCTCCGCCGGATATATTTTCTAAACAAATCTGCACTGTTTGACAGATCGGACCCTAATTTTGAAAACTTTATAACCCTGCGGAAAACAAATGCGCCGTCTTCCCTTTAATCGACTCGCTTCCCTTAATGTATTTTCTAACTGATTTGACCCAAAATTTTCAAAATTGTTTTTTAGGACCCAGCGGAAAAGTAAGTCGTCATTTAATCTTCACCTCTGACGGTTGCAAACTAAAAACCTCTTGGTACCCGGCTCTTCAAAACTAATCTCGTCGCGGATTCCGCTAACACAGTGAACCGACAATAGATGGAGCAAACACATAGCACAAGAGGACTCGTGACAACAACACATGCCGCCGACACGGTATTGCCATGGAATACATAAACACAGACACATCCTGTTTTCGATACCGTATTGCCAGCCAGTACTTAGCACAACACTACTCCCCGCTTTCGATACGATATTGCTATCCAATACTTAACAAACATAACAACGTATCAGATCTGATGATGGACCTAACAACGGGATCCAAAACTGGGGTCGGCCAGAAAACTCAAACCATTAGGCTCTTACCTAACTATTTCATGCAAATATTATTTCTCCTCAGAGTTACATCTGCCTACACGGCTTAATTATTTAGTAAAAAAAATACGCAACAGGACTCGTAAAGTGAAATTGTCTTCGCATAATGATTGCTTACCTAGCCCCGCCAAGGGTAGTTAAGCTTGATAAACTGCGCTAGGGTTGGAAGAATCCCATACAAAATTAATATTGTTCAAATATTAGCCGAGCCGAGCTCGGGGAAATTGAATGTAAAGTTAATGGCAAAAAGTGGACTTTCATAATCTAATACGATTTAAAATATTGCACATAATTCTTTGTTCCACGTCATAAATTTGCTTTTTTTGTGAAGGAGAATTAATGTATACCCGCTGTTCACCTCAATGCCCGTTTCAAAAATCTGATTAAACTATACTTATTTCAGCGTTCGGATTTTCTGTAAAATCGTATTTAAGTGTTTCGTGATTTTTTGATATTACGCAATGTAATTTTAATGTTCTAAGTACGACCAAAGCTCTGGATATAAAAATATATCCAATCATTCATCCATCAATAGATTAAACCAAGATTATAATGAGATTAATAATCCAAAAAGAATTAACAGGCAGGCTTAGTCACATTTTTGTTAATTTTTAGCAGATTTTTTTTTATTTGGCTTGTAAATGTTCGTGTTTTGGCAGTCAGTAGAATTTATTTAGACCAATAACTACAAGAGCTTCATTTATATCACACTTTAAGGCGTTCTTCAATAATAACGAGGTTAAGACAACGGTATAGTCCTTATCTGTATCAAACAGATCTAGATGTTATTAGGCAAGAACTTTCTTTGTTCATGCCACTGTATCAAATCCTCTTATACCTCATTGCCAAGATACAAATTTATACTATACCAATGGTTGTCATCGCTGCAAATCCTTTTGATCATAAATATAACTCCATAGATTTTTGAAAATGTTGACTACTACTTTTTTGTATTTCCTCGGCAATTGATAAATTTAAGAGCGGCGAGCGTCATTATTTCAGTTAGTAAGTAAATTAATAGGAGGTGCCTGAAAAGTGCGTTAATACCCTACATAATACCATACAAAATAAATAGATTAAAAACTTTTATCCCCTACTGTAAACAGAATAACTTGAATATAAGAACAAGCGAATTCTTAAGTTCGACCATTTACAATTCCATTCTAAATAATGATATCCGTATCGTATTTGTTCCATTAAAAATTTTTCAGAGAACTGCTCCAAAAATTAGATATTTTTTCAAATTTGTTTTTCATTTTTATTACCACAATTACAAATTACAGGTTTGCATTAGCTTATAACGGCCCCACCATGTTAAACCTATACTGGGGCAGTTATAAAAAGAGAAAAATATTATTTTTATATACTTTTATTTTATAAAAATATATACCTTATTATAAAATTTATAAATAAAGAATATACCTTATTATAAAAATTACTGAATATAAAATATACGTACTATTACTGAAATAATTTACAATGTGGTTATTTAAGTACGCCCGTGTTTAAACAAGAAAGTATGTTCTTGACGTTGCACGATGCATGTACAAAATACCGCGGTAACAATACTGTACATTGAACATGTTTCCACAGAGGAAAACCGGAAATTTTCTCGAAATACCACAACGTGTTTAAGATTATAATTGTTTCGAACAAAACAGCGCGAAACAAACGAATAGTTCTAGGTGGAAAACGTGCTATTTTCAATAATCACTTAAATACATCGGAAGATTCCGGAACGTTCCATGCGCTTACTCAAAAGTTTCCGGAAGATGTTGAAAGGAAATATTTTTCAAAGAATATTAAAGGGTATCTACACGTAGATTTAATCATTTCATATTAATAAACAGAGAACACATAGGTACTTTAAACCGCTATTTATTGATAAATAATATGTCATATAAACTATTGGCCCCTTTGGCATTAAAATTGAACGTATAGACATTAAAAAATACAAAAATTAGTACAAGGGGATGAAACTAATTAAAGTTCAAGTGAAAAATTTTTAAAAGGTTACAATTTGAAAGGGGATTTCATTATTTTTAATGTTTAATTTACTATGAACGATGATATAAATACGAAAATAAAACACAAGTTACATTTGAAATTTTCACACTTTTTACTATGATAGAAATAGTTCTAACACAGTTTGATGACAGATTGTATTGGAAGTCAGACTGAATAAACATTTACTCTTAAAAAATAAAGGTTTACGTAGATAGGAAATGAATTTATTTGTATTTATATCGTGTTGAAAGAACTTTAAATATATAAATACGCGCTTGACATAAATTCCGAATTACCATTTTTGTATAGAGCTGAAGGAATATTTTGATCTTTAATTGTGTGTTTTGTTGACCTTATTTGTTGAACTTATTTATAACTTAATAATAAGGGTCGATATTGGGTTGACCTTATTTGTTGAACTTATTAATAAGGGTCTATGGGATGACCAGGCCCTTCTAGCTACTGTGGAAGAAGACAAAAGACACCAGAATACTGGAAACTGGTCACTGAATTCTCTTCGCCTGCTGAAACTTCATGTCTTCAAAGCAAATGGGAAGCGATTATTGATGTTGACTGTATTATTGATTGACATGGCAGTTACGAACTTGGCAACTATAAAACTGAAAGGGACAATTGTGCAAAGAGTGAAGAAATAATATTGAATATCTCGGTAGTATCCAGCAAGAGAACAGATGAAAGATAGAGCCAGCTCATGCAGCATTCAATAAAATGAAATGATTTTTTTTTTGCGACGGCCACCTGAATCTCTAACTTCGGCAAAGAATGATCAGATGCTATGTTTGGTCCGTGCTTTTGTACGGAGTTGAATGAACCCTAAAAAAAACCATGAACCGATTGAAATGTGGAATATTTTGAGTTTGTTCAAATCTTTCGAACAGTGCTGGATTTATGTCACAGAGACATTATTAATCAATTAATGTATATTATAGATATCTCACAGAGACGAAACTGTATTTATTATGGGAAAGTAGGTATAGAAGTCATTTGGGTGTACATAGGACTTATGACCTATCTTATGGTTGGCTTAAGTGATCACTTTGCACAATGTAACATTCGCCATTTCCACCCATGATAGAATATACCATGCTCATTCATTTTTTGGAAATTGTATATATGTTTAAATTGCGTGGAAAGCTTTCACATATGAGTTGTAAGCGCCTTTCCATGCGGCCTATACAAAGCCATTTTCATTCCCCTAAATCCCCACAGATGTCGCTAATGAGAAAATCTACAATTAACTTACAACTCATATGTGAAAGCTTTCCACGCAATTTGAACTTCCAAAAAATGAACAAGCATGGTATATTCTATCATGGGTGGAAATGGCGAATGTTACAATTGTGTAAAGTGATCACTTAAGCCAACCATAAGATAGGTCATAAGTCCTATGTACACCCAAATGACTTCTATACCTACTTTCCCATAATAAATACAGTTTCGTCTCTGTGAGATATCTATAATATACATTAATTGATTGAAATGTGGTTTACACCGTGGAATGTTGCGCATACCGTGGACAGATATGGTCAGATGTGCTCCAAAGAGCCAACCCTGAGGGAGAGTTGTTCACAAATATCAAAGTCCGAAAAGTGTCATACTTGAGTCATGTGCTTAGAGGAGAAAAAAATTTGGATTTGATAAATAAGGGCAAGATCGAAGTAAAATGGGGTGTCGACAAGAAGAAAATCTCGTGGCTCCGTAATCAACAAGATTAGAAAAGGATAAGGACGGTGGAAGAGCTGTTTTGAGCCGCTAGAGATGGGGAGACAGGGTCGGGGGGCCTGACACAACACTAAGAGAAGAGAAGAATGCCAGTACTTTGTGGTGCAACGATTATTTTTATTTTCACTAAATTAAGCTTTATAATACACACACGTTTGGTTATTTTTGTCACTATTATAGTTTCAAGTCAATCTTTCTCATCATTAATATACTAATGAAGACAGGGACTGTGGAAGTGGAAGTGGCAAGAATGATTTTGATGGTGAATATGCCTCGTAATATAATTGTACACATATACATTCAATTCAATAAACTTAAATTAAATATATCAAAAACTAAAGAATGATAATTGGGAATAAATAAATAACAACCACATATAAAGTGATACTAGAAAACGAGATATTAGAAAGCATAGACGGTATTAAATACCAAGGATTATTATAGATTCAAAACTAAAATAATACAAAAACTACTGAATATATAAAGAAAATGTATGTCTTTAACAAAAAATACAAGTTTATTAATATACATAATACTTTGATTCTCCCGCACAATTGATTATTGCTCCAAATTATTATTTATAAGCAACGAAGGAATGCTTAAGAAATTAAACAGAAAAAAACAGTGTGTATAGTTTTGAAATGCAATAGAAGAACAAAAAGAAAATAAAAATTGATTTACCTAAAATTCACACCTTTGAATCAGATAATAAAATACATTTTTTAAATACAAATATTTAAATTCAGACACGAATTATTTCCCAAATCTTTTAATAACAGCATGAAACTAAATAAGGAGTTTCATTCACACAATCCAAGGTGCGGCGAAATTATACGACTTCAGAAGAAAAATAAAAAAAACTCATTTTACCTATAAAATATTAAACATTTTCAAATTATCACTTGGAACATATGCACTTTAGAGCGTGAAACTTTCGGCAAAAGTTTGCTCCTGTGTGACTTTTCGTTGCATATTAAATGATTTAAAAAAATAGCCGCGCTGCTCCCTGCGCGATTATTTCCCGCCGACTGCAACTGTCTCCCCCTTACTTCTCTTTCCGCTTTCCTCCCTGGGGCACCGCATTAATTAAAAACTACTGCACTCTAAGTCCGCCATGTTTGAAAATGGCCCGCTCCTTCATTTTTAAAACATCAGTTAAATTTCTCGACTTTACTTGAAAATCTGGGATTATCCCCGACGCAAAATGAACCCATAATTTTATTTCAAAATGTCACTTTTAAACATGTGAAAGAAAAGCTATTATATTTAAGCGAATCTCTCCTAGAATTTTAGGATAAACATATTTTTTTCATCCCTGTCCAATCAATGAGATCTCCAAGCCAATTCCACACCACGTTTTATAATACTGTCACGGAATCGAGGGAGACAAATGGAATTAATAAATAACGCTTAAAAATAATTAAAGTTTTATTTTATGCACAAAAGTCACTGAAACACTGTTCTTGAAATGCACACTTATTTCGTCTTCCAAAATATTCACACATCTATAGACACTTATGATAATGATCGCTGTTGAATTTCTGGTAGGTGCTCTCTTAATTTATTCCGCTGGTCACTTATAATTCGCACTCATCGCCTCGCCAGTCTCACTAACGTTATCAGTTGCTTCGCTACTCTAGATAGCGCTGTTCTCACAGCGTTTATAAAAATATATAATGAATAATGAATGAAAACGCTAGAAATCTATTAGCGATTAATTAATTATCTAATGTACAAAGTCACTTAACACTTTTAAACTTAACGCTATTCTTTAAATTATACTTCGCTATTTATCACTCGTAAATAAATACTTTATTATCGATTTAACACTCACTGAGAAAACTTCATCTAGTTTTCGCACTTATCAATCGCTCCGGTTAATTCCGCCACTTAAGTAAGAACTCCGCTAGATTATTTGCCTGCGTTATCGCTCGGCTAGTCACCCTCCCCTTTGCGACTTGCGGCCGTCTTCGCTTTGTTTTCGGCGTCAAGCGCGCTCAACAACAACTCTCTTACTCCCGCGCGTGGACTTATTTATATCTGACAAATGCTGGTACTTTGTACATTCTGGGTTTTTCTAGTGTTTACTAGAAGATTCTTGTGGCTTCTAGATTGTTATAGATATTTCTCGAATATTTCAGATGCCCCCCGAAAGCCATAGATCACGCTACGCCGTGACACGTGACAGAAGTGCGTAATTCTTTTTACCATCTCGTTAGAATTTAAATGGCCGAATTTTCTATGTATTTTGCTAGATTCAATGACTTTTATATAATCATCGTGAGTGTGTCGAGTAATTGAGAATACAGTTTACAGAATTCTAAACAAATGAAAAATGTTGATACCGATTTCGTACAATCCTATGTTAATTGTATTTTAATCAGTTCTAGGAGATTTCCGCAATACAATCTAACATATTTTATATTTCGTTTAATTCAACGCTTTTCAGAAAACTTGGAGATCTCCGGTAAATATATTTGTAGATTAAATTAAAAAATATATTTTTTAAAACGGTAGTTGAAAGACGATTAAAATTATTAAAATTAATGATTCTGATAATTTCGTTTACTTATTTAAATAACTACAGATATTAAATCTGGAGAAACGAAAATATATTTTTTTAAATTTTTCTTATATAAACTGGGAAAAGGGCAAAGGTCAATTCATTAAAATTCCATTATCAAAGCCCTAAAACATTTTTCAAATTCATTTTTTGTAAATGTTTTTCCATCCCTAAGATATGTTTATATTTCATTACATTAGTATCTTTAAAACTTTTGTTTGGCTAATTTTAAATAACTACGGGAAATTAATGATGCTTATAAAGCACCTTCATTATTTTTTTTAAAAAGTAATCGAAAATACAATATTAATTAAAATTAATCTAAAGCCTCACAGAGACGAATCTATTTATATGAGAAACGTATATGGAAGTCATTATAGGTTGGCCAAGGGCTTATAACCTGTTTAGGTAGCTTGAATAATCACTTTACACAATGAAATGTTCACCAATTCCACCGTAAGACCATTAGTAGTTTTGGTTTATGACGATTTGATGTCTGTGCATAGTGGATTCCACAGCCTAGCTGACTTTAATTCTGTATTATGAACCGAAATGGATAGTGAAGTACTGTCAATTGATGTTTATGATGATTTGATGTCTGTGCATAGTAGATTCCGTAGCCTAGCCGGCTTTAATTCTGTATTATGTACAGAGATGGATAGTGAAGCACTGTCAGCTGAGCGTAGTGGAATGTTAATTTATATATACTAAGTTGATTTTAGATTTCAGGTAGTGAGCTGAGTGAGAATTGAAAAGGACATTATAAATTAGAGATAAAACAAAGTTATTATGACGCTGTCGGTATGTGGATTAATTCGAATCAAGAAGATTGCGGAAAAGTGAGGTATGATGGAATTTTTTGAGGTTGAAGATGAAACGGATACACATGTTTTGAAGACATTTCAGTGTTTTAAGATGCTCTATATTGACATCCAGATAGCACACATTAGCATTATCAAGCAGTGGAAAAAGTGGGGATTCCGTAATCGTTATTTTGTAGTGAATCCTGCAATGTTCTAAAATAAATATTTATTTATTCACATACAACCAACGCATGATTTATGTAGTATTTTAGGGGAGACCATACAACTGAATAAAACCAAAATAAAGCATTTCACTGCCACGTGGGAGCTATAAATCTTCATGAGCGTCACTTTTAATTTTATTTGCGCCTCATCCGTGCCACTGTCCTACAGTTATAATTGGGTATCAGGCCTGACTACACAGCGCGACCTTTACTCGAAGGCTGTTTTTTGGAAAATCACACCACCCCCGCCCCGTATCGCGGTATCCCGATCCTTCTTAAGGGCACGCCAATGGTTATTTTAAATCAATTACACAATATTTTAATACGATTTTTTTACGCGTTTACTATGCATATCTTTACAGTGTTCTTTTAAATGTTGAATACTTTTATCAAAAACTTAAACTTCAGAAATAAAATTAAAATAAAAGTCCGCTTGAAAATACATGTATACACGGCGAAATATCCAAGTAAAAAGTAACTGAACGGTTGTAAACCTTGAGAACATTTTAAAAGTTAAAATAACTTATTAATAAGTTATTCAGTTAAATATGTGGTTGGGCATACTTATTAATTTGAGAAAACTAACAAACTTTGTATAAACCGCACTGATTGCTTTAAATATCTTCCGGTTTCGATACTAAACAATATATTCGTCAGGACGGACGCACAATAACTTCCATAAATTAAATTTGTAAGATGGGGGTGTGGCCTCATTTGTGGTGGTGGAAAGGGGTGGAGTTTAACAGTGACAATTAAATGGGACATATTTTAACTAATGGATTATTCATTAAATTTAATTGGTTGTTAATTATATTAAATTTGGTATTAATATATTTTTTATTAAAATATTAAATCAGCGGTCCCGTTAAAGAGACACTAGCAGCCGTTCACAAATAAAAAAAGAGATGATCTTATCTTTTATACCGTCTTAATCAGGCATACAGAACCATGTTTAGTTCATTATTCCGAAATAAAACGTAAATCATTAACTTTCATTTTACTACTTTTTTCTATTGGATGTGATTTGATATAATATAAATAATTACCCGCCCGCGTAGGAAAAATTTTGTGTAAATAACTATGTTTATTTGTTTGTAACGTGCCTGAGAGAGCAAATCCTTTGATTTTGACTTCGATTCTGGACTTTCTACAGGGAAATGAAATTAGTCTTAAACTTGAAATTCTCTAGATATGGCAAGTTATCGCTTATCAATTTCTCCAGCTGAACCGTCGTGAAGGTGCTTTTCGGTCCGCTATATTGCTTACAGCAAACACTCACAAAGTCGCCCAAAATTGTATGCACAAATTAAATACATAACTTTTGTGTTTGCCGCGCAAAATCTATGGCTTCGTAGCAACTTTGGCAGACACATAGAAGTCTGCATCCATAGACGATATGTAAAGCATCCAAGACCAGTGAGTACAAGGATACTTGCCCGCACAGTGGCAGTATCATTTAAATTTACATATAAAGATTACAATGCCACCAGTTTCTGATCAAGATGCAAAATACATACATACTCGAGTGATAGTACCGCTGCACTTAGATCTAACATTGTTTGGAAATAATTAGAAAGACCTATAAATCAATTGAACATACGTTCTACATGACCAAATCATCTTATCCTTTATTTATTCTATCTACTACTACAGGCAGCTTTACATAAGCTTCTAATTTGTTCATTCATTTCTCCATCGAACAAAGATGAACCTAGGCATTCGTCTACTTTCGTTCTTTTTTTGCTAATGCCAGACTTCACTTCCATGCATTTTATTTTCAGAGAACGATTAACTGTCTTTCAATGTACAAACAATAGGTCATTAAGATCGATAAAATATTTCAATTCTCAATAAAAATGTATTTTAATATTCTTCTGGGATACTCGATCTTTACATTTTTCAACCAATTTTCCTTTGATTTTACTTTTTAATCTTTGATAAAAATGTATCTTGTTATATTTGAGGCAATTTGGTTATTGCGTTTATATGAAAAAGAAATAAATATTTTAATTGGAAAGCGACACAATACCCGCGCACCAATGCGCAGTGTCACCAACTAAACACTTCGAAAGGAATTTCCTCGGGAAGAACTTGACAATAATGGCCGTGTTCCGTAGTTACTACAGAGCTTTCCAGCCTCCCGAGAGATGTCGTGCGAGATGAAACTTCGGAAGGCATTCTCTTGCTTTACATATCTCTAAGCATAAATATTTCAAAAATCCTCTGTTGAAAAGACTGAGATGTTTGAAAGGAATTGTTGTTCATGCGTATGCGATGTTGGATTTGAACAATTCGGTGCATTGTGTTTGTCAAAAAAAAATTGTAGTTTACGACGATATTAATCTGAAAAATATTCTCTATGGAGTGGATAGATAAATTATAAAATAATTCGAGATCTATCTTCTATACTATCATTACGGAAACCTATATCGATTATGAAAAATTCATTCGCTTCAATACATTTAAAGTAAAATGATAAAAACCTTGTAAAAAAATCTATTTTCAATTTTTGCAAGATTATTATCATTTTATTCAATTTGTATTAAAGTGAATGAATTTTTCATAATCGATGTAAGTTACTATTATAATGGTTCAACTTTTTGCAAAAAAACAAGTCAGAAATATTTAAAAAAAATCCAGATCTCCATAACTATTTGTAATGGATCTGCGGAACGTATGTCGCGACGCGCGAAAGGGACAGAGCATGATAGAGAGGGTAAATGGATATAAGGGCAAGCAGCGCGAGTGAAAGGGCTTTTTAGCATTATATCGAGACCGATCGCTATTGTACATTGTTATCACCGTATATCTGTAAAACGTATTCTTACCGCCAATAAATTACGAGTCTACAAGATCTTTTATTGGAAGAAACCCAGCACAAAGAACAATAAGACAAGAATGTCACACTTAGGTCATGGTTACTTGAAAAATTTCGACTCATTATCAAGGCAGGAATCCATATGTAAAGTTTTTGCTACTAGGTATGAGACACCCTTTATAATCGAACAGTAGTTACGGAAATCGTAACTGAAAAAACATAACTAAGGAGACCAAATCTATCAGGAGTTGTAGAAATAATAGCGATGATGATTGTGAGTTATCTAAATGTAATAATTTCGTTGTCTGTCTGTCCGTTAATTCGAAACATGCTTGGATTTAAACTTTAGATAATTTGAGTGTGACACGCAATCAGCGCGCAGCTCAAGCAACACGCGAAGATCGAAATTATATGGTCATGACATTTTTACGTTATTTTATTATATTTAGTTTTAGGTGGAAGCGAATAATCAATAAAAAAATGGTTTTCTATTCATGAATGTTCAGCTTCAAAATCCTGCAATTGTTATGTCCCGTGATTTTTCACGGGTGTAAGGCTAGTTTTCAATAAACGTTTATTGGTTTTCAACAAATACGGAAAGGTTGGGAATATACAGATTTTCCCAAAGGCCCAGCATTATAACTACGCTATATGTATGTAAGAGATTTATTTATAGTCTCATCGACTGTCTGGCATAATTCTCGTTGGAAAGATTATTTATTTATAACGGAATAAAATGACGGGATAATTGTTAAGATATTCTCATTACTTTCAGCATAAAAGATTGCTATAAATCATAAAAGATATTCATAATAATAACTTGCGAAAAACTATTATCATTTTCAAGGGTCTGGGGACATCTAGCGTATAAATTATCGCGGTATCTTTGAACAAGTCTCTTTCTTTTATTAATCTAGAAACTTCTTTCGCATCTTTTTTCTTTCTTCCTTCTTCATGCGACGAAGAATCCTCATAAGTAACAGCCGCCGATCTGATGGGATTATTCGAGAAGTGATCATTTTTAAAAACTTGCTTTATTTAAAAAAAATTGTATCAACAAAAATACTATAAGAAAGTAACATTTTATACAAAATAAGTTTGATGTCACATATCTCCATTACTATTTATCATGGTCATGGTTACTTGAACATATTCAACTCATAATTAAAACAGGAATCTGCCTGTAAAGTGTTATGGACAGCTCTGTTACACCCTGAATATACATCTGTGTTGACATGTGTACATCTAATCACTAAAACTTTCACATTAAAAAGGACTTTTTTGTGCTAAATCTTAACTAGCTTTCGCTCATGTCTTCTTCGCTATGAAGCTATGATCATTCAGTCATGAAGTTCGTTACATAGGACGCACAGAAGTTTATTTGAAAGTGGTAAGTTAGGAAAGTAACATTACGTTCCGCAATTAAAACTAACTGCTGCAAATCGAACGGCTTGAAGGCGTTTTCGCCGAAAAGCAGTCCGCAGTAACTCACCGCTAAGCATTAATCATTTCTTTATTTCGATTGTGGCCGCTTTCAATATGCTCCAGCCGCTCGTTTATCAATTTGGCTGTAAATGGCGACCTGTTCCGAGGTGACGCTGCGTTGTTGCCGGTCTATTTGTACGAGTTTTCGCGCGCTTTTGTACTCGTTTTACCGCGAGTTTTGTTCTCAATGTTACCAGTGTGACAGAAAAAAACTCATGTTTCGGAAATCAATGCTTTTGTTCCCATTCTTGTGGAATTTGTTTCTTGAATGGCGAATTACAACGATTGATTCCGTTAGAAAACACATTGAAGACAACCAAAAATATTAAATACCTACGTGTTTTTTTTTGTTTTGTTGGGGTGAAATTTTAGTGCGCAACGAAACGCACGCGCATCTTGCGACGGAAATTTTCACACCATGAAGATAGCCGTAAAATGCGCACTCGCATTCTGTTCAACTTTATTCCAACGCAGCAACAACACAGCACTTGTTAACAGTTTTTGTAAATACTTACCTTCTTGTTTACTTAGATTAACACAACCTATAAATAGATCTCCTGACATTTCTTAACGTTATTGTTATGTCTGTGGGTATATCAGAATCAAGTAACAGGCGCATGCGCGAACAGGATACTTGAGTATGTGTGTGTGTATGCACAGTGAAGCCTACGAGAGGAGAAAGGTTTAAATATCCGCACGCACGAGCGCGCACTCTTCTTTAATGAATCCTGTCATTGAAATACATAGATACAATAATGTCTAATTTAATCATTGATTGGCACAAGTCACCATACATACGAACATGTTTTTTTAAATTTATTTTATATGTAGTGATACAATACAGCACATGCATACGAAGTTTTTATTTAACAAAAGCATTATTACAAAATCATCTAAATACAATAATTTTGCTGTCTGTCCGTAACTTGCTGGAATGAAGCTGAAATTACAAATTTAGATAATTAGAGTGTGACACGCAAACAGCGCGCAACACGCAATGGCTCCGGTAACATGCTACGATCGCGCACTAATGACCGAGATTTTTCACGGACGTACGGCTAGTGTACCAATTACCACACGATATCGAAGAAATATTCTAAAACTCATTAATTATTTGAAGACCCCATGGCAAGAAGTTGTTAACTAACATTTTTGACAAAAATAAGTTAATAAGCCGTCTAACCTAAATATTGTACGCTCTTTCCATTGGAAATAAGTTTAGAACTTAAAAATAATTAGAACATGTTCAAATCATAGGGTTGAACATGTTAACTACACTTTTTCATAAAAATCAAATCAGTTACTAATGGGAAGAACATGTTATCTTCAATAATAACATGTTCATGCCATCATTCTTGCCTTTTCATTTCATTGGAATATTTATGGTTAACATAAATTTTACACTGCCAGTACTGACATATATTTGTTTTTATTTGAAGACTATTATTATATTATTTTTCAATAATTTTAAATGGTACATACCATGTTTTGTATTATTAATTAACATGCCAGGTATTTTGTTATTTTGGATAATAAATAGTAAAAACGGATAGCATTTGAAGGGTTGTTTCATGTTCATGTTTTACCAATTTTAAAAAGGTGTTATTCTATTAAAAATGAGTTCCAGAGGCGAAAAAATGGTTGTTAACTACAATTAGTATATTGTAACTGTTTTGCAGCATAAATGCGTTTATTTTACTTTTTAAACACTTTTTTGATATTTTAGTGACATAAATCAATAAAAATTAATCTAGAATTAGCAATAAAACACATTTTTCAAAGACGAAATGCAAATATCTAATTATCTCAAAATGAATTGAATGTTAGTTAACAACTTCTTGCCATGGTGTAAAATAATTCAATTATATGCGTTGATGGTGCATAAGGTCGTGAATGTCTATATGTTAGAATAAATTGTAGTGTTTGTAGGATTAAAGAGGTGGTGAGGAAAATAACTAATTAAGTAAATATGTCCGAGATATTTTCACAAGATTTAAAATCTTTTCTGGTAATTTATAGGCAAACTCTTAGCGGCATTAGTTTTATAATTTTTTACGTAGAAAATAGGAATGTGCCTTGAACGACGAACAGGAACAGTAAAGTTTATGGCAGAGAGCAATTCAGGATGGTTTTCTGGTAATTTATAGACAAATTCTTAGCGGCATTAGTTTTATAATTTTTTACGTAGAAAATAGGAATGTGCCTTGAACGACGAACAGGAACAGTAAAGTTTATGGCAGAGAGCAATTCAGGATGGACGATATTATTGTAACAAATAGTATTTTAGTAAAGGAAAAAGCAGTTATTTGACTGGCAAAAAAATACAGATTTTGCTATGTTGGTAATATTATTGTTATACTTCCGATCAAATTGCTTTTTTATTTTATTGCATCTATTTTAATATATTATATAATATATATTCCCAGTATTTTATGAAGCAGAAAATAAAATAAAATTAAACCAAAATTATCTGCAAATTTAAAGAATAATTTAGATTACCAGGTACGCTGACGACAACACGTATTTTTCAAGAAGAAAAACATTTCAAAAAATTATTTTAAATGATTTTATTTATTTCATCTATTTTCCTTCTTATATATGAAATTAATTCGTTATGCATAAGAATCCAAATCTCCGACGAAGCTGATTATTTACTACTAGCTGTAACCAGTCAAAAATGACGGTACTTTTACATGCAGGTTCAAAAATATAAGTTTTTATTTGTTTATAAAAATTTAAAAAATTTAAAAATAGAAAAAAGAAGAAAAGAAAAAGTTTTTATGTAAGAAGTTACGGACGTAACAGGAAGTTACGGACAGACAGACAATGAAATTATTATTATTGGTATAACCTTAGCTAGAATAATTTTTTTCTAAAATTATTGCGACACTTTTTCGCGTATTCATTTCACGTGGTAGCGCACAAGCATTTATTCCTATTCAAATGTGAACGTACCACTACTGTGATTTAAAACATTAAAAAAACGTGGTATTCTGACGTCACTTCCTTATTACTTAGAATTTGCACCTCATTATTACACTTTCTCGACATTAACCATTTTTCATCAGCCTGAATAGGAAATTTTCGTTCGCATATCTCCGGCGACCCACATTTTCCATTCTCTTTTCGACAATGAATATTCACTAAAAATAGTGGAAAAGCCGTGAAAAGTTACAACTAAAAAAACTCTCATCCATCCAGCTCTCGGAATGGAGATTAAAACAAATTTACAATTCGAAATCAGCGAATATCCATTCTTCGTAAAAGCCAGCCTTTTTAAAAAGGCGTTTATTACAGTCGACGGGGATGATTATTCTGAGCTAATTTAGCTTGAGAGTGCTGTTCGTAGTCAGAGGCGCGGTTGCATTGTATGGCGATTTAAAAATAATCTATATTATATTTATCTATACAAATAATAATGTAAATGTAACGAACAAAATTGATTACATTCTCTAATTCGGAATGTAGTCCGAGGCGCAAAAAGCAAAATCTATACCTACAAAACTCAATGTCTGTCTGTCTGTTCTCTATACAAATCTACACCGTTTATCCGATTCGACTCAAATTTTGCATACTTATGCTTTAAGACCCTGCGGATAACATGCGTGACATTTCCTTCCTCTCTTTTTACCCCTTCCCCTCCCCCTGATATATTTTCAATAAAAATCTGTACCGTTCGACCGATCGGACTCAAAATTTGCAAATTTTTTCTTTAGGACCAGTCTGGTAGTGTAGGTGACATTTCCCCTTCCCCCTCTAACTCATCCCCTCCCCCAGGTATATTTTCTGTACAAATCTATACCGACTCACCGATTGGACCCGAATTTTGCATACATATTCCCGACAGAATAAATAGGCCACCTTTCTTCCATAGACATCCTAACCAGCCCAATCTTGATTAAATGGAAATATTGTTTTAATTAGAGCCAAAACAATGGAAAATTTGTTTCCCCCCACAAATTTATTTTACACTACGAACAGGTATTAAATATAAATGAAATATCTCTCGATGTTTCGCTGAAGTCTTATCCAGCGTCATCAGAAGAGCGTCCTATCACCGCGGAGGTGGAGGCTGAACTGATTATTTACGACCTCGGAAGAAAATAAGGTTAATCAACTTTTGGTTTCTCTGGTCACCCGGTTTTCCTTCATGGTCAGCTTTTTCGCAACGAGTAGCACATGTCACTGGTAATAGCCGATTTTACCTTCTTTACCGTAATAGGTCGTCAATTCAGATTCGCCAATCGTCATCATTGTAGTATTTTTCACTAAGGACCTTGCCACAATTAGGTTTGATTGCACTATGTTCCTATTCAGTTGAATAAGGCTGACATGGCCGATATCACCGGTCTCTAGCATCGTTTTATGTACACATTCCGTGTTTCCAGATATGCAAGTTTCTGTTGCGGTCAATACTTGTCTGTACTAATATATAACTAGGTAAAGTTTGTATGTTTTAAGTTAGGATGAAGGAGATAGTCTCCAAAACTACTCATCCGATTTCGAAAATTGTCACCAATATTTAGAATGAACTTTCAGGGTGGACACAGGCTATATATTATCCCGTTAAAATAAATGGGCTTTTCGTGATGACCAATTTTACAACTAAAATCGACGAAAAAGTGGTCGAGCGATGCGTTTTTTACGAACGCTTTATATTTTCGAAATACATTCTACAGAGAAGTTGTGGAACACAAAAAATTCTAAAAAAAGTCCGCAACAACTTTTACATACCTACGAGTATATTAAATTCAATTCAATTCAATTCAATTTATTTCACGATAATATGTACATGACAAACAAAATGTTTAAGGCATACATATTAGGAAGTATATATCAAAAATGAAAATATTTAATAAATTAAAAATAACAAAATCTGGTCAAAGGTGTAGGAGAATCCCGCTTCGGAAAACCCCCTCAGACACATGGAATATATCAATACCCAAAGCAATTTTATTCAGCATAGCTGTGGCTCTTCCAACAGGCATAACCATCGGCTGGTTGGTCCTGTATATTGGAATGTGAAACAATCTATGCTGACGATGTCTAGTGTAATTATCAGGAACATACAAACCAATGCTCTGCATAATTTCAGGCATATGTTAAGGTTTATACACAAATTGATAAAATATGACTTAAAGTTACTAAAAATCTACGCGTGCGAAGCCTCCCGGGTAAGCTAGTATATAATGCAACATGAATCCAATAGAGTTAAATCGATTAATATGATTTTTTTGAACACGGCTTCCCAATTACTTTGTTGAACCGAACTGCTGAAAATTTCTACATATCTTCAAAACAGTATATGCCAATGAAAAACTTTACAGAAAATGTACGATATCATTGTTAGATTATTGAAAATTGTAACAAAAAATGGGTACAATTAGTATTACTCACTACCACGAGAGTATATAACGTATGTGTTATGTATACAGTTCGTTGGAAAAGACGGAAGGAATGAAATATTTTCTATGTATTTTTAATATTCTACAATTTAATTTATTACAAAATGTTTGCTTTACGTTATATGTCGTGTATGTAGGTGCCAGTGGCGTGCGCTCCAGGAAGAACTCCCCCTTTCCCGGAATTATTATGGAAGTGGTTTTGTGATGAATTTAACCTGCCAACCTATTACAAGAAATAAGAAATAAAATAATAATTATATCGAATATCTCCAAAAGAACTATTTAAGATTAATTTATTACTTGTGTTGTGAGAGTCACGACTGCGCCACTGACGACAGGACGTCGATTCAAAAAAATAATAATATTATTCGTATTGGAGAAAAGTTTCACTACACCCATGTAGACGCATAAATAGATGTTGGCTCGTGATAGGCCTGATTTGTCACATGATAGAAATTAACCAATGAGATCTTTGGTGGAGGGGGAAGCTTCTAGAAGGAATTTCCGATGGAAAAAAGTTTATAAGTAGGTGTTGGAGCGTTAACTCGAGAGTTTTTGAAGGGATTTCAACCGTTAGGCCACGCTCGTTTTGTTTGTTTCGCGCGTTTTTTTCGGTATCTGAGATATAATTTCCAAAGCAATTGGTTTCGGTATTTAACAATCAGTTACGAAAGCATCCAAATTCTTCGCTGTTATAGTGTCAAAATGTCAGTATTAAAATATAGGATTATTACAAATGCCTGCGTTTTGACGCATTTTCGAAAGACAAACAAAATTTTATCTGTTATGACGCCATCATACAAGCGTCAATATAGAGCGAAATAATTAACGTCTGGTTTATAGTCGAAATTTAGGGATGCGTTACTTTGTCTTGTGCTTCGATTGTTTTAAAATCATTTTTGAATTTAAATCGGGATCTCATTATTGGAATAAAAACAGTTAGGATTCTTTTAAATGTATTTATAACCATCGAGAGAATGAAGAAGAGATATGTGCCAAATGGGAAGCTGGAGGAACAAGATTCACACTTATGCAGAGTCTGGAGGAAGGGCCTTCTGAGCTACGGATTCAAGCCACTACAAGATTTCAGGATGAGTACCTTTTTAGTCTATATAATAGTATTGTTAAACTGTTTCTAATTGTTCTAAAATTTTTCTAAAGCAAATTTATCTACAGTTAATATCGAAGTAGGCAGTATATTTTTAGGAAAGATACATATTTAATTTCATTAAGCATAATTCAAATCATTTGAAAGAGGATTTAAAATGTAGTTGAATTTGGTTGTTTTGAGATTGCGTCGTTCGACCCCTGGGAGACGTTCAATCATGAGGACAAAAATCCATAATTACGTGCATATTCTCTATATATAAAGAACTGGTTCTAACTAGAGAATTTCAAAAAGTACAGATGGGTCATTCCTCAATGGGGCGAATTACACCTGTACTTGATTGAAGGAAGTAACTTCTAGGTGAGAGCGCTGTAGTTGCGAAATAGTTAATTCCGACTTGTATGAATATGAGAAGAGACAGTGTTTGACTGAAAGCGGTAACCAATTCATTTTTAGATTCATTATAAATAATGCAGTTAGGATTGAAATAACAAGACTCGTCTTGCGATGGCATCGTTCAGTTTTGGTGGTAGCAAGCATGGAGTATAAAGACCATGATATACGTCCGACAATGGGTTTATAAGTAAGGCTTTATATACCTAAAAAGGAGACTGCCCGAAATAACTCATTAGGTATGACGTTTGGTCCGAAGTCTGTGTTGTTGACCCCCGGAATTAGTTCGGCGTGATTTCTGATGGATCAGTTATACTAGAACAACCAAGAGTTATCGTAGTGATGCCTTCAGCATCAGGAGTGCGTGAAGGCAGATAGATTAATCCATATATATATTGATTACGAGTAACAAAATTATGACGATATTTTAGATTCATTATAAATAATGCAGTTAGGATTGAAATAACAAGACTCGTCTTGCGATGGCATCGTTCAGTTTTGGTGGTAGCAAGCATGGAGTATAAAGACCATGATATACGTCCGACAATGGGTTTATAAGTAAGGCTTTATATACCTGAAAAGGAGACTGCCCGAAATAACTCATTAGGTATGACGTTTGGTCCGAAGTCTGTGTTGTTGACCCCCGGAATTAGTTCGGCGTGATTTCTGATGGATCAGTTATACTAGAACAACCAAGAGTTATCCAATATATTTAGATTCATTATAAATAATGCAGTTAGGATTGAAATAATATGACTATGGAGTGGAAAAAGACAAGAACCAATCTATTTTAATCCCATTAGACGTAATTCAAATCATTTGAACGCAAGAGAGGGAGCGAATGAAGTGGGTTGATTGTTTTGGGTTTGCCCCGCTTTTTGCCAAGGAGACGTTCAATCATGAGGACAAAAATCCATAATTACGTGCATATTCCCTATATATAAAGAACTAGTTCTAACTAGGGAATTTCAAGAAGTACAGATGGGTCATTCCTCAATGGGGCGAAATTACACCTGTACTTGATTGAAGGAAGAAACTTCTGGGTGAGAGCGCTGTGATTTCGAAATATTTGATTCTGACTTATATGAACGGGAGGGAGAGAAAGTGAATCGGGTTATTAATTATGCGCAACCGATTCAGGATACACCCCTGAATATTGCGATTTCGTTCGGACGTTAAAAAATGCTTCAACGATATTTGAAATAAAGTATTCCCGTTATCTACACGAATTATTTTGCTCAGATAACTCGTTTAATTATTGTATAAATATAGTCACATGGTCATAGGAAGTTGGTGAGGTAGATTTATTCACTACGCTTTGGATATCTATGAATGTATTGACACATGGTTAATATATTCTGTTCACGTGGAATGTTCCATTGGTTAAACATACTTGTCTTCATTCTACGAGGAGGAATTCACATTTTCATTTACCAAGAAATTATCTTTATACTCCACAGAGGATAAATTGCAATAATCAGCTTTAAACTAATAACCAACATTCTTCTAGACGCAAGGACCCCTAAAAAGAATTAGATGCCACTATTAATATCTTCCAACTTAATCTTTTAGACGCAAGTGATCCCTAAAGTTTTGGTATACCTTGGATTTACATTTTTCCTCGGAATGCTGACGATTTGTCGAGGCAATGGAACATACTACGTGGCTATATCAAGATTTAGCTTCGGGTTGTTTATCAAGGTAAAGGAAACGCCAGAGAAAATGTATAGAAGGAAGTTTTTCATGGCATTTTAGGGGCGGGACGATGGGGCCCCTTTAGCGCGGAAACCGAGGATATGTCATTACCCACGGACATCAATCCTCCTTTCCATAGATTCATTTTTAAAAACTTGTTAAATAAATTCCTAACGAGAAACGTGAAGTTCTGTTAGCGACAGACACCGCATACTCGGAAGTAGACCTATTTTCAAATTATTAGACTCTCGGTTTGCAGATAAATACAGTTTCTACCAAGATAACCAATCCAGAGGCGAATCACTGAAACAATCTGATTATGTGTTTTTCTCCAAACTATAAATTGTATATAGAAGCAGCCAACAAAAGTAAGCAAATTTAAAAACAAAATGATATGTAAATGTGCCTTTTCTTTCAGATATTTTACGGTTCTGTTATGGTTAGTTATTCCAGTAAATGTAAACTCTAAACAATAAATTTTATACGTATTGTAGTCAAGTCCGAATTAAAATTATAAGTATATTATTATCTTTGTATGTGTAAATATAGAATTTCCAACACGTTTTCTGAAATATTAGGGTTGCCACGTGCGTCACAATAGAGGGGGAGTTATAGACTAAAGACGATATCACGAGCCAATAACTTAGACGTTTCTGTAGTAATTGAGTGAGAGTATAGTGATTTATTTATTTATAAATTAGGAAAAAACGACATCATGAGCCATTTAATAGATAATCTAGTATAGAGAGATATCCTGGTAAACTAGGATAAAAGCCATTAGGTAGTATTTGCATTTAGAATGAAACTTGCGGTAACTTAATAGGATTTTGATATTAATTAAACATCGATAAGAAACATTACGACCGCATCGCGTTCTTACAAAATAATCCTTTCAGTTCATTCAAAACGGATAATTCTAACCTTTTATCTACGTAGAGATACTTATAGGTTATTATCTATTTTATAATGTGTATTTCGGAACAGTACGATCGAGATCAGTAAGAGTATTTTAGGTTGCGTATCTGAATTAGAACTTATATTAGATGGTTTATTAATTTCGGTTAGATTTAAAAAAAAAAAAAATTTTAGTTGGTAGCTTCGGTTCGGTGAGCCAAGGCTCAACCACCTTATACACGGTTAGGTCAGGAATTTCACAGTCTGTCTATCATTGTTTGCATTTCAAAGCCCAAAATTCTTTAAATCATAATATTTTTAAAAGGTCAAAAGGATTTTTTTTATTTTTAATCAAAAATAATTCTACTTCTCTGAAGACTCATGTTGAAATATTAAATATATTGAATGTATGAAACTTGGGGTATTGTAATAGCAAACAATAAAATTTTCATAATTCATAATTGAGTATGCAAATTGACGGGAATTTTTTTTTTTCAACCGAATAATATTTAATGAGTTTTAAAAATGTTCAGCAATTTTACGCTCCGTGTATGTATGGACATATAACTGATTAAAATCAAGAAGAATATTTAAAATTTATTAATCATTTTCACTTAGAAAAGCTAGATTCAGCAGTTAACTCGCTATCTGTGCTAAATTATTGAAAACTATTTATTGTGTATTCTCTTGGTAGTATTTTCCGAAGGTCGTATCCATGAACAGATTGAGAGCTTGATTTATAATTCAAAGGTATTTTTTTATATCCTTATATCCGTTGAGATAACTTAGAAATTCCTGGATTGCCGGAGCCTTTTTTTACTACCCAGTGGTGTTATGAATGTGTGTAAAATATCCAAAGCCTTATTTATGTTTCAAGGAAGAAGATATGAGAAGATAATAAATTCTCATGTTATGCTTACAAATAGGAAAGTAAAAAGGTAGAGACACAATAACATCACATTTTCATCAAAGTAAAAGTATAAATAACTTTTTCTTAAAGTTGTGAAACGAATAATGATTTTAAAATGCGTGATATTTTTCAAAGGCTTTGTGTGTTGTATACTAAGATTTGTGGTCTGTATACAAATACTTACTTATACTTGAATTGTATGCTTTTATATACGGATAGGTAATACTTTGGCTATAGTCGGGAAGAGACCTGGAAAACGAGTTTGAAATTAACGAGAAGGATTCGAACAGAAGAGTTGTTTGAAAAGGGAAGTGAATCCTAGATGATTTAGAAAGCGAGAGTGAATTAGAAGGAAGCTCAAATTAATGGAGCGGCTTAAGATTACACTTGGCGAAGTCCGTTATTTCGCCGCTCTTAATAATTTAATTATTTTTAATTCTTATACTTCAACTAAGCAACTTCTATAGCAAAAATGAAATTTTTTGGTACCTTAAAAACCATTAATAAGTTTATAATCAGTGTTATTTCATCGTAATATAATATTCTACAAAAATATAAAATACGTAAAGAAAACTTTACTTTTTATTTTATCGCTGACTGTTTAATGTAATAATAACACACGAAGAAAAATTAGAACTATTTGAACGTTGTTTTGTGTTTGAAAACTGATTTAATATTATTAGACCATTCGAAATTTGATGACACATTTTGTTTTTTGCCATCACATCAGATTTTTGAGAAAAAATATTTTTCATGTATGTGCAGGTAAAATGTTTTATTATAATTATGACATTTTAATCCATTTACATTTCTATTTGAGAAAAACTTATAACATTAGTGTGTTGAAGGTTTTTCAGAATGAAATCACTTTGTTTTTTCCTCAAAATTACGCTTCATTGTATTTCATGGTTGCTGAATATATTGATTATATCAATAATTAAGACATCATGTTAACATTCCATCTGCACTAATGTCTTGGTTCTATTTCTTTTATATCCTAGTACCCTTTTTCCTGTTCTTTGTTTACGTCTAATCTAACCTAACATGTTGATTTCCTGGAATGGGGCTTGAATCACCAACCACTAGACTAACATGACCATTAGGTACAACAACAAGCTACATATTAGTTTAATTTTTCATATTTGGAATTTGTCTTTGCAACCATTATTTAATATACTATTATTAAACTAATTATACTAATACTAATTATAATTATCCTAATTATAAGTAGACAGTTTATTATAGTGAAAACAAATTTAAAAAATAAATACATTTATAGAGACCAATTATAGTAATACAAAAGACGCACAATCCTCTGAATCTTTCCTTTTTTTACTTAAAAGCCAGTGCGCCACGAGCGCTTGAAATTTATTTAAGGGTTTCTTCGAATGTGATAAATTCCTTTCATAAGAATTTAATAGATTTTAAGTGCCGGGAATATATAATGTCGTTGTCCACATTATTTTGCACAATATTTTTTAATAAAAAAAAAATTATACGCGCATTGAACTTGTTTTATTTTTTTTTGCATTTTGCATTTGCATTTTGACAAGTAAATATGATTTATTTAAAAATAAAATAAATAATATTAGTTTTTTCAAAAAATAAAATGATTTTTCGAAATTTTCTTCTGTAACTTTCAGAAGAAAGTCATTTTGAATTATGCAAAAATGATAACTCTGTTTAATTTCACTATTTATTTAAAACAGTTAGAACGTTTTCGATGCTAACGCATCATCGTTAGTAATATGACTAATATGTTATTTAAGATAAAAGGACGATGTGAGTAGTGGGGAGGATATTAGAGTCAGATGAGTATATAAGCGTGGTCATTAAGCACAGAAAAGGGATTTAATATAATGTTTTTGAATATTAATTAGTATTCAGACTTTAAACACACACCCAACCGACTACAATCACCACCCCACTCCTCACGTTATCTTTTTGTCTTAAATTTAGTATGAGAAATATTTTTGAAGATGAAGAAGAGCCTAGAAAATATACTAATCATTATAATTATTTTTTAATATTATTTAAATAAAATGAAATGTAACACAGACAAAAAAGGAATGTGGCGTGAATGACCAATAAAAAAGAACTTACCGCAGAGGAGCGTGATGAAGAGGGCGAGCGGCCGCCCCCCGCGCATCCTCGGCACCATTAGCGGCCTAGTCCCTCCGCATCCCGCCCGCACTCGAGTCCTGCCACAGGATATCTGCTGGACCCCCTCCCCGGCCCTCGGCGATAACGACCCGATTCGTGTCGAATTTCCCGCAAAGACTTCGTTTTCCGAGATTCCCGCTCACATTTCCGCGCAAGAACCCGCGGCTCTGTGGAGATTGCCCAAGTGCGTTTCACGTATGGCCGGGGAAAAACTCATTTCCTTCGTCCATATTGGCCGGAACAGATCTTGTTTGATATCCACTTTTTAGTTTGTTTGTTTGCTACGCGCTTGTTAGGAGAATTTTGTAATGTCTATTGTTGGAATGTGAGGAATAGAAATAAACAGGATGTTGTTATATTATTGATGGATTTGGCTATTAATTGTAGAGATTATTTATGATGATTCTTATATTGGGTGAAATACATAAACTATGCTACCTCTACTTGAGTTAATTGTTTATAATATATTACTGCTCAATTCACCTATCCACATGAAAATTCTGTACTTTAAGGCACGTATATACTTTAATACTTCACCTATCGATGAGAGATTCTGTTTCTCTTCAAATTGTGTTTAAACTCGGTAACACAGTATACATTTTTCACCCAATTTCATGATGATCAGAATATTGTGAGTGTATCTGCTACGGGTCACATTTTTCACCATGGGAGGAGATACTCATTCTTATGTACAAAAAGTCGTAATTTTGTTGGTAAAAAAATGGTTTATATGAGAAGAAATTTAATTTTTTTTTGTAACTGACAATAAAAATATACAAAAATATAAAAATGACTTTAAAAGATGCTTTTACTATTTATTTTGTATTTACAGATGCTAAAATTATTTTTTAGATTAAAAAATGTCTACTGAAAATTTTGATATTGTGGATTTGTTTTTCACTCTGATGAAAGAAATTGTATTAACCAAAATAGATTGATTTTAATAAATAAACCATAATACCTACTTATAAACAAGTGAAATACAAATATGGTAAATTTCTAACCGAAATGTTTTTGCTGTAAATATTAAAAATAATTCAATCATTTTTATTTATCATGATACAGGTCAAAACTTAACAAAATTATCTGCATAGGTCATTACACAATATTACATTTATTTGCATTGGAACTTCAACGTAGACTCATTTGACAAGGCAATTTAAAAAAAAAATGACCTGACAAATGAGTAATGTTTCTACATACGAAAAAACTAAATCATTAATAGGTGACTTGCATTTTATGTACAGACTGCTAAACACAACAATTTTCGTTACACTTGAAAGACCGACTACAAAACAGAGCTCATCTGAGGATGAGGTGAAAGAAGCTGAGAAATCTGTCACTGCAAATGAGATTAAGGGAATCTTTTAAATGTGTGAAAAACTCAAGAGTAGGGTTGTAGGAGTGCGAGCAACTAATCTTTTCAAAGAAAAACCGGTGTCATACATTTATCTAATTCTCAAAAAGAGGCAAAAGCGATTGTCGGTGCATAGGTTCCTGGTTAAAGTCCTACGAAAAGAAAAATATTTAATTCACTAATAATTGATGAATATTAAGTATTATGCCATGGCAAATAAATAAATTCAATCAAGTCTTTTATTTTAAATTTAAATATTAAAAATAAATAAAAATGTATGTACATTTTGGAACAATTAATTTGATTTGAATATTTTTGCTTAGATATGCTCGTAAGTAATGGTTCCGCTATATTTTTTATTCATATAAGCAGGAACATATATAAGTTGGCTGCTGAACTTTAGTCTGGTTTTTAAATGATATGAGAACACATTGAAATCATACTCGTTCCAAATTATTTTACTAATTTTTTATTTATTTGTTGATAAGCTCTAAACAAACATATTTTATTTATTTGAAAAATAGAATTCTTATTTTTTTATAAAGTATATTTAAAGCTTACAAACCGTATCGTTACAAAACCCATTCATCCAATTCACCCGGAAAGATCGGCAAAAACAATTATTTGACCGTTGAAAGAATGGTCCGTAGATAAGTTTGAAACTGAAAAGCAAGTAACTGTAGGAGTTATTTACGAGTTTGTTTACCTAAAAACTACCCTCTTATTCCTTTCATCCCTCGGCGTAGAGGAAGTAAGTACAGAAGCTTTTCTGAACAACTTTTCAACTTACAAGCGATGCAGTTAAAATAATTGCTCAAGTTTCCGTGGGGTTATGCTGTAGCTTTTCATATTGCATAAAGATGAGAATGCAGAAATATTGTGGTCGGTACAAGAGATATTAATAACTGTATAGAATGAGAGTGTAAATTTGTTTCCAAATTGAAATCTTATATTAAATCATACGTGTTCTCAGAACGTACAAACAAAAATATTGTTAACAAGTGAATCTTTAAAAAATTTGAAGACATGCTTTTAATATGGGGTACCACTTTCACCGCGAGAAGATAAAGAAATGGCACACGAGTGATAATTGCAGAAAATACTACGCATATTTCGTATCAACACTCTTTGAACCCGTGGCATTATTATGTTGAACGTTCTTTTTGTCAAACCGTTTTTTTTTCTAAATCAACGTTATCCTGAGCATATATATGTGGGGTATAAAAATAGCCTATGAATTAATAGAAAACATGCTCTTGCAAGGGATGGGCACATAAAATCGTGAATTCAATACATTTTAATTTAGTAATCCATGTTGACTGCATTCAAAACATTTTAATTTTTTTTTTGGATATGCTGCATTTGCTTTCATACCCCACACATGTAATACTCCTATATTGCTAGCAGGGTCTGGAAATAGGCGAAATCACTGCAGTGCAGAAATATATGTTTGTCTCACCCATATCGGTGTCACTTCGAGTCTTATGCGCATGTCCGAGAATTAATGTCAATTTATATCCAATCAGCTCCGCCACATGGGATAAATGAGAGTCACGACGATTGCGCACGACAGGTCAAGTGACAGCATTGAGATTAAAGTAGCATTTTCTACCCCGCTTAGTCCATGACACCTCCACTTATGGGCTTTAGCAATATAGCCCTATTAAATATATGAACCTGAGATATATATATATCGAACATAACCCACATTTATCGTATTAGACATTTTGTTCCGACGCCTAATGTCAACATTGAATCAGTACCGACTATTATAAAAAAATTGAAATCGGAACATTTTTTTGTTCGGCACTTTTAATAACTTTATGGAAAATTTTAAATTTTTATCAAAATAATGACCAACTCTCGTCGACAATGATTAAGTGCTATATGGTCATTCACTTTATGTAAATGTTGAAAGTTTCAGAGCTCTAGCAAGTCGGGAAGTTGGTAAAAAATCGATTATAAGATTCGGCCACACTAACAAACAAATCGACAAAGAGTTAATTAAAAGCATTTAAAAATATATACTAGTCTATAAAAGGAGTTAAAAAATTGAAAACAATAATTTTAAGCGTATTCTAGCTATAATGTTAATTAATTCGAAAGTATATCATACCTACGTTAAAAATAATATTGCTTAATATTCCGCTTTAAAAAATATACAAGTGTCATTACACCATCTACGAAATCTTTGTTTACTATGTCATGGGAAGGACCATTGATCAGGGGCCTGCAGTGAGAATAAAAAGCATGACTTTTTCTAAGCATATATTTTGAGAAAAAAAAATGAAATAAAATATATATCTCGTAATATTCCCATCACAATAATTAACATATTATTCAGATTTTAATATTTCATAATATTCTGTCAGATAAATATTTAATTACGATTTTTTTCAAATATACGTTTAAATAAATGTCATTTTTCTTGTTTTCACTGCTCTGCCATTAATGTCTCTAGCATAGTCCATTCGAATATATGAAAAAACTGATTTAAAACATATATACAACATTTAAATATTTGATAATCTATGGATTTTCTTACTATGGAATTGGTGAACGTTGCATTGTATAAAGGGATCACTAAAGCCAGCTCATACAGTTCATAAGCCCTGGTCCACTCTAAAAAGACTTCCATATAAATAGTTTAATCTCTGTGAGATTTCCATAATTTATCTTTATTATTTAATCTGAAGGTTCCAGACAAATTAAGGCATAAACATGCAATAATTTGAAGTCTAGACTGAAGAAAATCGGATCAACTACTACCATTTGACATAATAATGTTATTTAATCATTGGTTTTCTTTGATGAGTATCGAAATTTAAAATTTACTATATTTTTGCAGCTAGAATAGGACTGAATAACCTTCGGATGTGATACCGACTGCCTCTTACACAAAAATAATTAAAAATCTTATATTTATTTCTTATAACAAAGTGAACTATAATATATATAATCAAAAAATGTATACAGGGTTATTTGGAAAACATTACTAACCTCACGGGCCTATGTTCCTGACTTGATTATGACTCAAAAATGTTCAAACAACCATGACCTAACAGTTATGGAAATATGTGACATAAAAGTTTGCATGTTTTTCTCAATATTATTTTTTATAAAACATTGGACATCATTACAGTTACGTATATCGAATATATACACATAATTCCCCTTAATAAAAGTCCTTAAAATTTTATGAATAAATTTCCCATATTTTCTAAAGCTTTGAAGCAATCAAAATAATATCTTTTCTTATTTTATACACGTAATGTATTTAATGTAGGTAAATTAGCAAGAACACTTTAGTAAATACATTTTAATTAAGACCTATACAAATTTATTTTGCAGACTAAGATGGGTAAGAAAATGGTTACCTTATGCTAAATATTCTCAATTCAATCTCTTCAAACTGTGAATCGAATTAATTGGAATTCGTATTACTAAATATAACTACCTACGTAAAATGGATTTCTATACTCGTAAATTACTAAAATATATTATAAAAATATCCCGAATTCTATTCAACCAGTTTTCTATACTAACGATAAATTAAAACAAGTATGTTAAATAATAAGGATAAGAATGATTCTTTGAAAAAAATTTAGTTTAAAACTAGAAACGAAGTTATGAATATTAGAAACATGTGTGGAAGTCTTTTCATACGACGGTCCAGGGCTTTCAACCTGTTTGAGCTGGCTTAAGTGGTTACACCACCATCATAATAACATCCACATATTATCACATTTTTAAAACTCCTATATATGTTCAAATCTAATAATCTTTCGTTTATTTAAATAGAAAAGCAAGCGGCATCCATAGTTTTTTCTCATGTATTCATAGATTTTCGCAGCTGGTCTGAAAGATACGTCTATATTTTGATTCGTAACGATTGTAATTATTTTTGTATAGGAAAATCATGTAGAAATTTTGAGATAAGGAACAGATGTAGAAGTAGCAATAATTATTCCTCATCCTTTGGTTATAGATCACTATTTTGATATTAATAAGAATTTAAAAATTTTGCATAAAAATTTTGCACAAGAATTACAGTTTGATAAATTAAAAATTAAAAAAAAAATTTTTTATTTAAATTTTTAATTTATCAAACTTATTATATATATTAAAAATAAAAAATAATAATTTAAAAATAAAAAAAATTAAATAAAAAATTATATACAAATATAATTAAATTTTGAATTTCTCTCCCACAAATAACATAATTCTAAACAGACTTGCTACGAATGAATAGGTATACTACGATTTCTATGATTGAATGGTACTTTATTTGAGAAAAAAACAGGATGAATTAAAATGAGCAAACAAAAACAGAAATATCAAATAATGAAACTGAAAAAATTAAATGCTGGAACCTGGATTCGAATCACGGACCTCTGTCTTTCGCGGACAGGGTTTTACCAAATTCACCATCCCAGCCACTTAATAGGTCGTCAATATTGTATAGTTATACGGTCCAGCATTTAATTTTTTCAGTTTTATTATTTGAGTAATTTATTTCGTATCAAATATCATGGCACTCTGTTCCTTAAAAAAAATGATGTTTACTAAAATATAATAATTTTGGATTTTAAATATCCCACAAGTCGGAACAAACATAAAATTAATATACATGTATATTTCAATAAAGATCGGGGTTTTATATGCTACTCGGAATTTCAGTGTCTATGAATACTATACGTTAGGTAGATTTGAGAATGCGTCCTGGAAAATACAAATTCAACCGCAAGAAGGTACTAGACCGTCGCTTATTTACAAAGTTTTGGGTGGGAAGCGTGTTCGCAGATCCTCAAAACTCTTGGAGGACATTGTAGAAAAGGTGTTGAGTAATTTCTTTTGCACATTTTTATGTTTTGTACATTTTGCACGATGAGTGGAAGGAATCAAATATCGCTACTTTGCATTGTATCTCAAAGATATATATATATCATTCTATAGATACGCAGCCTAATATTCTGGAGGTGGGAGAAGAATTCTTTTATTGCCGTCCCTGGGGTGAATTTTATTTCACTAAGTGTCATTGATAACCGATACCTTGTGCAATTTTATGAATTATCCTGACAATTTAACATAATCTACAAATAATAACAGCAATAGATTTCTACAACCAAGCATATTAATTGCTAAGAAAAGCACGAGCTTGTGATGTGTAAGCGTGCGAATTTTTAAATTTCATACTTTCACAAAAACAATTCACACTTGGTCAAATGTAAACTTAGGAATGTCGTAATGGGATGAATATGAATAGATTTGCCAATGATGGGGTGAATAGATCTGTCAATAATCAATGTTGCCACATGGAAAGAAACGATTTTTGATAAAAAATACCTTGCACCACTATTATTTTATTATCAATATCACCCAAAATCTGAGTCACTCCTGTTGACGGTATGTACGAGTATAATAGAAAAATAAAATACAAAATATGTACATATTGAAAATACTTATTAAAGTTCACTAAAAGATACTATTTTAAATAAAAAAGTTAAATTTGTTTTAGATTTTTATACGTATTATTGTAGATGTACATTATTATATGTGTTCCTTCAATATTCTTTATTTTTTCTCAAAGCAGGTATTTTAAAGTATACCTACGGTTGAAATAATTTTAAGATATATACAAATGGTTCTTAAAAGTTAATGTTATTATATAATTATCTTGAGCGAATAAAAATAATAAACACAAGCAGTTAAACATATGAAGTTTTAGGCTTTCCAGAACGAGGAACTGTAAACGGTAAGCACGAGTTTTACGAGATTTTTGGAAGGTTAATTGAAGAATTTTATTAGTCTTCCGGTTAACCCTAGTGATAACCTGAACGAAAACAGGTTTCGTAATTAAATTTTGTTAAGAGACGAATGTTTTAAGCCCGTGAAGGTAGGTATTAGCAAATATACTATAGGTATTTAATAATAAACACAATTAAAGAAAAGTATAAGTAAAGTAAAACATATTTTAAATTATAAATAAAGTATTTGATGTATTTAAATGAAAAAAATAGGTTGCTAAAAGATAGCACGTCTTTTTTAGTATTGTAGATAATGTACTTAAATATTTTATATAATTATATATTTTCGTTAATTTTTTTATATCTGTTTTAATTTTAAATTCTATATAATGCTTTTATTACAATAGAATTTTTTGGCTAAAAATCAAAAGAAAAAAAACACATTATTTCAATAAAAAGTGTTTCTTATAAAGCTGACCTCAAGATTCAAATTGACAGGGAATTAATGAATATTTTATGGATGATTACTAAAATTGAACAAAATTTAACAGATAATCTGGTTGATTAACACCACTAGCTACATACCAGAATGGTGAAAACAAGATGGTGAAGAATTTAATTAAAAGAAAAGGGCACTAAAAAAATGAAAACGGTATGGAATGTTAAATTTAAAGGAATGTTAAAAAATCTTTGTATGAAGTGTAGGTACTGATAATTCAAGAAATCGTGAAAAAAATCTGCTATGAATCGTCATTTTTTAAATTATTTATATTAGTTTCGCCGCCATACGTACGTGTGTGGAAATGCCTTGGAAGAGAAATTTAGCACACTTCTCGTCATCCAATCGAACTGAAATTTTGCACGTCGACTTGACGTCGATGACAATGCATTTTGACAACCTGACGTCTCTTCTCAGACTTGAGTCGAATTCCAGCTTTATTCATTTTAATCCGAAAAACCAATTGCAAAGTTAATAACTTTGCGAGTTTTTGTCCGATTCAAAAAAAGATCCGAAACCCGCTTTGGGACCTGATTTTTAGTTGATTTTCAGGATCTCCCCCCCTACTCCCCTCCCGCTGAGCTCTTCCCAAAGGCAAAATTTTATTTCCATTTTGAGACTCTTTTTCATTTGCAAATAAACATGGTGTTTATGAAAAAAATCGAAAATATGAATGATACAAAAAGTAAAAAAATTCGGCCGTCTTTTTTGATCCTTTTTCACGGCGTGACAAAAATAAAACCCCATTTTCGGGCTTTTTTTTACTCAGCGCTTCTGCGCTCGTGGGAGTTTCTGTGAGTGTCAGCATCGTTTGAATGAAATTCAAAAATCGAGTATCATGTTCGAATAATAGTTATAGGCGCCATATTTTGACCATTTTTCCATTTTTTCCCCCCTCCAGTTTTATAGAAATCCACCCAAATTCTAATTTTTCTGTTTTTTTTTAAATAATTCGGTTAAAAAAAATCGTAGTGAGATGCAACAACCTCCTACACATAGCGCGCGATAGTTCGCGTCAGGTCTACAGAAAATTTTTGTTCCGAACTGCGTATTCACGGAATGACGTTCGTTTTAGAGTTTTTTTTTGGTTAATTGATGGTTAAGAGTTGTCTAATAATTATCGCAATACAAAAAAAAAAAAATTTCTGAATCAAATTTTACATTCATACATAATGCCTTACGTTTTGTTGACATAGTGTACTGCATACAACTCTTTTAAGGAGGCCGATACCTACCAAGGTTTGTAGAGCAAATATTTTTGATGATGTACATATATACATACGAATATACTCGACACCGTATTTATAAAGTTTTCCTGTCTATAGCAAATTATTCTAGCGAGACTTCTATATTGTATAGATTAAATATCAAAAATAATAATTTCGTTGTCTGTCCATCCGTTCATCTGTCTGTGTGTTCCCGTAACTTCATAAACGTCCGTAATTTCGTTTGAATTCACATCTAAAAAACTATATTAAACGGCCGTAGATGGGGCTTGAACTCCGGGTCACCAAACCCGAATCAGCCGTTCAACACATATTGCTACGGACACCTTTTCGTGGAGCGCCAAAAAGATGCTATAAATATATACTATGGCTTAGCAAAGACGCGAACCAATAGCTGCACAAGTACAGCTCTAAAGACTAAAAGGCCTACGTGACGATACGAAAAAATGATTGCCTAAAAATTATTCATCCTTAGGGATGACTAAAAATTGACATTTGAAGGAATATTCATATAAATTGTAGTCACAACATAAATCAACATTCCTTACTATATTTAAAAACGAATACGTTTTATGCATGAAGAAACACGTGTGTACATCACTACATAATATATATAAAAAAATATAGTGGTAAGATTTCTACAATTTTTATTCTTCCTCTACCATTTACAACAGGTTCCAAATTTATAGCAATAATAAGGTTAGAGATTTTTATTCCCATTACGGAATACAAATCAGTAAATCTCTCTTAATTCCAGCTACTATTGCCTTCTCTAGGTAATATGTTTTAGATTAAACCGAGTCCGGTTAATCATTTATTAGTATTTGAACTGTTATGTTTAATTATATAATTTTTTGAAACAAAAATTTGTTAAATCATTTTTATCATCGCCACAAGTCTGCCTGCAAAGTTTCAGCTTGATTGGATTACGGGAAATGGGTTAAAAATCGATCCAAAGTTTTTCCGGCAGACAACAAACGCTACGAGTTAAAAGAAAGGTAGTAAAAACTAAATACATTACTTTACTAATAATTAAACTAACATTACTAGTAAAAACTAAATATATTTCAATTACTACTTATGTTAAAAAGAGTACATACATTTGAATCCATTTTAGATATCACGTGCTTGTGAAATAATAGTACTATAATTAGAGTTTACTTATTATTTCCCGGTATTTTGGCAAAAAGCACTCACAGTAAATCATTATATCAAATTTCAGTAGCGACTTTTGCCGTGCTTCAGTAAAGCGAATACTTCTTTCGGTGCGGTTTTGTAGTTTATATAACAAACAGTTCAAAAATATGATAAAAGAACGAATGTAAGAAAATTTTTAAATAAAAAAATCATAAATCAAATTGAAATGATGGCAAAAATCAAATAAAATAAAAAATAAAAAAAAGTATATTCAATACTTTTGCGTTGTCCTTATATCATTTATTTTATGCCTGTAGGGACGCTTAAAAGCTTTTATGCATGATTTCTCCTTTTTTAGCTTTATTAATCTTCTCATATTATTGTTGACACGATAAATTGGCTGCAATATATACAAAAATAATTGAATTATCATGTTATTTTATTGTTGGGAAAATACTGTATCAAGAATGTTGAATATAATACAGTTGGAAGTAAAGTATAAAATTCAAAGAATGTGTGTAATTCAATAATTAATAATAAAAAGTAATTTTTATTACTTTTTATTACATTACATTTTTATTACTTTTTATACATTTATCTTTAGCGACTTTTTAGTCGCCAAAGATAAATGTATTTAAAATATATAATCTACCTAGCATTACCCAGAAGAATTAACTGACTGAAAAATTGACGCAACATTCATAATTTTCACATTAAAAGTTTATTTAAATGGATAAAAGGTAATTTCAATTACAATATTTCGTAAACAAATCATGAATTCTTTAATAAATGTATGAAAAATATTGGTCAAGGTAAGAATAACACTAATGGACCAAGTGGGAATGGACCGAGCGGCTACAAGAGAAGTCATCTTTCTATATTTAGAAATACATACCTCAATTGAAGTGGTTTGGACACATCTTGCAAATATCATTACCAAGACGTTTATTCTTGGGAACAATGGAGGAAAGATAACCAGTATGGTGCGACCCTAAACAAAGCTTGGTTAAATAGCAACAAAGACTTTATGAAGGCATATTGGACCATGATAAGTCATCTATTATCGACGGAAGCTGGAGTAAATGGGGGTTTGAAAATAATATTAATGAAGAAGTATAGGTAGACAGACATACCTGTAAATCTTGAGTATAAAGAATAATAATTCCAGGAGGTATGGTTGAATGAATAGATAAATATTTTGTATCCCTATAATTTTTTTAATGTATAATACAGGGTGTAACAGAGGTAGTCCACAATACTGTAGAGGCAAATTCTTGCTTCAATATTGTATCGAAAATGTACAAGCAACAACCGTAAATTTAAATAAACGTAATTATATCAATAATTACGGAGATAATCGTTCAACATTTCTTAAACAATTATACTGAATTATTATTAAATTATACTGAATATTAAAAATTCATTCGCTTTAAAACCAGTCAAAAGAATATTTCAAATTTGCAGAAGTTTGAAAAATATTTTTGCGACTCTTATAATTTTGTTTGACTTGTGTTAAAGCAAATAAATTTTTAACATTCGATATAATTTCCTTGCGATAGAAATATTGAAAAAAATGCAAAATTTGAAATCGCATGTCTACATAACTTTTGATATAAGGACATTGTTGCTCAAACATTTTCAACAAATGATTTAAACATGAATCTACCTGTAATATTTTTTTAGACTAGCTTTGTTACACCCTGTACATGCGGGACGAGTACGCCAAAAAATAATTAATAAGGTCCCTTCTTGAAAAGGTGGCGAGCGATGTGAATAGGCTACCTTACTCTCCACATTCTACGGTAACCCCTTAGAAAATATTTTATTATACAGATAGGTAGGACGAGATGTATAAAAACTTTTTAGTCCGCCTCGTGCGGCACGGAAAAAATAACATTTATTTTATCCTAAAATTTTGATTTATTTCATTTCATTCAACGAACTCAAATACGAGTTTTTATGTATTATTAAGGTTAAAACAAAATAAAGAAGGAATTATGGAGAAGACAGAAAACGTCGTTACAAAAAGTTAATTTAAGAAAATATTTTACGTGTGAAAAATTAATTTTCTCTGAAAAATTAACGATCTGTGTAATTTAATTTAATTTACATACTTTACACATAATTTAAAAGATAGCATATTTACTGTTTTATATTATATCTAAATTTCTCAATCAATATAAACTACTTTTTTTTTAATTTGCACGAATTTTAAAAACAAAACTTTGTTTACATTATTATAATTTTACATGGACCTTAACTATCATATAAGTCATTTTTTACCAATAAATACACTTACCAATGTTATCGCCGCTCGAATTAATTCGTTAAAAATTTTTGCCACAAATTCTAAACACGTGGGTTGAACAAATATTATTATAAGGCTAGAGCGACGTGCAGCCCTTATTTCCAAAAACGTTCTAAGGACGAAATATTACCATAATAAATAATGATTATCCCTAATGGGATCTTGATTAAAAAAAATTACATCTCATTAAAAAGCCATGCCCATTCTGGCCCGAACAGGAACAATCATCCTTCCCATGGTGCAAAAAATGTGACCTAAAATAGGTTTCCGTCCCGTTCTGTCAGATGTTTTACGAGAGGTTATGACGCCTGAAAAGTGTGATGTCTCTGTCACTCCCGAGTATAAAGTCGCAGGAGGGAAAGAGACGTCTCAATTAACGGAAGAGTGGAGCTTAGTGCCTAAATGTACCGGGATTTGATGTTGAAAAAGGCGGTAAAAGAGCTCGGGTTCCCGCCTTAAACACGCGTCCGCGCCGCGAGGTGGTCGCCTCGCAACTAAATCTGCGCCATCCTTTATCATCCATCCCCGCGCGCTAAATGGAAATATAAGAATTTAGGCGCCAGGTTAAAATGTTAAACTCATTCCGAACACTCACACATTCAACATCCAATTTTCCGCACCCCTTTTATTAATCAGCTAAATTTATCAGCTAGCGGTCTCAAACTGGGTGAGCCGTGAATTCGCAGCCTGCCTGCATATAGGTCAGGGGTGAGAAAATTTTACGCAGCCGAGTAAAAAGGTTCAAATTTATGTTATGGTTTTTTTAAGATGTCAATGAACATGTTTTGACTTTTCGTCGGCGTGGTGGCGCTTTTGACGGTAAAATTTGTATTCGGAGACTAGCCATAACCCAGGTCAGGTCAACGAGACCGGGTGTTTACCTATCTAATCTCATTTGGTCCGGACTTATTAGCCTAATTTATTCATGTACATATTCAATTGTGCGACCGTGAGCTGTTTAACCGGCCGACTAATTTACTGCGGGCCAGATTTGGGAGCAATTGATTATTCTACCAGGCACTTGGACACCCTGGGACTGATGATCGCATAATAAAAATATTTATCGCTGAATGATCATATATACTGATTTTCTTAAATAATTTTTTGTAATTGTAATATTCTTGTCTTGTTTTTCTTTGTGCTGGGTTTCTTCCAATAAAAGATCTTGTTGTAGGCTCTGAATTTATTGGCGATACTGTTTTACAGAGATACGGTGATAACAATGAACAATAGCGATAGGTCTCGATATAATGCAAAAAAGCCCTTTCACTCGCGCTGCTTGCCCTTATATCCATTTACCCTCTCTGTCATACTCTGTCTCTTTTGCGCGTCGCCACATATGTTCCGCAGATCCATTACAGAAATGAATAAATATTTTTTTAACAAATAAAATAAGTCAATCGTTCTTCCCCCCAGTCATGGTTTTTATAATTTAAACTTATCTCTCTTGGGGGGGAGGGTAGATGTTATCTTTTTCTTGTCTTATAAATATCATTTCTTAATTGAGTGGAATCTGAAATAAATTTTCTGATGACATCGTACCTTGTTTACTGGTATTGAATTATGTCTCAAAAACAGGAATGTAGATAATAGAATATAATTTTAGAAAGCTACGAATAATGATATTAACAAATATTTTTTACCGTGGTTAAAGTACATATATAAAGTTGAAAATTAGTAATTATCATTGAATTTATTAATTCTTATTAAAAGTTATGTCTGGTTACCCTGTACCAAAAATATAATACTTACATACGAATTGAGTAAAAAACTTGCAGAAATGAGATAAAATCATTTGTCTTTATACTTATTAAAACGATTTAAGATGCTCAAAAATTCAAAATTCATATATGTTATTTTGTTGCAAAGCATCATTAAATGAAATATATCTTCTCTCATCTATCGCAGGAGATGAAAGCTGTTGCTGTCTCATTTTCACACTTAAATATCCCACACAGCTCTACATCTTACTCATTTCCCACAGCGCATGCGCACGGCGATTCCCGCTTCTCAGGTACCACCTACCAAGTACAAATGTTGACTGGAAGGCCAATGAAAATCAGGCGACTCAATAAAAAAATCTCAGCGCTGCGCTGGTTTTGTTGCTTGCGTCGGGGCGGACCTTTCTACTCGGAAGCGGGCAGCTCGGTTGGGACGCGTACACGAGCGCGGCAAAGGCGGCGCGGGAATCGATACCCAGCCTCTCGGGAAAGCGGCGCTTGACTCCTGGCAATACTGGGAACGTTCTAGAAGGCTTTTCGAATTTGAAAGCGGGTTGCATTGCATGTGCAACTACACAGGTTTACTACATGTGCAATGTGACGAAAAATATTATAAAAAAATAAATAATTTATATTGCATTCATTATACAATGTATTCACCAGAATTCGATTCTCGCGACTAGACTATTTACATATTATATGAATATGTGCTTTTCCTTTAGAACATAGCCTTAGAAAAAGTTATTCGTGACTCAGGAATTGAGATATAAACAACGATATTTGACAACTCTGTGCAACTATTAGGTTACGCTGATGATATCGACATAATTGCGAAAACTTCCGATGCTTTATGTAATGCCTTCATAAATCTTGAAAGTTCTGCCAAAAACATGGGTCTCATAGTAAACCAGCAGAAGACCAAATACATGGCCGTAGGATGCACCCAACAAATCCCAACTCTCTCGTGTGGAAGTCAAAATTTTGAAACGGTACCAAGATTTACATACCTAGGATCCCTGATAACAAGCAACAATAATACTACAGAGGAGATCGAGAAGCGCAAATCGCAGTTTTTTCCGCCTACAAAAGTAGATAAAATTCAGACTGCTGTCCAGAAACACCAAGATATTAGTGTACAAAACGCTTATTAGGCCAGTGCTCATGTACGCAGCTGAGACGTGGGTACTAACTAAGAGGAATAAGCTAGCACTGGACGGCCAATAGGGCGAAGGAGCTTAAGAAGGCCAAAATTAAGATGGAGTGACAACGTCCTCAAAGGTATCTCTGCCTTAGAGTTTCGAAACTGGAGAGAGCTGGCACTGGACCGAGATGAGTGGAGGAAAATTATTGAGGAGGCCAAGACCCACCGAGGGTTGTAGTGCCAAGAATGACGATGATGATGTGTTTTTGCTTATTTAACGAAAATGTACAAAATTATTCTCCAATTAAAAGAAAAACATGCCTTTATGCGAATACTTGAATTTCATTGAATATGCAATTTCGAAATGAGCGCATCTCGCACATATTGACAAATACATTCTTTCATATATATAAATGTAAACTAAATGCTCCCCTGCACCTATTATGCTAGAAAAGAGTACATATATGGTACTAGCTGTGCCCGCGCGGCTTCGCACGCGTAGATTTTTAGTACATTGTTTCGATCGTCTTAGAACTTTCGTGAACCTTCTAGAACATTTTCTTTCCAGAACTTTCAAGAAATTTATCGAATGTACAGGTACCTACTTGACACATCGATATATTCCGCCACTCAGTTTAGAACCTTATAAAACTTACGGGAAACCTACTCCTTCCAGAACTTTCTGGAGCAGGTTTTTCCGGCATTTGCGGCATTTGAAGCATTTGCGGCATTTGAAGCATTTGCGGCCTTCCCATAGCAAAACAATGTACTAAAAGCATATTTTCGGCACCCACTCCCACTCACGCTCAGCCACCCCCACCAAACTCGCAAATTTTCGATGCGACACCAAGGGCTATCCACCACCATAACCACAGGTGGGTGGTTGTGCTTGGTTGTGGAGAAAACTTGGCGGATAGGGAAACACGAGTTTCTTTTATATATATATATTATATATATATATATATATATATTATATATATATCTATATATTGATATATTGATTAATTCTCCTGTCGACGTCATGGCGTGTACAGAGTTATTTCAAAAACTCTAGCAGACCTGCCCTTTTCAAATTTATTGCATTGAACATAATTTTCGTTCTTTCTAAAGTAAAAGGTATTTGTAGTAACTTACCAAACAAAGTTGATCTAGCTTATAGTGGAAAAGTACCTATGAATTATCTAAAAATTGCAGACATTGCTAAGGAGAAACTACATACAGCAGAATTTATAGACTATTATAACGAAATACTGCAATGGCCAACTACAAACGAAAGAGAGCCTGCAGAAGAAGATTTTTGAAGAAAGTCGGTTAGGTGCTTATGTTTGATGTATTATGTTTAATTTTATATACCTAAAATAAAAGTTTTGCAAAATTCATATGGATTTTTTCTTTAAATTTTGTCTACTCAACACCATACATTTCGAAAAGGGCAAATATAAATATCTAAAAACGTAAATATAAAATCACACAAATATTTAACATCAAATATTTCTGTAATATTCGATTGCTAATTGCAATTTGTAACTCATTAATAAATTTTATAAATTCTACGCTACTATAGAAAATAATTAGTTTCATTCATTTCCCAAACATTTAACATTTTCAGACACGTGCCCTTTTCAAAATTGCATATTCAATTTTAAACCTAAGTTTTGAAGACCATTCCTAATGGGTTATGGATTAACCATTGTATATATTTCATAAAAATTATTTTGGCCATAAAAGTAAGTTTTAATTTGACTAGCGTTTATAAGTATTTTATATATCTTATTTATTTATTTTACTTACTACCTTATTTTATGTGTTATTCTGGTCACATAACTTTACCTTGATTGTAGGAAAAACTAATCCCCAATAAATGTGATTTACTTAAAAGGAATATTTTGATAATTTGGAGATATCTACGCGAGCTTTTATTCTGTTGTTCCATCGTGTTTTCTGCTTTTTACCTATGTATCTAAATGTGATATATAATTTTCGTCTGAGGGATTTTGGTGTGTCCGAGCCTCATCTTGAGAAAGCGTGACAAAGTCGAGACGATAAGGTGTCCAGATTTAATATTGAGAACTGAAGAAGTATATTGATTTGGTTATTCATTATTTTAGTCATTATATAGTTGATTGATTATCTATACTGAATGGAAAGCCTTACTGGAGTTGTTGTATTTTCTTAATTAGGGTTGTTTTAATAATGAGGTCAACACAGCGATTGCTGATCCAAGTAACACATAAAATAAACAAATTTGAAAACACGTCAGCATGATGTCAATAAATTCTAACCCATAAACAAAATGGAATACCTCATGACGATATTCATACTAATTATGTTTATGAAACATTGTTACATTTCTTTCGCTAAAACTGAAGTTTGTTACTTGTATCATTTAAGACAAAACACATTTAAAACTTTTTTTAATTAAGAAAATACAAGAATATTGCGGCGTAACAGTTTAATCAAGATAGCAGACGGGAGCACCTTATAAAAATACATTAAATTGAGCAATAAAACTTCAGTCATAAAACCAACTTTTCGCTCCCGACGATGACCGTACAAATTAAAAATCTTCTCTTTCACTTTTAACTGCAGAGAAAGTGCAAAAGGAATAAAATTCTTTCGCATCTTGAAATAAATAGCTTAACAAAACTACACAATAGTAGATGGAAAACAATAAACATTTTGTGACAGATAAGTTTTTAATTTATGTAGGTACAATATCTGTGTATAAAATTGAATATACATTACCTACATAATATGCCGTATCGATTCTGTATATTATCCTTCATTATTTGACCTAATATTTATTGATCCCAACCAAAGTTTGTCTTATATTAAATAGAAAACTTTCCAAATTTTACTCAATTGACGCTAGAAATCTAAAAAATACAGTCAACGCCCTCCCCTCCTTAATTTATTACCCTTTTCCCCCCCGAACCAAATTTTCTATACAACGTTACATTCGAGTGTCTGAGCAAAACAATGGAAAGTTACACAAAAATAAATATAAGATGGGTGACGATACCCGCAGGATCCACAATAATCCAGTTAATTTTATAAGAAAAGACTTCTTTAATACTTTAAGACGCCACAGACAGGGTGTCTCATAGCAAGTAGAAAAAACTTTACGGGCAGATTTCTGTCCTGATTAGTCGAAAATGTTAAAAAAACTATGACTTAATAGCAATAGTTATGGAGATATGCAATGGCAAAGTTTGCATTTTTATTCTATATTTTTGACTTATTTTTTTAAAAAAGTTGAACTATCATTAAAGTAAATAACATTGATTAAAAAAATTAATTCGCTTTGATACAAGTCGAATAAAATGACCTTTAAACATTGAAAATACATTTTTTTACATTTTAATACAGGTCATGGTTGCTTGAACATTTTTGATTCATCATCAAGGCAGGAATACACCTATAACTTTTTTGCTACTAGCTATGAGACACCTATATATAATTTATTGAATGACTTCACATACCTATTTATATGCTATTAGTGTATAATAATATAAATTTGAAAATGGATATGGACATTTCTGATTATTATTGATAAATTTATTGATGTAATGAACTGCAGTATTCTTTTAATGTTACTTAAATAATATATTTGTCAACGGTAATTAGATTTGAAACATTTTTTTAAGCAAGAGTTGTTATATACATTTGATAAGGATCTTATTAATTCGTGTTTTGATGTGAAATAATATGATTCATATTATGTTTTATTTTTAAATAAGTAATTCATATTTTGATCATGCGTAATAAGGCCCATTTAGTTTACGAGTTATCGTAACACGTATGAGTTTATATTCATTTTACGAGTCACAATCGATAAGGGAGCTAACATCTATTTTTAAAACCTTTGAATTCACAATGCCCAATATTCTAATGGATGATTAATCAAGAATAATTTATGAAGGCTAATTTGCTTTTCAGTTCGTTTATTAATTGGTAAACGTAGCATACACATATAACATTCCGTAAATATAACTTAATTAGTATATATTCGTTAATATTAAACTATAAAATTTTGATATATTATATTGTCCAAACATCTTATAAGTCTATTACATTGTAACAACAAATTGATTTCATTTTAAACACTTCCACGTTCAATTTATTGTTAGCAGCACAAAATCAATTACGTTTAATCTATTTTAAAATTTTAGCTTTATTTTAATAATTGATTCCATAATTACATCAATTCTGAATTTACGGTTTGTTTTTTCTTAACTATTGTTTGGTAAATACTAATAAAGAACACTGAAATGGAAGTCATTGTAACACTGGATCGATATATTGTAACATTGAATGAATTCTTGTCTAACTTGTGTCCTGTTGGTCTAACAATAATATGTCCCTGTAGATTTATCTATCACTTCACACGTGTATCGTGAATTCTCTTCTCTCCTGCTCTTCCCGGTTTTGTAATCTGCAAATGAAAAATAATTTTAATACCTTAATGACTGATATGAAAAAACACAAATGTCTAACATTTAAAGGTAATTCTTTGTCATTTTAAGATTTGGGGTGTTATTTAAATGGCACTTTTAACGGATGTGGCATTCTCGTAGCACCCCAACTCATAAAATTTCGAAAGCTTAACTCTAACTATGCGAGTATAGTCATCATATTTATCATATTTTACTTCTTCAGTCTATTCAGTGTAACACCAAAAATGTGAAAATCATTTTTTGAAATCAAAAAGATTTTAACGTTAAAAGTGGATATTTTGTGTGTAAAATATCTCCTTTTGTATATTTTTTTATGTTTCTTGTATTGTGTATTTTTCTTCGAATCTCAAACATTATATTTTGGAGTTCCACTGAATTGACACTAAGCAGTCAACATAAAGTTTACGGTAATTTACCAATAACTGTTTATTCGTAAAAAGAGACTTATTAAATTCGTGTAATTAATAAAATAAATATTACCCGTGTCATCAAACTTGACTTGCGGCAATACATGCCTCTTTCATTAAGGGCTAGATCAAATGCAATTTTTAAAATAAACGATTTTTATTACTTTTGAAAAATATTCATAAATTCAGTTATTATAATATCATCGAAAGATTTGTCAGATACTTCGTGATGCAACATTATAATTTAAAATATGTTTTACTTTACTTTGTAATACACACACACACACAATATACGTTAATAAATTACTACTATAGTTTCGAGAGGAGCAGTCCTTCTCATCATGAGGTATAGATAATAACTAACCTAATTACAAAATTTATCAATCTAATCGGGTAGGTCAGGGCGCGCGTGGTGGAGAAGGGTATTTTTTTCCCAAAAAGCTCTAGGAGTGGTAAATTGGACTGAAATGTGATATTATTTATTATTGTGTTTCTAGAATTCAATTTTTTTAGAAGTTCAACGGTTTCCAAACTATTCTATTCATTAACCATCCTCTATGAGGAACCGAGTGGAGTAATTTTAATTTGTGACTATCAAAACTATAGTAGTAATTTAATAGTAAGAAAATAATATGGTTGTAATTTTATTTCACACACACAATATACGTTAATAAATTACTACTATAGTTTCGAGAGGAGCAGTCCTTCTCATCATGAGGTATAGATAATAACTAACCTAATTACAAAATTTATCAATCTAATCGGGTAGGTCAGGGCGCGCGTGGTGGAGAAGGGTATTTTTTTCCCAAAAAGCTCTAGGAGTGGTAAATTGGACTGAAATGTGATATTATTTATTATTGTGTTTCTAGAATTCAATTTTTTTAGAAGTTCAACGGTTTCCAAACTATTCTATTCATTAACCATCCTCTATGAGGAACCGAGTGGAGTAATTTTAATTTGTGACTATCAAAACTATAGTAGTAATTTAATAGTAAGAAAATAATATGGTTGTAATTTTATTTCTCTCGAAACTATAGTAGTAATTTAACAACTCATATTGTGTGTGTGTATTACAAAGTAAATTAAAACATATTTTAAATCGGTTATTATAATTTCAGTTTCATTTCTAAAAAAATTAGTTTTCTACTGAAACAATTCATAAAGTAAAAAATAATTAAAACTTCTCATTCAGAAAAATGTATTATTAATTCGCAGAAAAATATCACCACAGGTAGGTAGACACAATTATGAAAAATTGCCAAAAATAGTAAATAATCAGAGAATATAAATGTGTATATTTTGGTAATGTCAAGGGAAATTTCAGAAATGTATATTTAATATTCCCTATTGACATTTCCATGAAATAAATCTACAGTACGTGCATAATTTCAGGGTTTATCTCTAATACATAAAGCCTTTTTGAATTCGCCGATATTCGGCAAAATTCAGCGAAACGATGTGAGATGATAATCTGAGGAATCATTTGCTGGGCGATCACGTTCACAATAATGGGGTAAGCTTAATAATTATTGATATTTAATCCTAGTTTTGCGTAATATTTCCCTTAATCATATTTATTTCGAAAATTAACTAACATTATACAAACGTCGGGAAATAGGTGATTTGATGTGCTTACTAAAAATTGTATCGGGCAACGTTGACTGTCCTGAACTATTAAATAGACTAAAATTCCATGTTCCCTGTAGGTCTCGTAGACACAACCCAGTCTTTCACATTGATTTTACCTCATCCAACTATCGTCGTAATTAATATTTCTTGAGGGTATGCGATGCATTCAATAATCTGATAAGATTATTGGAAATTGATCTGTTCGAGTGCAGCCACACAAGATTAAGAAAAATTTTGAGTGCAGAATTTTTTTCTACTTAATAATTTTTTTTCTTTTTCATTCTTTTTGTATTATTTTTAATATGTCTATGTTTTTCTGCTAGTAATTAAGTCTCTTTTTCTTTTGTTTAAATTTTTTATTCTTTCTTGTTATATAATTCTTAACATGCCTTAGTTTAATTCATAACATATTTATCATTACTAACATATTTCTAAATGTGGAGACCTGTAATTGGCCATCTATATTATATCAATGTTTTCTATGCTTCTTTCTTGTGCTGTTGGTCTTCCATGAATATTAAATAAATAAATAAATATATTTATAAAATGATTTCTATTGAAAAAAATATCTTCATTTTATATTATCTACATGTGTGTACAAGATATCTCTTCCTTTAAAATGTTTCATTACGTTATTTTTTAATTCGTGAGTTTAGTTGTTAAGAATAAAAGCATTTGAGATAAGTAATTATGTCATAAAGAAAATGTGTAAGCATGTCTAAAACTGTGACACCGTTATCTGTCAACCTAAATATTTCAGGGAGACGGGGACACATAATGGCAATTTGCTTTCGGAAAACATTTCACACCAGAGGCAAATAAAATGTGCTGCATTCAGAGATAATTTATAAAATGAAAACTTGCAGATATATTATGAACCATCATACTCAAGAGTAGATATATTATACAAATATACGAAAACACATAAAATAATAGACTGCATCTTTTATTTTTATAATATCGTGTCAGTTAGTAAATTAATTATTTTAACATGAGTTAAATTATATTACTATTTGATGTTTTGTTGTGATGTGTAAATCGATTTTTTGGTCATGGCACTTCAAGAATATTGAAGATATTTCAGAAAATGTCAATATTCAATTATATGTTAGTGATTTATTATAAATTAAATAAAATTTATGTAAGAATGGTGTCTGCAGTTAATTCATAAAAGTAATATTTATCATGCTAATGTATAAATTATATTAACGAGAACAGTGATTTATTATAAATTAAATAAAATTTATGTAAGAATGGTGTCTGCAGTTAATTCATAAAAGTAATATTTATCATGCTAATGTATAAATTATATTAACGAGAACAGACAAAATAGTTTAAAAAAACAGAGAAACAAAAAAAATGCATAGAATTTAATTATTTGTTATCTACAGTCCCCTTCAAAGTATTCTCCTATTTAGGTAACGACAAATACAAATATTGGAAATTAATTTAATTTATTACCAAAGAAACGAATTACATTGCAGTACTGTTCGTAATTGACTGTCGCTAAATGTCTTCCGAATATTTCTCATTATTGAACTATTCCTCCATTCGCACTAATTAACGCTTTCTTTATTGCTTATTTTACTTCTAGTAATTTCCGTTCAATGTTCACTCGTAGTAACTAGTCACTTGCCCCAGTATTCTTCCTTTATTCCGCTGGTATTACTGGTAGTCACACCATGCTTGCTTGCTTACTAATATCACGTGTTGTAATATCACGAATCACTAGTTACACTTGTTAACGCTACGGAGATATTACCTAGTTGTCTTTACGAAAATAAACTGCTCATACCATGTTGTGTGACGCCTTTTATAGGTAAATTATTCTGAAAGGTTTGTTCTAGAAGTAACGAGAAGTCTGTAAAAAGTTCTAGGCTTTTCACTGAAACATTTAAGGGCATCATGGAATGTCGTAGAATCTTCAAAAAGAGAATGCGGTCACGCCTCACTGACTCTGTGTTGCGTGCGTAATATTCGGTTACGGATGACAAACCGCCGTTGCGTGACACCGTTGTATTATTATCATCATTCGGTCGGTACACAGACTCGCTACAATACTAGTGATAATCATTCGTATTTTTCTTGTTTTTAAGGAGAAAAAAAAATGAAAAGGATGCCAGATTAGGTGATTAAAGTGAATTCTAACACGTTGAATCGATTTTTGGCGTAAAACAATGGGCTTCACAATAATGGTTTTTGTGTACTAGAGCATTGTCCTGATGCATCATCCAGATTCCATTCGCAAACAATTCAGACCGGACACGCCTCACTTGCGCTCGGAACCGTTTTATTGCCTCCATGTAGAATGCTGCATAAACGGTTTGTCGTCCTTCGGGAATGAATTCCGGTGTTATTCCGCGGCCAGCTCGCCGCTGTCGCAGTGTTCCCATGTATGCGCATGAAAAGTATTCTTTACGGACTTAATTGTCAGTCCTTGTGTTATTTATACCAGTAAGCTTGATGTGGTTTATTTTATAGGTTTTAACATCTACGATCTTAATCATATTATTTTATTAAAGACTTTCTTTCACTAAGATATTAACGTGTAATGGTTGGTAACACAAATTAGTTTTCTACTAAATAGTAATTAATGCTAGTGAGGGGTTATAGACCTACGCCTACTGCTCCATTAATTGATAATTCAAGCTCCATTCGAGGATACCAGCAAATATGTAAATGGTTAGCAAATTTTTATATATTAGCAAATATATAAAATTTTCATAGTATAAGCGTTTAACAAAATTTGAAAACAGTATGAACATAAAATAGTTTTAATATACATAGATGTGACTCTTAAAAAATTAAATATTAATAAAGGTTCAAGTATGTAAATGAATAAATCTTCTCTGTTACATATTTAACTAAAACATGTTTGTTATTTAAATGAAACATCTCTGTTACATGTAACATAGTTAAAATCCGTTTGGTTCGAATATTATTATTAAATGTTACCTTCATATAATCAAATAGTATAAGAATTTTCTTTCCAATCCTAAAATTAGAAATTGATATTAAAATCTCGATTCCATTTATTTTCACCTAAAATACTATTCAACGATTAATTGTTGGTATAAATATTCAACTCGACTGCTCCTTATAAGTAAATTTAATATACCAAGCCTTGAGCTTATAATTTTCAATAGTAAGTACATTTGCCATTTAGTTTTATTTTATTTTACTTATATTGTTGACATTTCAGGTCGCATGTCAAATCACACAAAAAGCTGATGTTGTCGATTCTTTTGCACTCAATGCGCTACTCGATAAATACAATGCAAAATGAATTATTCAAGAGCTCTGGGACAGAATTAAGTATCCAGAATATTTCTTCCCTAAAAATTATAATGAATATTCAGGTTACGTGTCATAAATTTGGAAACTAATAAAATACTTTTATTCATTTAAACGATAAGTGGTGCAACTAATAAAAATAGGAAAATAAGATAACCATATTTAAAAATTGGCCTTTTTGAATTTTTTAAGAGACTCACGTAAATTCTTCCTAAAGTGAAATTTTTGTACGAACCATGGATATGTACCTAATAAAAATCAACAAAATGATTTTTATTTTCTCAATTCATTTCATAGAAAAAAATTATACTAAAAATGTAAAATTATTGTTGAAAATATATAACGTTTTTAATAAAATTTGCTTTAAAGTTCTAACAAATACATGTTTTCGTTTTTATTAATGTTTATACTTCCAATTTTAGCTTTTAGTCTACGTTTTATCCTGATGGCCCCGAGGCATGCTGATTATTCAATGAATGGTGGTTTTATACAAAGTGCTTTCTTTTAACAAATATAAATTATTAAACCACATTGCTTATCTGTTTAATGATATGACGTGCATATACAAGTCATTATTAATATTTTTGTCATTTATATATAAAAAAATATTTGAAAGTGTGTCCGATTTAATTAAAATGTGACTTTTACAATAGTTAAAAATATTTGTTTTTAATATCGTCTAAAAGGGACCAATTTCGTGGAACGAGCTAAATGTGAAAATATATTTTATATTTTTAAAATATATTTATATAAGTTTATCGAAAGGTCTACGCAAATCTGGAAGCAACTGGGCTACTCTCGTAATCACTAGGAATATGGATATCTATCGTAAATGTGGAGAAACTAGTCAAACAGTCTCGAACATTCGACAAACCAACATGTTTTGTATAAAAGGCGAGCGCACGTGCGGGAGACTTATTATTGTTTTGACAGTGCGACATGAAAGTGTCCACCATAGAATACGAAACTGTGCGGCGGCTCAGTGATGCCAGTGACAACAACAGTAAAAGAGCGAATTATAATCGGCCAGCGAAGAAGTTAGTGCCTACTTGCGAGCGAAATATTCGCAAATTGGTACGAATAGTGAATTAGTGCAATGCGACAAAGTGTGGCATATTTTATTTTGTTACAACTGTAACTCTAACTAGAGTGAATTTAAGAACTGTTCTTCCTTCATTCGTTCCTTTATCCTTCGTCCCACTCCGCCCGCTCCATTTCTGCTCAACATTTTTGTAACCCAAAACTTACTTACATTGTTACAATTTGGTCATATCATTAGCAATCATCAGTGGAAAGTACATAATTGCCATAGTTTACTTTTATTTATCATATAAATGTTAATTTTAACATTTGCTGGCAACTCTCTCAAAGACAAAAAAAAATGTGATAAATAAAACTATTAGATAGTTTTAGTGTTACATTTGCCTCCCACAGCTACGACTTCATGACATTATTATTACCTCAAAGAGTGACAATGTTAATTTTAATGCAAATTTTAAAAGGGTTTATGAAAAAATCATAAAAAAAATTAAATATAAAAATATATTTACTTTCGAAGTGATTATAAATATCAAATATTGTATAAAAGTTACTTAAGTGGATCTGAGTAGAGCTTCTTTAAATTGAAAATGAGTCGTTTTATGTTGTCAAAATTGTTTATTGAATTTAAGATACATTTATTTTGCTCGCTTCGACCGAAAATGTTTATCGCTTTTTAAACAACACGCATAAAGCTTTTAAACTACACGAACGTTTACGAGGCATAAATATAAGAGACTTAATGTGAACTTTGGAGCGTATCCTCGCGCCCAAGCCGCTATTATGGTCTACGGCCGCCCAGGGATTGCGGGCAGCGTGTTGGAAGCCCCTGATCGCTCCTATATTTTGGGAAATAAACCGAGATTTGCCTTCGGTGTGATAGGCGAGTGAAAAGATGGGGCCGCGGGACAATATTGATTTGGGTAGGATTAAAGTTGATGGCATTTTGGAGATTATAGTGGATATCATTTTTTATTCTGTAGGCACCTTTTTGATCGAGATATTTTTTTGTCGTGTCTTCCCGAATTTAGCCAAAAAAATTATTTAGTTGCAGTGTTCTGTTACAATTTTACCATTTACATTTATTTTTAAAATTCAATTCCTAATAATAATTTTCAATATTCATTCGTAACCGTAACTTAAATCCAATAGTATACATAAAAGTTTACATTTCAGATTGATTTGCCAATACACTTCATTGTTTTAACTAATTTATGAATATATAACTAATGATTAATTACTAAATGTAAAGTTGAAATTAAAAAAAAAGTCCGCCATTATTGTCAGGTTATACATAGGTTTATATTAGATGACTATTAGAGGATATTATAAAGTGTAAACGAAACCAGCCAAAAAAATATATTTATTTTTTTATTTTTTTTTATTAATATTAAAACTACATTTAAATCATAATACATTTGTCTATTACAATCTACTTAGATACATTTTATTTTATTGCTTTGCCTCTCAAAAAATGAGACTTGCTCATGTGCTTGGTGAGGGGCCTACACTTTATTAGTTTATTTTGGATTTGGCTTATTTGTTCCTTAGCTATATGTCTTGTTATGCATTGTCAAATTGTATCGATCAAAGTGTTGGTTTATTTTTTCTTTAACTATTGTAAGTCATCGATTTTCTTAATATCTGTAGGTAGGTGCCCAAGTATATGTAGTTTTGTTGACACAGTTTGGTATTATATTTTGGGATTTTAAAATTATTTTTGAATCTTAATGATGTGTTTTTTTCAAATTTAGCAGTTATGTTTTCTTTAATTAGTTGTATAATTGACGTTTTTTTGTAAACATTCTCTAATTTTGGAACTTGGAATTTAGAGAAAAGTAATTGTGTAGAGAAGGTTTTTCTTTTTTTTAATATTACTTTTATAATTAATCTTTGGATTACTTTCACTGTGTTTATGTTGTTATTATTTATTTATTTAATGGTCATGGAAGACCAACAGCACAACAAAGAAGCATAGAAAACATAGATATAATATAGATGGCCAATTACAGGTCTCCACATTTAGATATACGTTAGTAATGATAAATATTTATGAATTAAACATATATGTTAATAACATTTTGTTATAACATTTTATAACATATATGTTAATAACATTTTGTATTTTATCTGACCTATCCTGTTTCATGACAGATTAAGAAAAATAATGTTTATGTCATCACAATCTTCGTTCCCTCATTTTAGGAGAGTCCGGAGCAAAACACTTGACAAGACGCTTCCGTCTTCCTCTGTCTTGTGCCGCCTAGTCTGGGTTCAGTCTTTGCGTGAATCATTAAAACCCCGAAGGCTTATATTTTATTGAAATTCAGGTTTATTTTGCCCTTTTGTTTCATTCTACAGAATTGCTGTTTAATCACGTAGTTTGATCTGTTGAGGATATTTGCTTTCTCGAGTAGGCAAGTAGGCACTGTTATCTATCTTATCCATTAAAAAAATTATCAACTTTTTTATCAATTATCAAAATTATTACCTGTCTTTTTATATTAAAATAATAAGAAAAAATACTGCGGATTTCCATAATTTTTATATTATCAGATTTTGACAATATTCAGTTTCTTCTGTGTGTAGTTTTCTGCGACATTCCGCCATGTATATCTGACCTCTCTGGGCGATGTTTCGGATCCCATTGCAGGGTCCATCATAAGGGCCGATATGATGAGTATGTGCTGATGTTAAGGTTAATTATTGGCTTGCAATACCGTACCAAAAGGTGTGCAAGTTAAACATATATACAACATCCAAAAATTTGATAGATGTGGTAGTCTATCATGGATGGAATTGGTGAATGTTACATTATGTATAGTGATCACTTAAGCCAGCAGTACTATCGTAACCCCTATGAACACCCAAAAAGGCTTTCATGCCTACTTTCACATATAAAACAAAAAATATAGCTTCATCTCTATGAGAAATCTATAATATATCTTAATATTCTATATAAAAATACATGTGTTATATAGCTTTTTTTATTATTTATTTATTTTATATTTATTTATTTAATTTAATATTACAGAAAAATGACATTAGGTTTTTCTGTCGAATATCATCACTTCGAATTTGGAATCCTTTCGGATGACAGCCGTTCAATCATTGGTAGAATTCGGTGGCCTTAGGGGTAGAGTGAGATAACTTGAATTTCATTATGGCTGCACAAGGGAGTCGTATGGTAACCATAAACTTGCCGTATGTGAGAAACGTGGGACTCTCTTAATGATAACGTATACGAAATAATCGGGCGTTCTTAAAAAACTATGTGTGTTATGAATTTTTTTGACATGTGGTAAGATTTCATTTTAATCATTAATACATCTTATTTTTCCATTATTCTCTTAAGGAAAAAATCGTCATATTAATAAACTAAATTCTTGCGGTTTTTTTATTTAAACAACGTTCACATTCAATATCGTTGGAGTAAAAAATCAAACACGCTTTGCAGCCAATTACAAAAAATATTTTTGAACTAACCGTAAATATTTGTTTATATTTTTTAACCTTTTTTCGTGCTGTTTAAGTGATTTAATTTTTAAAAAGTATATTTTAAACAAAACACTATAAGTTGGGTATATATAAAAGCAAAGGCAACAATATCAAAAAAAATAATACAGTTATCGAGGATTACTAATTTACATAATATTATATATTAAGTACTGAATCGGAGATTTTATAGGACAGCTACACAAAATCTAAAATTCAGTACATATAGAATTGAATATTAAATTGTATATAAAATACATTTTAAATAAGCACATTTTAGATTAGTTATCCACGATGATTGCATTCAATATAATATATATACATATATGTATATATATATATATATATATATTATATATATATATAATATATATATATTATATATATATATTATATATAGAACTTTCGTTTGCTTTCCTTAAAGTTCGAAATAATCAATAACACTATTTTGGCTTTCCAACCTCGATATAATGAATGTGCTGAATGAATAAAAATGAATTTTTGGTATATTTTCAATTGTATTCAATTCAATTGTTAATATTAGACTGATTTCTGAATTCTGACTGATCCTCTACCCATTTGTATCGATATTCATTGTCCCAATATTATTATATGTTCGGTCTATATTAGAATCATTTTCAATGTGTATAGGTATAGTTTTAGAGCTAATAATCAAAGCATTGAGAGAATGTCGTTATTGTTCTCGGTACTCATGCAAACTTGTGACTGATTTATTACTAAATTATTAAATTTATGTATTCTTCACCAACGAAAGTAGAAACATTATTTCATTAATAAATTAATTTTATGAAATTATGTTACTAACTGTAAGTATGGTATTGAAGTGATAATCTTTGACGTTCTGTAACCTTTAACGTGATGGTCCCGCGTGGTTCAAAAGTTTTCCCGACTCTGACGTACGATTTGGGTTCGAATGATTAGTTTCATAATAACACATCTCTCGAGACGAGATGTCATAGAATGTGCGATGTTGTCAAAAATATTGCAAATAATTTTTCATCTACGTCTTGTGTAGCCAATTGTATGAAATTTCTTATCAAATTGATTTATGTAAGGGTAATCAACTTATGTCACCACCATCATCAATATTGTCATTCATTTTCTTATTACTGCTGGATGAAGGTCTCTCCAAGTATATTACATTTCTTACTGGCGATTTTTATTCTCTGCTTCCAGGAGAATAGGTCAAAGTGCAAGAATGTCCCCTATTGCGTATGTCTAACTCGCTTTTATACTGTAAAGTGATTATAGAATTCGGAAAAAGTAACGCACATTTGGAATCACTCACAATATCACTATGGAATAAAATTATCGAGGTCTCTGGGACCTTCCACTTCATTCTGGAATTTTCTAACACAATCTGCAATGGGCTGGAGTATTTGATAAATATCTGATACGGTCGGGAAGTGGCGGAGACGAACTATAAACGTCTGTAATGCTCGGAAATACAGCGTGTTTACTATAAAAGCGAAGCCGTGTCGCGCCCAGTTTAGTTTTACTTTGACGTTTCTTCCAGAGCGAGATTAGCAACAAGCCGGGCGATCAGTGTTACCAACACTTGTGTGATACCAGTGACGCGCAGATTAATAAATCGAAGTACATATGTGCGATATTTAGCATGGAGATTTATCGAAAGTGTTACCCAGCGATAATAAAGAATTTATAGATGAGTGATAAATTACGAAACAGTGTGATTTAATTAATAGTGTATTAATTTAATTCGTTTTAAGCGTCTTCGTACATTTAGTAGTTAATTAAAAATGTATTAATAAATCACTAATTAGTTTCCAGTGTAGTTAAAATATTTGTTCTATATATCCTTGTTGTAGTTAAAATATCTGTGCCTAGTTAGATCCCCAATAAAAAGGACAAATTTGTTATAATTTTTTTTTATTTGCATCCGAGTATCCAAAGCGCAACTAATTTACTAAGTCATTATACTTTTTAAGAGTATATAGTTTGACCTTTTCAAAATTTAAAACTAGGCGAATCAAATACGGTGCCAAATTGGGATAGTGACAAAAAATTTACGTTAGTTAATATTAATTTATTTTGGTATTCAGTGGCTGCCACCTTTTTGTAGAATTATTTAGTGTAGCAGGTTCAAGGCAGCCTGTTGGTGCTTCCCTTCGGGTAACAGTAGATGATCACATTCGTCACACGATAGGGCTGTCTATCATCATTTCCTCTTCTCGGAAATTTAATTATGTTAACCCTTTTTGTCTTATCTCTTTTCTAGATTTGATATCTTTTCTAGGTTTGCTGCCTTTTCTTTTTTTTTTAAATTTATTTTGCTATATCTTCGTGTGATGCTTCAAATGAAACTCGACTAGCTTCTCATATGACTGTGAAACATGAACCGGAAGTAGGCATTGAGTGAAAACATTTCGTTTTGTACACAGTGGATGATTAATTTTGAATATCATATTCAGACGTCCAAATACATTTAATCCAAGCCTTAATCCACAAATTATTATTGCATATTTCTGCTATGGAAATTTTGTTGTTCGAGTTTGATCATATTTTCGATTTGTCCAAATCAATCGAATATAAGCTGAGATCGGGAAAAAACATCAAACTAAATTGCATTGCCATATTCATGTAAATATCCATTAAGTTATTTTAAGGAAAAGAGACAAATTGGATGAAAAATTTTAAAGCAACGAAATAAAATTTTCTTTTGCGTTGTTTTTTTTTAAAAATACGGAAAAAACAAAAAATAATAATTTCTCAACAATACAAATTTTGTGTGTAGCCTCTTAGACATTATATTATTATATAATATTTTCTTCTATAAATACTGAAAAATTTTAAAGCAACGAAATAAAATTTTCTTTTGGGTTGTTTTTTTTAAAAAATACGGAAAAAACAAAAAATAATAATTTCTCAACAATACAAATTTTGTTTGCAGCCTCTTAGACATTATATTATTATATAATATTTTCTTAAGAATATAAAGCTTACAACGCTTAAAAAAACAATAATTAAAATTCGTGGAAAACTTTCGATGTTCTTTCGAAAACACACAAATTTAAGCACATCAAAAGGATGTATTTTTAAATTTCTCTTTTCTTTCTTTTTTGGTATGCAAACCGTAGATTGTTCTTGACATATAATTAGTGGCATTATTTAAAAGGATTCTATAAATATATTATACTCCTATCCATGGCTAAATATTCTTGGTATATTTTAATGTTACCAAGAAAATGTTACCTTCCCAATCTAATTAGGTATGTTGAAAAAGCTTTTATTTAATCCATTTTGAATTAAACTTAAGCGTCGGATAAAAGCATTGACTTACTCATATCAAAGGCTTTGTAGACGAGAGTTAATCATGACGTCAATGTACAAGCCGAATTAAGAAATCATTTTAAACAGAGGAAATTAGAAGCAAGATGTCATTTTACGAGTATAATTAAGAATACCAAGGAATAGCGAGAATTATCAACCGCGAAACTTATAATTAAATTTATATATTGATTAACGCTAATCAAAACATAAGCATTAGTGGTAAAATAACATTTTTAACTTATTCTTATACAATATTTAATATTTACTTAAATATTATATAATATATAATATTTACTGTTTCCAGTAATGAACCTCAGCACCTTCATTTCAGATGTTCTGAGGAGTCCTTTAGTGCGGACAGAATCAGCCTGCATCTCTACAGCGTATGTCATGATAGGTAGCACATATATTTTGTTTGTCTTGTCCTTGCTTATAATTAGCATATTTTTGTTCTCTGAGACCAAATTCTTGAGATACCCCGATACGGTGGATGCTATCTTTTCAAATTTCTACACCTACATATCTGAAGCTCATGACTTATTCCACAGGCTTATTATCAACTAACTGTACCCGGCCGCGCGTTCCTGTGGCTTGGTCTTGTTAAATGGAAAAGAAAGAAAAAAGAAAGCACACGATTCTAATATGATATGTTTAATTTTACAATGCTTGTGGGTATTCAATTTTGCTGCTTTTCAAATAAAACATGTTTTTAACTGTCACAGATGTGATATTTGTATAATAATAGGAATATAAAGAATTCGAATCCAGCATTGTGTGAAAATCAATCCGTGAAGAACATTCGGAGATTTAAGATTTTGAACAAACGATTTTTATATATTGATAGCTCTTCGTACCCGGCGTTGCTCGGTTTAAGGATTTAGTTAAAAATAAGTTTGTGGGGGGACAAAGGTTTCATTGTTTTGCAGTCTCTAATAAAAAGAAAGGATCCAATTAATCTAGGCTGGGATGGATGGGATGTCCAGGAAGGAATTGTGACCTTTATATTCCGTCGTGACCTAAAGAATAAGAATGAAAAATTAGGATCAGATCGGTAAACGTTGTAGATTTATACAAAAAATATATCAGTTGTGGGCGTAGGGTAAGAAGGTAGAGGGGAAAAATTATCTTTATTACCCGTCGGCTCTTAAAGAATAAGTTTGCAAAATCTGGGTCAGATCAGTCATACGGTTTGGATTTGCACATAAAATATGACACGGGAGGGGATGGGGTAAAGGGGAGAGAGAAAAGTCGCCTTCGTTACCTGCTAGATCCTAAAGAATATGTTTGCAAATTTTGAGTTCGATCGATCGAACGGTATAGATCTGCATTGAATTGAGGAATTGTCGCCTTTCTTACCCACCGGGTCCTAAAGCGTAAGTATGCAAAATTTGAGTCCGATCGGTCGAACGGTACAGATTTGCATTGTAAATATATAATGTAAATAAATCCGGGGGAGGGGAAGGGGTAAAAGTGGAGAGGGGAAATTTCGCTTATGTTTCCCGCCGGGTCCTAAAGAATAAGTTTTCAAATTTTGAGTCTGATAGGTTAAACAGTACAGATTTGCATCGTAAATATATCAGGGAGAGGGGAAGGGGGAAAAATAGAGGGAGAAATGTCGTCTATGTTACCCGCCAGGTCCTAAAAATAAGTTTCCAAAATTTGAGTCGAGTGGAACAAATTTGCATTTTAAATATGTAATGGGGAGGAAACGGGGTAAAAATGGTGGGGGGAAATATCGCCTACGTTATCAGACGGGGTCTAAAGAATAAGTCTCCAAATTTTGAGTCCAATCGGTCAAACGGTACAGATTTGCATTGAAAATATATCAGGGGCGGGAGGGGGAGGGGAACGGGGAAAATGGAAAGAGGAAAATTTCTAATGCATAAACATGCAAAATTTGAGTCGCGTCGGACAAACGGTGTAGATTTGTACAGAGAACAGACAGACAGAAAGACAGACAGACATTGAGTTTTATACGATTGGCTGCACTATCTCATCGGTTCAAACGTTTTATTTCGGCAAAGAAAACCGAATGTTATCAAAAAATTTGAATTTGAAGTCAATATTGAAAGGGTAGGTACCTGTGCCCCTGTTTTCAAATAATTTGTGCGAATTCGAATGCAAAAAGCACTATTTTATTTTTATTTTTATTTTTATTTTCATTTATTGGTTTTCTTACAGCCATATAATTAATCAATCTTGAAAAAAACAATAATTATTGGAGATTTTGGACAATCGAAAATTTAAATTTTTATTTATATATCTAAATAATTAGTAGGTATATGAAAACAAATAAGGTATACAAAAACATCCTCGTAATCGATCGCAACGTTGTGCCAAAATTTCAAAGCAATCGGTGAAGAAATTTGAGAGAATATTGATTTTTACAAACGAACACTTACATTTTTATTTATATAATATAGATTTTCAGCTTATACCTTGTTGATTATCTTGATATCGTTAAAATTTTAGTTTTACTGATCGATATTGATATATTAAGCGCTTGCGATGCAATGTGGAATTTGTACAGCACTCTCTGAAAGTCATCTTCAGGCTCTGTTATTATTGCTGCGTCATCTGCGTAACATATTACGTTGATTATTTTGTATCATACACCTTCTATGATTTCGTCCATTACAATATTGAACAGAACAGAACAGCTCAGACTATCTCCCTGTCTTATATCATTATTCGCCTTGATTTCCTTTGATAATTCAATGAATTATCGATGGAAAGGAAACTGTTAAACTAAAATAAAATGAATGTTAGTATACAGTTTATACAGATATTCGATAGTCTTTACCAACGTGTTCGATACTTACTTTTCCAATAATATTCTCAATAAAGACGTGAATAAATAGATTATAAATATTTAGTTATCTAAATTTATGACGGACTAGTACTCTTCTTCAGATTAAGTACCAATGTTTAAAAGAAGAAGAAAGAGAGGGATATTCTATTGGCATCAAAATTTTAAAGAAAATTTTTACATCCTTTTTACAAAAATATTATTTTTTACAATATGATCTTCTTATTACCAATCCAACCGATATTTGCTTTGTCATTTTGTTCACTGGCACCGCGTATCTTTACCTGTCAAACCTTGTTCTTCTTACAAAAATAACTAGCTTGATAAGTGAAGAGAGATCAACCACATACCCATAGTCATTTTATGAGCAATAGCTCCCATATCGGCCCTACACTTTCGCCACCCAATTCGGAATTTTTCATGCTAAAGTGGTCATCCTCCCTACTTAAACTTAAACATCAATGCCATTTAAACTAATGTGAGTGCGAGCGGCGCGGTGAGGCATCCACACTAAACCTCTTTACTGTCATCAATACCAAACAATACAATACAATATAATGAGATATGATACAATGATATGTGAAGACATACCATATAGACAATTAAAAACGTACAGTAGTCACTCCTCTGAGGGAAGAATGAATAGAAAGTTGTACAACAACAACACAAACAAATAGAGGACTCGCTAGTCCGGAAAACCATTTCCGGCAGATATAAACCACGGTAGAGATCAAGCTAATGACGTAACAGGTGAGGACTAAAAAAATAAAAATAGAATCTTGACAACTGGATTACAGATGAAAATAGCTCGTAAAAGAAAGACAAGCACACAACAGTCACATCCCGTGCGGAGGTCCCCTAAGAATTTCTCAGCGGGAGACCCACTAGCATGATAAATGTGTTATCATCGTCTGTAAAAGTTTGACGTCAAACCGTCCCAAAGTTAATAATCTCCGTTTTGATTCAATGCTACCAGGAATCGCTGCCCTCTATCAGTTATTCTCTCTTAGTCTTATTCCTCATCTGCGATGTTCTGGTATCTTGGGAGTTCCTTCTGGTGGTTAAACTACTGCCAAAATAACTCTCAGGATCCCCGGAGCACTCAGCCTCCTCGCCGCGATAAGGTGAAGATCCAGGCGAGGAGGCTATAAATAAATATCATGAGAAAATTCAATAGAGCCATGAAACATTGCATAAAATGCTTTTTCTTTCTTAAGGAAAAAATTACGCATATACTCCGCCTATTAAAATTATTCTTAAGAGATTTAATATGTCGCATTTTGGTATAAAATAGCGTCTTTTTCGTGTAATAAGGAGTTACACCACGTTGAAATTTTCTTAAAAAATATATTTTTACTTTTTCATAAGATATTACTATAAATAAACCTTGAAATCCTCAGAATGATTTGAATTATCACTCTTTGTAAATTTTTAAAAATTGGATCGATTTGAAGCCAGCTGGTAGTTGAATTTTTCAAATAATTACATCATTCTTTTGCGTTTTTCTTGAAACTTTTTCAGACTGGTAAAGGAGATATCTCAAAAAATATCAAGCCGATTTTGTTTAATATTAGGTACTAATAATATTACGTATATTGTAGTCAAATCCGAAATATGGCAAAATAATTACCTCCACCAACTGCGCACGTCACGGAGAAAGACGTTTGTGGGACAGTAGGTACATGCACATAACTCCGCTATTTTGAAATTTTCAAAATAATTTATTAGTTTAAAATATTACTCAATAAATGTCATAAATAATGAAATTGAAACACATAACCTTTGTACAATAATTACGTAAGAGTATCTGAATTCGATTTCATTTTTTGATAATTCAAGGTGTGTAAACCTTTAAACAAAATATTTAAAATAAGTCGTTTTATATGAATTTATGTGATTTTTTTGTGAATGTGATGAAGTGAAGTGAAATGAAATAAAGGGTATGAATTTATATGAAAAATGAAACCTTTTAATTCGAATCACACGACTGAGCGATATGTCATTTCAGATCAAGGAAAGTAAGTGAAGTATAAAGGTACTAGTAAAAGTATGTGCGAAGGGATGATTTCTTTTTCGCTATTTACGTATGATGGATGCCCATCCATCCATCTGAGGTTAGTGTCGGGTTCGGCAGCCCGCGCAGGGTTACTTCGCCCCGCACAAATGACCGACATCAAACCAAAGCCCAAACTATCACTTAGATACACTCCCGTTCTTGTCGTGATGCAAAGTGTCTTGTTTATTCGCTAAGCACTTTGAAAAACGGTTCTTTTAGAACAAAGTTTCTCCTTGTAAAACTGGATTATGTATTCTTTGATGTTTTCGTAAATGTTTTGTACAAGATTCCAAAAGATTTTATTTTTCATTTTTTATTATTTTATCTTTTATCAAACTTATCGAATTACTTTATAGCAAAAAAATAAAATGATTGAATTAAACTTCTTCTTTAGGTAAGGAGACTGGGGCATAGTGTAAGTATGATAAACTATTTATTCATGCATTCCTTAGTAAACAGAACGTATTTTTAAGATAGAAACGATTTTTTTTAATTTTATAAAATTTTGATCTAAACCGAGTCTCTTCAAGTAAAAACCTCATTTTGTATTTACAACATCTTTATAATTTTAAGGTGTATTTACTTTGATCTTTTCATAATTAATTCAACATTTACAAGCTCGTCTTATTTTTTTAAACAAGTCAATGTGGGACCAAATCGCGAACCAGGAAATATCCGTTAGTCCGCATATTTCTCACATATATTTCTCACAAATATTGTTCTCATGTCTGTGAGAACAATATTTAGTAGATTAAATCGCCGTTTGCGCGAATGCATAACTAGACTACTCATAGTTCTGACACTTTGTCACTTGACTAGTATATAAAATAAATTACGCTCTGTGAAAGCTCTCTTCTTATAAGCAATGAATAAACTGAGCTTTACGTAGCCAACATACATTCTCATACACTTTATAATAATTTAAAATTTCATTATCAGAAGGTAGTTAGGTACCCACCAACTATTCTCAGTAATTAAAATAAAAATAATTTATTTATAAACTATTTAGTATAATATATATATATACTGAACTAATATAAGTAATATATAATATTTAATAAAATATAAAAATTGTATACAATTTCTTTTATTTATTTATATATTAAAAAAAAATACTATAAAGAAGTTACGGACTTAATACACGAAGTTATGATGGACGGACGGAAAGACAACGAAATTATTATAATTGGGATTATCTTTTACAAAATTGATCTGTAATGAGCTATTTTTGCATGCTTATCCATCCAACACTAATAAATTATTCCACTTTCCATCATATACACATAACACGAAACAGAGCTAATCCACAACAGTTTGATTAATCGAGTCGAATATGTTCATAAATCCATGTCGTATAAATGAAAAAATAAGAAGTTTTTTTAAATGAACATATATCAAATATCATAAATTAAGTCGCTTAAGAACTCGTACAAGTACATTATTGAAATATTGCAGAAAATTTCTGGTTAAAATTTATTTTAACAATTTTTTAGTTTTTAGAATAAGGTATTATAATTTGACTTATTTTCATTTTTTATTTTGAAATACTTTGATTGTCATTTTCATTTTTTATATCAATTTAGATTACGTATTTTAAAACTATTATGTTGTTTTTTGATCGCTAATAAAGCTGTTTAAAATATTCAAAGATTTTCACTGCCGTTCAAAATCGGAACATTTGCCATAATGCTTGCTGGTAGCTTGTTGGTCTTGTGGTTAGGACTCTCGCCTCGTGATCCAAAGGTCGCGGGTTCGAATCTCACTCCAGACCAGCAAGTTAGTCCTATTTTCATAGCACAAGCGTTTAGCTTAGTTTGAAAATAGCAAGAATATTGATGTGACACGTATTCCGTGTTCGCATCTTTATTAAAAAAAAAAAAATATATGGAACATGTAAATCTTTTTTGCCATTAATGACGGATATTTAAATAATCGTAGAAATGTTTAATACAGGTTTGCACACGCTGTCATATTGTATCTTTATAAGAGCATATACGTGTACATATTTAGGTAAAATTCCTATTTTCGCTCCTCTTTTGCTATTTTTCATCACCCAGAGTGAGTTGCGGTGCCTTCATATATCGCAATTTTATAGGTGGCATCCCTCTTTCATTTCACAACCCCCAGAGTACGGCGGCCTACCCCCCACCCTCCTGCGCCCTCGCGAATCACTGAAAAAACTTTACTTGCGGGTTCCTGGTCTTCCAAGCGATGCATGTTCCCAGCCTACTTAAATATCGAATTTTATTTGATTTGACTACATTGACATCTGTTAAAATGTCACGGAGCTCCTTCTGCATTGTCCATCTCTTTTCATCAAAATATCGACGGCTCCTACGTATAATATCGTAAAATTCAATTTTACAGGAGAAGGATTTGAACATATTTTCGTCCGGTATAAATCTAAATATTGCCCAAATTTTTTGAAATTTCGTTTCAATATTTTTCTTTATACTGTAGTTTCATAAATAATCACAAAAAAGTCGAAATTATTAAAGGTTTTTGTAGAAATGCACATGCGATATTAGACTTCGGAAAAGACGCAACGTAAAATATCGTATAAATGACTTACAACATTTTACATCGGAAAAGACGCGACGTAAAATAACGTAGGTAAGTGTTACATACGATAATTATCTTATGTTATTTTCCAACGTATGTTATCGTAAGTGTTACATACGATAATTATTTTATGTTATTTTCCAACGTATGTTATCGTAAGTGTTACATACGATAAAATTATCTTATGTTATTTTCCAACGCGAATTATTGTAAGTGTTACATACGATAGTATACTTCGTAAAAAATATGTGATTATTTGAGATAAGATAAAAAACGTCCGAAAAAAACGTTATTTATTGCAAAATATTTTTTTTTCTTTCTTGGAAATAAAGATATAATTAAACACATATGAAATACACAAAAAACTAAAAATCGTCGATTTGTGGGTTACGATATTATACGTAGGAGCCGTCGATATATAGGGATGAAAATTCGACAAAGATTATTTATTTCAAAAATATCTAGAATCCTTTCAATCATCATTAAAGATTCCGACGCAAACATGAGAACAGGTTTTTGAAATGATAGCATCGTTATTCATACTTCAAGTATGGACATATTCAATTAATGGTAATTTCACCATTATTTTATATTTTACAGAGCATTAGAAACTTGAAAGTGTGATGTAGGTATGTAAAAATATATGCAATACTAAAATTTTGTTATCAAATCTCTAACAAATGCTCATTGTATGTCTTTAATGCAATGTGACTGCCCACCGTAGCCTTCAAATATCAAAGTAGGTAAGAGTCGTGCGTTGACAATGAATGAATTTTGTCCATAAAAATTCATATTGCACCCTCAACGTGTGATGTGCTACAGTAAACGTCCGCGATCTAAAATCAAACTGGCATGTAAACTCTTAACATATGTAAGAAATTATTAAAAATAAAATAAACAGAATTAAGTGAGGATTTTACTGGTTGAAATAAAATATTACATCACGAAACTATAAACTAATCAATACAAAACATTTCAAAACGAAAAAAAAATTAAGAACCTTTATCATTTTAATTATATCCCACATTCAACTAATATGTATTTATAAAGAAAAAATAAACGAAAAAAAAAATTAAGAGCCTTTATCATTTTAATTATATCCCACATTCAACTAATATGTATTTATAAAGGGTCAATTGGAAAACATAAATAACCTCGCAGGATTTTATTCTTGCTTTAATTGTAAGTCGAAAATGTTCAAGCAACTATGACCTAATATCAATTGTTATGGAGATATGTGACATATAAGTTTATATTTTTTTCAATATTTCTGCCTTATTTTTTCTAAAACGGTGGAATATCATTACAGAAACTTATATTGAGTATGAAAAATTCATTCTCTTTAATACAAGTCAAATAAAATAATAAAAACCTTCCAATTCCAATTGGAATTTCTGCAGAGCTTTTATCATTTTATTTAACATTGGAACTAAGGAATTTTCCGTAATCTATATAAGTTACTGTAATTATCGTTCAACATTTTGTATAAGTCAGAAAACACTTTGATATTGCATAAATCCATAACTATTGACATTACGTCATGGTTGCTTGAATATTTTCAAGTCGCAGTCAAGGTAGAAATATAATCCTGCGAGGTTATTTATGTTTTCCAAATAACCCTGTACACATAATAAAATGCGGTAAAAATAGTATAAAAAATATATTTTTCGTGGTTTATTTTTTTACGAAGATACTTTTATGGTACTTTTATAAGATATTTATTTTATCCAATTCGTAGAAAAAATGAACGTAAATTAAATTTATTTTCTCACTTGGTTTAACCCGAACTGGGGTTATACAAGCACATGGTATCTCCTATAATTTTATTAACTTTTGTAGGAACATAGGAGGTAAATTAAGCCACATTTAAATGGACGATCAGTTAGTCTAAATATAATAAGTATTAATTGAAATTAAATAAAATTATAGGAAAATAACCTGCATGTTTGAAATTAAGGTATTTTATTTCAGTTCAGAAGAAAACTATTAAATTAGGAAGTTAAATCTGTCATTGTTTTGCTCTATTTGATAAAAAATGCAAACCTATTTCAGTAATATCCATCTTTGTGTACCTATTTAAAAAGGTTTAAGAATTATTAGAAAAAATTAGAATGTTGTCAAAATTAATAAATTAAAATAATAAATAAATAAGTATATGAATTGTATTATATGCAGTAATAGTATACAGATTGAAGGAAAGAAGATAAGATGATTCATGGAGGATTGACAAAATAACATCACAGGTAAGTTTATTAAGACGACAAGCGATCTAAAAAACCTACCTTCGTTTCTCATAAGCGTTTATTAAAATAACAAATAAGTGATTTTTTCATTTTTGTTTCATCATGTATAAACATTTATATCGTACGCACAGTGGAGTGGGACCCACCATAGACCCAAAACCGTTCAACCAGGAAAAGCTCCCGTATCGGCACGATATTTTTGCTATCCAGATTGGCATTTCTTTTAAAATACTCTAAAGCACTTTTCTCGCTACGCGCCGCAGCCGAAGCAAAAGAGCACGTACGGCGCGGGGAGGAGTCCGTTCAAACCGCGTCACTATCAATTTTTCGGCATGTTTTAAACGCTTCAACAGGTTAGGAGGCCCAATTACAGAAGAGAAGTACATCACAAAACACCCAGGCATAAGGAAATCATACATATTAAATTGTGACCTCACCGGGAATCGAACCAGGAACCCTCGGTGTGGGAAGCCAGTGTCCTACCCACAGCACTACGAGGGCCGCCTACTATACGGTACCGTAGGCATAGAAGGGATCGTAAGCTATCGATTAGTACTTATCCTGATAAGACAGTTCCAGATAATGATCGATAGATTGGAAGGAGTGGGGCACCGTTCCCCACGGAACAGTGACCTCATCATGAATACAGGAACTTCATACTCTTTCGATAGTTCATCAGGACGTGGGTGTAACATTAGAATCTGCTTCATGGTTGAACCCCTGTGGAGTGTGGACCCGTGGCGCTTTGACTCGAACTCCAACTTCCTTTGGGTTGTGCTGTCTGTCCTTCCCGTTTATGGAGTGAGTTCGTATACCTTCGTTCCCTCATCTGTGTCCTTTCTTTTGTTTTTTTGGTTTTTCCTTCGATCAGCTCTTAGGCATATACATATATACACCATACTTGATTTCTTATTTGATAAATTTGCTTTATTTTTTTTCTACGTTATTTAAAAATTTATTTTTTATCTTCATTTTACTCTAAAAATTTCATTAAGAAAACAGATGAGTGAAAATATATAGTATTAACTCACCTATTTTTACCTGGCAACCTGTAGTATGGACCAGAAAAAGATAGGCACCGCAACAGATTCTTGTTCCTTATGCTTCCTACTCTCAATCAATATTGATTTCGTTTGGTTAACAAATAAGTGAAAAGTAAAAAAAAAAATTACATTAATTTTGATTAAAGGAAGGCTCGACTTAATTTCACCAAGCAACCCGTTCGCAATATGTTTGTTAATGTATTATGATTGCTGGAACATATTTTTTCATTTGGTAAACAGATGGGTGAAGGTCGATCTTAGACGGAATTATGTATGTATGACTATATGAATTTTCGACAGGTCCCGCAGGCTCGGCGATAGAAACATATATATAGGACTTAGCAAAGACTTGACCATTTCATGTTCCGCCCAGCACAATCGCCATGGTATAAAATAGTACCATTAAGTGCCGGCAGGGTAAATGTAAAAAAAATTCTAAAATTTTGATAAAAGTCGTTTTCACTATTTCATGATGTTTCAATAAATAACTAATACTTATTATTATTAAGGAACCGACATGTAAAAGTACAGTCATCTTTGACGGGTAACAGATCGTTTTCAAAAACTATGCAATAGCTAGTTTACTAAAAAAGTGTATTTTTGACAGGTCCCGCAGGCTCGGCGATAGCAACATATATATAGGACTTAGCAAAGACTCGAACCATTTCATGTTCCGCCCAGCACAATCGCCATGGTATAACATAGTACCACTAACTGCCGGCAGGGTGAATATAAACAAAATTCTAAAATTTTGCTAAAAGTCGTTTTCACTATTTCATGGTGTCGTCATGTTAAAGTACAGTCATTTTTGACGGGTAACAGATAGTCTACAAAAACTATGTAACAGCTAGTTTACTAAAACAGTTACAGTTAGTTTACTAAAACTAATCAACCAGCACGGTGTTTCTCTACTGTGAGTGGGAATAAATGATAGGGAGGATGAATAGATTATTATTATATGAGTACATATTCATGCACGCTCTTGTTGTTGTTAAAGATTTTATCCATCCTCAATATTTGGTTTACCTGATCACACTAGGTCCGTCGCAAACGCCCTTTGTTTCCTTAATCTTCAACACTCGCCTTGTATATTTTAATTTTTTTATTATATTTTCAGATTTTCGCCACAGGTTTGCCGCGGTGGGAAATAATACATTTATTAGCAAATCCAAACATTAATTTAACTCAAATTCACTGAATACAAACATCAGGTGGAATATTTTTCCTTAATTTGCACACTTAGTCGGACTAGAATATTGCAGTTATCTCTGGTACACTTCATTTGCATCGTTTGTTAATCGCAAAATTTCACAGTTAACTTATCTGTGAACTTCACTAGATTGTGTATATGTCGTGCCAGCCTATGCTGGCTTTAGTTTCGACTATAAACTGCGCGCGTCGCGCTGTGTGTTAATAGAGAACATTATCTCTCAAATATTTCGCAGACTCGCACATTTAACTGACTTTACTAAAAATATATTTTTAAAAACGTCCAGAGAGTTCTAAAAACCTTTAATCACGTAGAGTACTTCTCGATTTTAGAATCTTATGAAAATATTCCTCTCCTTCATCTTCGTAGCGAAAATTTTTCAATTCTATCAAATATGCTACACATTCACTTATATATGTTTATTCTTTACGACAGCGTACATAGATTTGAGGTATTCAATAAATGAAAAATAAATCATAAAATGCCATTTTGTCGTCTTTTAAAACGGTTAAAGTTGAGGTTATGGGATACAAGTATAAAAATCTGACAATCACGGTAATATGTCAAATTTAAAATGTTTATATCTGAAATTATACGACGCCGACGCTACAAATATGAATGCAAGCTAGAATAAAGTTATAGTGTCGACGGATTGGCAACAGATGTAATATATATTAATCAACATAATTATAGACTCATAGAGACGAAGTAACTTATATGAGAAAGTAGGTTTGAAAATTTTTCGGTGTTTATAGAGCTTATAACCTATCACACGGCTGGCTTAAGTGATCATTTTACACAAACTTATGTTCACCGATTCCATACCCATCAAATTTTAGATGCTGTTTTATGTTATTTTATAAGTTTCACTTTTCTCTTACACTAACGCCCTCTATGGTTGTAATTTGTCATTCCCGTGAAACAGTATATATACATACATATATCTATCTAATATAATATATATATATATATATAATATATATGTGTGTCACCGCTGGTAACTAAAAACGAGATATCTATTTTCGACTAGAATAACAAGCGATATTCTTAATATTAATAATTATTTCAAATAATATTTTTCATTGATATCGAATAGCTATATGTTAAGTGTAGTTTATGGTTTAGGGTGAGATAAATAATCTTGAAATATTGTGCTGGAGGCGAATGTTTAAAATCCCTCGGCAAACCATACTAATGCTTCAATTTCAAAACCATTATTGGTTTAGATACAGTGTCTGTGTGACACGCATCTTGAAGTTTTTTTATCACATTTTCTGCAAAGAGAATGATAACCTGAAAAAGCTTGTGACTGTATTAGACTAGAAAATATTCAACTCAATGGAACAACAGATCTACGACGCTGCTGGCTATTGTATGGCAATCACTATGTGATCTACAGGATGCAGATAAAAATCATCAAGAATGTCAACAGATTATGATTCTTAATAATCAGTGAGTCAACTGGAAAATAAGATACTGTCATGAGATGCTAAAATCAAGAGAACATAATCGAAGTATTTAAAATGATTGAGCATTGAGCACATACAAAAATACACCAGAAACTTCTTGAAAATTCATAATAGAAATATGTGCACGATACGCAGTGAGATAGATGTTGTTTTAAAAGAAATGAAGCCACAAATAAAGCGAGCGAATACCAAGCGGCTACGAGTGGATACCAAATACTACGATGCAAGTAAGGTAGGTACCCACTTGCGGAATTCTCCATAGTGAATCAGTGCTAAATAAATGGAATATTCTCGACTGGATTACAAAATAGCGCTTCAGTTATAAAATAAATATAAAAATGCGAATGAGTTTTTCTTAATCGATATAAGTTACTGTAATGATTTATTATTAGGTCATGGTTGTTTGGATAATTTTAACTCATTATCAAGGCTGAAATCCACGTATAAAGTTTTTGCTACTAGCTATAAGAGACCATTTATATAAATAATATAATTAATACATTTCGCTCACTATTGTAACATTTTAAAATCACTGAGTCTCAACATACCGACGAAGTTTAATTCGTTTCCAGTGACTTTCTGTACCAAATAAAATATTTAACTCTGTGGATGGAAGAAACAACGGAATGAGTCCAAAAATGCAGGTTTTCAGGAGAGCCAAAACAATATTTGGGAATTTCGTTTGTTTGGGAAATATCTCATAAAGCCCATAAATTATTTTGATGTAATTTTTGCACCAGTAGTTTTATTTTTTTCACAAGAACTTTGAACCAAGTTGACTAATGTTGATGTTTCTTGCCAAATTTAAAAATAAATATTCATGTAGGTAACTTGTCCCTTTCCAAAATTTTTAAAAATATTCGTTTTTTATTTTACCTTCTGGTTCATCTAATTTTTCCTTGCTAGATATGTATCTAAAGTAGAACTCTGCATACTTTAGTCAAAACTCTATTATATTGAATTTCACGTGTTTAATTTTTTTTCCATTGCCGTAATAATGAAACTTAAAAATATTTAAATTTCTTTAGACTAAATCAGTAAGTTACAATTAATTTTTGGGTTTCTAAATTTTCGAAGCTAAGTATTTTATTTGTATTCACAAGATCAACAAGCTTCATATTATAATACAAATAAATCTGATTTTTATTTTTAAAACAAATATAAAATGAATGCCTATGCTAATACATAAAAAAGTCTCTACTTTATTTGGTTATTTTGAAGATAACTTTATTGTTAACGAAGCATTGACGTCTAACTACAAAATGGGCTGACAAAAACTGTTTTTAAATATATTAACTTGTTTTATGTGTAACCAGATAATTCAAGCGGTGACTGTTCAACCGGCATAAGAGTTTACGATTATGGTACCCGATTGTTAAACCTAATTGGCCGTATTCTTTTAATGACTGATATAAAATTGTTTATTTTACCTTTGACAAGATACATAAAGATAAAAGTGCTATTTTTGCCCCGTGCACTCTTCTGTATTTGTGTATTCTTTTGCATGTTTGTGTTTAGTTCTTGGTTTCTTTCTAATAAGTTTATTTGGCTGTGAGCGAGAATAAACATATAAACAAATTAATTTAGTTTATTTAAATAAAACATTAAGTCATTTGTCATTTACGACAGAGGAAAGAATGAACAAATTAGAAGTGCGTTGAAGATTGAATTCGTATTAATAATGACGGATTATTAAATACCTTAATAAAGTCATTATTTTCAACTATGACAATATAAAAAACTAACCCATAAAAACTAAGTTTTTATTATACTCCCTTTTTCATTTACTAGTTGAAACAGGTTTGGCGCTTACTCCACGCGTTGGGCTTGGATCGGACGACACTTATGAAAGCGAGTAATAAAAATTTTGATAAATCCAAAATTATACTATAATTATTAATTTTTTAACGAAAACTTGAGAGATAATTTTTATCGTCGCCACGAGTCTGCCTGCAAAGTTTCAGCTCGATTCGATCACGGAAAAAGGGTTAAAAATAGACTCAAAGTTTTTTCGTCAGACAAGCAAACCGACTGGGCAAGCTCAAAATCACCCTGAAACCATAAATGTCAAAAGTCCTTACGAAGGTAACAAGAAATGCGTACTAGACCTCTTTCCATTTAAGAAAGACTATCGAATAACTATGCGTAAGACGTCCGTACGAGGCATATTGTTTGGATGTGTAGGTGTTTATAAGTTATGTTTATGTCCCAACACAACGAAGCAATGTACGTCGTGTGCATACTAACTCGATTGTTTTTCTTAAATGAAAAGAGGTCTACCTGCCCTGAAGTACCGTGGCGAAATATGGACACGGATGACATGATGACAAACCTGAAGGTGACCTAACGAGCCATGGAGACCTCCTTGTTGGAGATTTCCTACATGAACGAAGACCAGATTAGAAGACGCTTACCCAAAGCGAACTCAAGCACTGCTGTTAGGCAGTGGATAGGGTATCCGATGAGACGAGAAAGTGGGGGGCAGACGGACTAAAAAAAATTGGCTGAGATCTTGGAACTCAAGGTGAAATTTAGATAGACCAACGGTCCGCAATCCCAGCATCCGAGATGCTAGGAATATAAAGGGAGAGATTGTATGTAAACTGTGTTCGACGAAAGAGCTGAATATTATGCGGGATATAAAAAATTTGAAAAAATCGTTGTATTTTTTCATCACTTAAGGGGATGATCTCATTTGTAGATTTTTTTTTTCTATGTGTCCTATCTATCATAGACGTCAAGAAAATATTAAACATTTTTCATTTCACTCAAACCCTGGTGACATGATTATCTCCATCATCTGCACGCATCACGTCACCTTTGTGGGACAGCACAGTACTCAACCATTTTGAATTTTTCAAAATAATTAGTGAATGAAAAATGTTAAGTTATGTTTGCCGTAAACAAAAATAGTAAAACGAATTTTGAATGTGCAATAATTTTACGCAATATTTTTTTGGATTTGTATGTATTTTCTGATGCCGCAAGGAGGTCTAACGCCTTAAATCGGTACATTTTTAGAAAAGTGTTATGGCGGTACTTAGTTTTTAAAAGCTTTTTAAAACAGAATCATCCAATTTCGCAGCCAAATTTCTAGATACATAATTAACACAATTTATATAAGTTTTCTGTAAATGTATAAAACATTTTACTTACCAAAGTTTGACAACGAGCTTGCCATTTCTATCAAACCCGGTAACAACTTCAAGTCGTTAAAACTTATCAAAGAGCTTTTAAAATCTTATAAAACTATTACGGAGATGCGTAATATCGTTTATTACCATAAAACCTTAATGATTCTTCTTCAGGAGTAGGTACCTATAGCAGATTACACCGAAACTCTTGCCGTTATATATAGTACAATTATTCGTCTTTAAGACTATAGTAATACAGTAGACTATAGTGTACGGCGAAAAAAGTAAAATTAATGAAAAACAAAAAGTATCGTATAAAAATTTCGTGATTTTTTTCTGTCATATAATATAACTCCGCAGTGTATTACGTGTACGAAATTCGCAAACAGTCAATGAATTGAATAATTCATATTTAGAAAAACCATAGCACTTTTGGACTTCCGACCCTATTAGGACAAGAGAATTAAGATAATAATGGTCACATTTGGGGAACATGATACGTAACGACTTTTTTGTGAGAGCTTTGGTTTTTAAGAGGTTTTAAGGTTTTTCACTCCTAAGTTTGCACGAAAACATTTGAAAAAAAATTAGGTCAAAAAAGTTATTTTCGTAATTTTCTCTTTATTCAACAGAGCAACAGCTTTATTATAAGTTTACTATCCATAAAATTTCAATGTGCATCAAAAGTGGATTACTATTTTATATAAAATAAGTCAAAGAACCGTATTACAAAAATATTGAAAAATATAATTTTACATAAAATATTTTCGCAAAAAAAAGGAAAACGTCGATGTTATATATTAAAATATTATCACTTTCTTATAAATCCTAGTACAAGATTACAATTCGTTCAGTTGGCAGTAAAAATGATTATGTATGTAAGTTCATATATACAAGCAAACATCAAACTGGAAAAATGTTCGTGACAAATAGACTAAAGCAAGCTTAGGGTAATTGGATTTCAAATCAAAAGATATATTGCCAGTCTTTAGATGTCAGTATCAGATCGAAGTTGACGTTTGACCTACAACTATTTTTAGTATTACTAAAGTTGTTTTTTATAGATTAAACTTTTCTTGCCCACGTCATGACTGTCACTTCTTTTCCACGCTATTGCTAGTCTATGGCTTAATTAAAAAAAATAAAGCTTGCTGTTTGCATGAACTCACGAATTAGACTAAATTTGATTTGTCTACATTGTAACATTTTCATCAGGTTACTAGAATTCTAAGTGTTATTATATTACAAGACGCATGAAATCTTAACAAATCTGCAGATATAATGTCACTTTAAATAAATCTGCAGATATAATGTCACTTTAAATAAATCTGCAGATATAATGTCACTTTAAATATTCACAATAGGTTGATCGATTTATCGGATCAATGGGTACTGCCAGTCTTCCAGATCTTCAGGTTCAGGCAAGCGATCAAATTTAGTTATGGTTAAGCTATGGATAATTTTTTTGATATTTATAAATGTTTACAAATTTAACATACAAATTATACACAATCACCGTTAAATTAGAAATTTTGGAAATTAGAAAAAGTATTAATAGTAAATTGAATATTACAAATAACCGGGTCCTTTTTACAAAAAGTTATCTTTTAAATTTATTTTCATATTAAGTAGGTACTTTATTATTATTCATTTTCCATATATATTTTTTCTATATATTATTGTCTTTACTTTTTTTACGATTTTTTAATTTAATTTGTTAGTATAAAATTGTATCCTGACGAAGGGGCCATGGGCTCTGAAACTTGTTGATATTTTTCACTACAAAATTGGTGAAAACCAAGTTCATTTTTATAAATTATATTAATAATGTCATAAAAAAATTATTTTGCTATTTTTGAAGAAGAAAAAATATACTAAACTACGGCTTTCCATCCTGGCTTTCCAGATACGTAGGTATTTAACGATATTTTCTTCAATAAAAAAATTAAAAAAAACATGGCAGATGTCATCCTTGTAACGAAAAATCATCGAAGATTGTGTATGATATCGAATTGCACTTTTATTAATCATATTCGCCTTAATAAATATAATTTTCAGAAGTCTATATATACATACGTACACGCTCCAAGTTGAAAGTACGTGCAAATGTTTATTTTCAGCATTGTGTACCTATACTTATTTAATACCTATTTTCTTTAAAAAACACAAATATTACTTACTAGTTGCTTAATATTGCACTCATAAATAATTCACAGCTACGATTGGACCAAAGCATTATCAACACAGACATATTTCCTAGATAGCCAATCAAAATATCATAATTGACCTTGCTCGCAAAATCTGTTCGTTAAATGTTGAGATCAAGGAAGGTAATAATATCTTGTGGCTGTAACGATGGCAACAGCCTGACCGTACTCAATGCCTAAAAATCACGTGTATCATTAAATCTGAAGGGATACAACATCACCCAGAGTGGCTAAACGGGCATGTAGTTGTGTTTGGGGTGGGAAAAATCTGTACCTAACTAGCAGAAAAAGTTTTCTTAGCTAAATGGAAATGTTTCTGGTTAGCTACTTTGACACTTTTATTATAAAAAGGATTGGGCCTCCTTAAGTTTGCAACCGTATATGATTTATATTTTCACCACTTCAGTTTCTTATAGAAAAAATAATACAATGAAGCTACACGTAAATAAAATATTATATTATGTAATTATACACTAAAAGACAATATCGGTTACAATTGTAAGCAAATTGGGAGGATCGAAAATCACAGAAATCGGCTTGTATTCAATACCAGATGCAGATCGGCAGAAGTAAAATATTAAAAATTAAAAAAGTTTCTAAATAATGATTTAAAATGCACATAAACAAATCTGCAACACTTCGCGCTATTAAACAAAATATTTTTCTAATTTTTCAGTCACATAACCTGTCAAAGTGACAGCTTAGAAAATTAGGTTATCCTTTCATCACCGAAGTAGTGCCACAGATCCTAGACCCGAGGAAGTAGGAGAGACCCTAGAGGCAACTGTGATGGCATACAAGAACGAGACTTGTGAATGTATATAATAGAATGTGAATGTATATAACATCAGAAAAAAAATTAATAGAGAAACCTCTTTAAATTCCCGTGAGCATTACTTAACATTTATTTGTTTTGGTTTTAATTTTCTAAACAATTTATCTATTACAATTTAATAACCATGAAATTAACTGATGTGATTATTCCTCCCATAAGCACGAGCGTCAGCTCTTTTATGGCGAGTATAATGTTTATTTGTATGAATGTATTATATTGTATTCATGAAAAGTACGTATCAAGATATACCTATAATAAATAAATAATAATAATAAAAATAAATAAATTGTACATTTATGAAATGCCCAAAATTTAAAGTTATATTACTGATGGAATCGGCGTAAACTTTGTAGAGATTTTTATTTATTTATCTTCATTTTGATACATGTCATTCACAAAGTTCACTCATTTGTACAGTCGCAATGATACATCTTGTTCACAATTATTATTATACTCGAGTTTAGTTATACATATATTATTCCACTTGAGTTTCGAGAGTTACAGAACCTCTCATTGACAGAGATGAGAGGTTCAAGGTTTATAAAACAATGTTTCCTCAAGCAGAATGAACATTATTTTATAAACATCAATTTTAATGATAATATTAAAATAAACTTTGTTCATTCTTGCCTTTATACACTTGAACAATACCTGCTTTAACAATAATAAAAAAATACACGTATCGTTAAAATGTTTCGTTATAACATGAGGCCCAATTAGTGCTGAGAAACCCGTTACAAAACTAGCCATTCTTGAGGTAATAACGAAGACGGATTATTTTTTTACGATTTATGTTAACGAACACATTTTCGCGTTAGGCAACTATAAATATTTTCACAATATTTTTATATGAAAGTACGTTCTACGAACTCGGTTACTGGATTTGGTCCCCAGAGGAATGATTAATTAATAAAGGATAAATTATAGAAATCTCACAGAGAAGCTATTTATACTTTAGAAAAGTAGATGGAAGGCTTACAACCTGTATGAGCTGGCTTAAGTGATCACTCTACACAATGCAACGTTCATCAATTCCATATAAGAACATCCACACCATAGCAAATTTTTGAAAGTTCTCTATATGTATGTTCGCATTTGGTGATGAAACCTCTTTATTTAATTTTTAATGTGGAGTCTTTGGAGGAGAAAGATGGAATTGGTGAACGTTGCATTGTGTAGAGTGATCATTTAAGCCAGCTCATACAGGTTGTAAGCCCTGGGCCATCGTAAAAGAGACTTCCATCCACTTTTCTAATATATAAATAGATTCTTCTCTGCGAGACTTCATTAATTTATCCTTAATTAATAAATATTTTCAATATTCAAGTTCGTAATTTTCGCAATTCAATCTCGTTTCAAAGCACAGGTACAAAATAATTTTCACATATAAATAATCTAATTTCTTTAAATATCTAAGAATCTGACAACTGTACCTAATATTTACTGAATGTGAGGACAACGGTAAATTTGAACAAATAATAATATTTTGACAAGCCACAACACAACAAAAATAATTGTACAGCAAAGCAATTTCGAAACGTTATGTGAGTGAATCACAGGGAAAATGCGAACGAAACATTCTCCCCATGTCTCTGCAATTAAAATAGGTGGGTGCTCCCATTTCTACGTGACTGGCTAGTTGCCTGTTGTTTTGGGAAATAGCGGATAAAAAGGTTAATTAAAATTACGGTTCCAACGTCGTTATCGCACGCCTGGTGGTATTGCTGAAAATACCTTATTGTTATGTACATTATTTTCTGACAAATTATTTCTGCTTTATAAACGTTTGGCACAATGGTATAATAACAAAAAAAATTCTCAGGTTCTCACGGCCGCTCAGAATCTTCTGTGTGTAGTTTTCTGGGATACTCTGCCGGGTATATCTGACCTCTCTGGCCGAGACCGGTTTCTATGGCCGACACCAGCCCTGATGATGGACCCTGCAAAGGGATCTGTCGGCCAGAGAGGTCAGATGTACACGGCAGATCAACCCAGAAAACTACACACAGAAGTGTAATAACGAATAAACGCGAGGAATTATTCAACTTTTAAATATCTATTTACTTAATTAATATTCTCCCGTCATTATTCAAGTTTAAAATATCTATTTATTTAATTAATATTCTCCCGTCATTTTATTGTTTTATGCCCAGATATTCAGTTTTTATAAGAGAAACACAACTTTCAACTATCCGGTGATCTGGATTGATTAAGGGGGTTCTCTCAGTCGATGGGTTCAAAAAATAGATTTTTTTTCTTCATAAATTGTTTCCTTAACATGTCTAGAGTACGGTGGTAAAGGGATTTTTTAAAATTTGAAGTCGATTCAAAGATACAGCACTTAGAAGAAGCAGCTCTTTCAGCGCTGTCGCTGTTCACTGTCGGTTTTATCCCTGAGACCCTTCTAAATACACGTTCAGACAAGTATAAACACATGTAAAAGGGAATTTTTATAGTAACTAAATATTTTATCGAACTTGTTTTAGTCTTGGTTTAGCTTCGAAGAGCGCAACAGCTACGAAAAATCTCTTCAAAATTAGTGATTAGTTACTAAAGTTATTTATTTTCATAATGAGTGGTCGGAAAGGAAGTATAACGACAAATGTTCATCCCGGTTGTACTAAAAAACGAAAGTTTACTGGAAACCGTTTTACCACCTGAAATGACACGGAATTTACATTTGCTTCTGCTAAAAAATTAAAAAATAGTATGAGCATGGAGGGTCCCGTCGCTCCAAGTTTCGTTTATTGTATTTTGGAGTTTATGTCAGTGTTTACTGCTATTTTGGATGCTGTAATTTGTAAAAATTGTAAAAGTAATTAAACCTTTTCCCATTCAAGTTTTCGAGGCTTAGGTTTTAAAATTATTCTGTCGTGTAACTGTGAAAACCTGATTTTAATAAACTCAGGCCCATTAAATCAAAGTGCGTGCGAAAAAAATCGCCGTTTTTTATTTGTAATGCGATTATTAAGACTTGGTCATGAAGGAATACATTTTTTTGCAGTCTCAGATATATTCGGTATTGGAAACACATCGTATTATGCGCTGTTTACAAGCAGTCAGCAAGAATTGATACAAAAACTGAACAGTCGGCTTTAAGACTTCCAGGAGGAAAAAGAAGGAGTACTGTATGAACCAGGTATCGCCGATTGAGGGTAAGTTGAAATTTTCATAGTTTTAACCGTACTTAAAACTTTTCTCAAAATTGTATTTTTCAAATTGCTCTACATCATATCTCGAGAACGGTTTGACCGAATTGCTTCGAATTTATAAAGTAGATTGAGCACATATAGACGCATAGAATGACTTACTATCATTCCAAAATTCTTAATATTTATATTTTTTTTATAACAAAAACATAACCAGAAAACTATGAAAATTGAAACATTTTTTTCAGAAGGCTGCCAAAAATCTAATTTTTGGTATTTTCTATTGATAATAGTCTATTCTGTGTGTTTAACCTTACAAATTAAAAGGATATTATTTTATTTTATTTCGGATAAGCCAATCAGCCGGAATCGTGGAAACAGTGGGAGTCATTTTTTCGAGGCGGGGGTGTTTGGAGTAATATAACTCACGTTTCACTCGATATTTTTTATTGAAAATTTATACACATACTCTCTAAATATGTATAAATAAATTATAAAAAATCTCAAATCCTTATTTTTTTACTGGTCGTCAAAAAAAAATTCCCTAAAAATGCTTAAAAAACAGGCCGTCGACTGGAGGAGACCCCCTTAAGAAGTTCTACTCGTTACGTCTGATCACCAAGTCACATATTTTAATATATTGTCACGTGTCGTGGCTACGGGAGGAATGAATAAAAACGACTTAACATTTATTAGAACATTCCATCCCGTTTTCGCACGTATTATTCGCTACGTAAGAACTTTGCTAGATTATTCGCCTGAGTTATCGCATGGTTGGCCACCCTGGCCTCTGCAGCCCGCGGCTGCCTTTGATTTGTTTCGCTGTCAAACGCGCTGAATAACAACAACCCTTGGGCGACCTGGTCCCATATTTATATCCGTGTACTGAGTTATCGAACATCCTAGACCTTTCCAGTGTTTAGGAGAAGATTCTCGTATCTTATAGATTCTTATAGATATTTCCTGAATGTTTTAGATGCCTTCCGAAAGCCATAGAATACCATAGACCGTTTTAGATTCTTCGATAGTGTTATAACAATTTCAAACAATTATCACTTGACAGGAGTGCGTAATTATTTTTAGCCTCGCAAGAATATTACGAGAATTTAAGTTATTTTTAAAGGTTTATGTATATTCCGTGTGCACATACCAGTTTTAATATTAATAATTGAGAAATATTTATTTTTAAGTACACATATTATGTTTGTAAGTACCAACATGGATTCCAATCGAGAAGATTTTTTCTTTATAATTTTGGATGCACAATGATTATTTTTAAAAAGATTTTATTTTATTTGTATGTTTCTTTCAAATATTCGAGATAATTCTAAATCTTTCGTAGAGAAAATACATACAAGGTTCTATCTAAAAGTTGCCAGTTGTGGCGAACCAACCGGAAGCAGTATATTTGTTTCCCTAGTCGATGCTATAGAATTGTTTTGCTATGTTTGCCAAGTTTCACTCTAGGGTTACGTGTTTTTTTTTCAATTGTTTTGGTCAGATAAACTTTCAGTGGAAGGGGGAAGATTCGATAGAGTAGAGCCAGGAGGTGCCGAACAATACTAAAATAATTGAGTTCTAGAGTATAGCACTAAGAAAAACGCTGAGATCTGCTTTATAAATTCTTAAGGGATCCATCCACTTTAAAGGTAAAAAAGAAAATCATTTTAATGTACGGTAAATTCCCAAAATATTATATATAAAATATAGACTTCGGTATATGTAACAATTTCGTTCATGAAAGAACCAGCATATATTCATACAAAAAATAAGGTAATTTACAGTAAATTAGGTAAGGTTTATGAGTTATACAAAATTATACATAAGTATAATAGTTGTTGATACGATATTATAGAAATATTGTCACTTAACCGGCCCACGGGCACGTTCCCGAGTCAAGTGTAATAGTTGTGGTAGCAGTGTAGCAGTTGCTTGATGTATGGACTGAAACAACTCTATATGTGTATGTGCATACATATAAACAACAAACACATATCATTTCACATTCATATATACATAATTAGATCACATCGTGACGCGGCGGTTCCTACGTATAATGTCGAATATGTAAAAAATAATGTAAAAAAAAAATCCATTTTCGTTTCAAACAAACCATATATTACGGGAATTTTTAACGTTATCCGAAAATATAGATTAAATCGGATGGTTATGGTTTCGCTAAAAAAAATTATTGTTGTTGATTTTTAATAATGTTTTGCTATTCAAAATATCGCATATATTTATTTATTATGATATTATTCTAATTAATTAATTACACACATGTGTCGTGATGTATTTCGCTTCTGTATTTGGGCCTCTTGGCCTGTTGAAGCATAAATAAAATAATAATAAATAATAAGTATATTATCTGTTACATAAAAATAAAAATGAACACATAATGTAACAAAATTTACGTATTCATATATATATATTGTACACTGAAATAAAAAATAATACACAATGTAAGTAAAAGAAAAAGTAATATATAAAAGAAAAAAATTAAAATAAGAATAAAATGAAAAAAATATAAAAATAAAAATAAAATACTAATTGGAATAATTTTTCCAACTTTTGCCAATTTATTTCTAATGTTGGACAAACTTGCTATTTTTTCTCTCTATTTTTAAGATATTCAGAATAAGGTCTTATAGATGATACACTTCTTTTTATCTTTGCATTTCGTTTTTAATTTCATCAGTCAAGTTCACTATGGTTGAAAGAATGTGCTCTTGTTCGGCCATTTTTATAGTTTTTTTAAGGGTTATTATAATTCATATCGAAGAAGAGACGTTACTGTGAATCGGTGGAAATCGAACCAACGTTAACTGAGAAAAACTTATACATGTGTTGGAATCAAAATACTTGTAAAGAATAATTAAAAAGGAGAAACAATGAGGGAGTATGCATTATTTTAAAATAATTGTTATAATAAGACACTATCCTGAGCGCTTCTACTATGAAAATTATGATAAACTTGGGGGGTCCCTGGGACAAGATAAATCCTTGACCTCTTGTTCTTTAGGCAAACTTCTATACATATAAACATCTTACATAGCATTATAAATTCATACTATCTGAATAACTTTTATTTAAAATAAAATGATAAAATCATTTATGTACTTTGAAGCGCTTTAATAATCAAAATGTATTTCATCATCTATTTCTAAAGAAATTTAAAATAAATTAAATTTTAATAAATATTATTATTCTGAAGATTGTGTTATTTTAAATGTGATGGCTGTTTCGGTTTGTAAGGCCATTATTATACATTGGACATACTACGTATAATCGACTGATTTATTAAGTTTAAGTTACACCTTCCCCAAGCCAAAACAGCTGTCACATTTAAAATAACACTTAACCTGCAGAACTTATTAATAATATTTTTTTAAATTTAGTATATTTTTAAATTTTATCAAAAATAAATATGGGGTTCTACAAACTAAATACAAAAACCATAAATATTTCATCATCTGAAATATATAACATATATACTAAAATAAATTCAGTCTGCTGAAATCAATAAAAGTGCCCTTGAAGAAAAAGGGAAGCATTTTGTCGGCTTTCAATACCGCAGAACAAATTTTCTTACTCTCATAACAATATTTTAAATTAAATACTAGAATTTAAGTCAAATTCTAGAATTTAAGTTAAATGTATTTTCAAATCAATTTAATTAATGTGAGTTTTGTTCAAATATACATAAATGTGCATATTGAATGCATAAGTAATGGCAAAAAAACTAATTAAATCATCTGATCAAAGCGATACTTTAACGAAGGTAAGGGATGCATTGCACAACTGAAATCTTAGGATGCACGTTTGTAGACTGAAAATAAATAATTATTTTGTCTGAAAAAATTAAAAATGCCTGCGGAAATCTGTAGGGAAAGGCATATAAATTCCAGATATTTCGCTCAAAATACACGAACAAAGCTTTTAAAAGCTCTTTCTGGCTGCGCAATACCCTTTGAAGTAAACAAACCCGTTCTGGCACCAAGCCTTGGCATGACCGCCATTTGCATTATTTAGCATTAAATTTTTATTTACTTTCTTTTTTTTGCTTGAAAATTCACCTCTATCAGAGAATTCTGCCAGGAAACTTTAGCATAAAGTGTCCCACGATGTATATAATTTATGGATAACTTTGAACGTCTTTTGAAGTTAAAAGTTTTTTGAATTTGGTAATATAACGTTCAAGTCCGCGGCGGTGGGTGAGAAAAACGACCAACAACTAAACAACACAACGTTCGTGATCTTCAGAGATTTTTGATCAATTTAGATGTTAATTTTTTTTATTTTTAATAAATATTTTTCAATAACCTATTCGGTTGATTTTTATAATACATATATTCTAACATCCTTGTTGAGTGTAATAATAATTTGTTTCATTTTACATGTATATTAAGGTACTCCTATGTATATATTTTGTACAAATATCATCCTACCTGTTCACTACTTCTACACAGTAAAAACTAAAGATAAACAAAGTTTCCTGGTACATTTTTATAAACAGTGTATTTTTATTCCAATCTTTTCTACAGTATTAACTAGGTTTTTTGGTATTCACTAGTCTATTATTAAGAATTTCTTGTAGATAGACAATTTGAACATTTATAATAAAAAAGTTGTAAGTCAAGTCACATTAGATAATGCAAGGCAAATATTGAAGATGATTTGAAATGTCATTATAATATTTTTGGTCAAATAATTCATTTCAAATTAGAAACAAGTATCTTTGACTGTGTAAGATGCTTGAACAAGCGACTGGAAGAATAAATTGTATGAGGATCAGATGTACAATTTTAAATGCATTCTTTTTTATAATAGGGGTATAAGAACACATATTGTAAAGTATATATGCTAGTAACAAGCATTTTATCATAATAAAACAACAATTTTTTTCAGAAAAAAAAAATCATTCAATGAAGTTATTTAAAAAATTAACATGATAGCAGACATCAAAATTAGTTTTACAAAATCTGTAATTTTATTTAGTAACAAGCATTTTTAATTATTTTATACAAATCTATTAAATATTTATATAATGAAATTAAACTCTCTTAAATGCATATATAACATACTTCAAAATAAGATAATTGCTAACTGCAAATAATATTTCTTCTCAAATAAGGTTTCTCAGAGTTCGGTAAATATATTTTACTCCTAAAAATTATATATATTTTTTTATGTTGTTATGTTAGGTTTATGTTAAGATTTTACAATACGATATTGATGGTTTATGTTGTTATGCTTGATGATGACGTTGTTAATCGTTTATGTTGTTATGTTTGACTATGACGAATAAACATAACAACATAAACGTACAATAACGTTACGTTTATGTTGTTACGTTACAATACGATGCTAAAATAAAATGAAGTTTCTTCATTATTCAGATAAAATCTCCCTAATAAATTTGATTTGCCCCACCTTGATTGAAAATATCTCGTATATTCTTCAAATTTACCTACACAATATGTATGAAAATTGTGTCTATATTATTTAAAATTTAAAATACGGGCTTCATCCGGGGTAAAATTTTATTTAACGTTGCTGGATATTCTATCCAAAAATTAAAACCGAAAATTATTGATGGCGGAGAAGGGTAAGAGGCCTTAGTATTAACCGCAATATTTTCCCGGAGGTGAAACCCGAACCTTAAAACTTGTAGGTTTTATCCGTAAATCTACAAAACTTCTCGAGAGAGCATCCGAAAATTCTGCACATTTAGCATACTTATATAAAATTCGTCAATTTGATCCTTAGTCAACAGAATTTATTGATTGGTATTTTTGAGGTAAGAGAATAAGCATGACTCCATTCAGGCCCTTAGTCAGAGTAACGCCAGAATAAATTTCCCATGATGGCTTCCTTACAATAACAGGTTGAAAATTTGTGCTTAGCTATGTAAGAGAAAAAATACATTTTGTTATCCTTTTTTATTACTTCATGTTAATCAATACATAATGGGCTCAATCCTGTAAGGCTCATAATGTACCTTAAAAATTCCTCCACCTAGCTAAAAAAACACCCGGAAAACCTCCACCAGGAAGATCAATATATGAAAACGCTGTTTTCATTACAACTCTTTAGTAATGCTAGCATAATTAGGGAACTTACCACAAACATGAATAATTAATCCATCATTCTTAGTTTAAAATATTATATACACGTCTCAAAAAATCGCCTAAATGCATTATGAGATTACATTACATACATACATTGTTAAATTTGAAAAGAAAAATTAGATCATTTTTTCAATGGGGTGAAAAGGCGTAGAGGCAGATGAAGATTTGTGAATTTGGTTTTTGTTTGGTTAATGAATAAATATAAAATTCTGACGTTTTTACAATTTCAAAAAATTAATTAATGTATATTTTTTTTAATGGGGTTGCGAACACGTATTACATCAATATTCGTATAAATTAATTAATTTAAACCCCTGTGCTATGAAAAAAGGTCTACCTGAGTCATGGTGATCTTCCGGAAGAAGGTCCGAACCCCGGACTATTTGATCACTGGGTGATTAAACTTATTGATTTGATCACATTACTAACGTTATTGAATGCATTAAAATATTTACACGCATCATGTAATTTTTACTAATATTATTCTTGAAAATATATAAAATTACTGAATCAATTCAATTGATCGTGTTATTACCAGCCTTCAACAGGTCATGGCCAGCTTAAAAAAATCCTTCCAATCTCTCGCTTGTAAGTAGTCGCCCAAAGTGCCTTGAAATTAAAGATTTAAAAAAATCCACTTTAATATTTTTAATCATTGAGAGATGAATAAAGAAATTGTAGAAAGTAAAGAAAGAATATTGGACTTGACGCGTGAAAATTTGTGATGAATTGATGAAATAATCATAAAATCTTTCTTTTATATCTACAACATTAAAAAATATTTATTGAATATAAAGGAATTTAAAAAATATTATCAAATAAGTCTGTTGAACGTGTATAAAAGAATCCCATCTTTAACTGGTTGCTCTTTTTTTTATTAAACTATCGAGAGTAAAAAGTCTTGCGCTCACTGATTTGATGTACTCGTACATCTTGTGACTCACCAGCATTATCGAATTTGATAGACAATTAATTTTTCATTTAATTTTATTACACCGTTACAAAACGCTGAGTAATAAAATCTGTCCTGTAAATAAATATTTCTTACTTGAAAATTTAATAAAAACATCTTCTTTTTTTTAATCATAGATAGTCAGCCATATTTGCTTTTAAGAGAGTATCATTCAAAATCTTAACTTAGAGGTAGAAATATATTTTTTCCAATTTTTAAAGCGTTAATATTAAAAAACCTCGATTTATAATATACGCATGTATGAGTTATTCAAAACATGAACCAGTGGCATAATTTTCAGAGCGTAAGATTATGCTTAAAAATTAAGTTTGTAATATCAGCAAGCCCGACTGAAAAGAATAAAGTACACCAGCCCTTGGAAAAAAACATCGCTCAGATTTTATTTGCTGGTGTGAATTATAGCTCAGTTTTGTTTGCAGAGGGAAAAGCGTCAAGGAAACAAAGAAAAATTGGAAAAGTTATGACACAGCTGCAAAAGTATAATTTAAAATATGTTAATTTGAAAGAATTCTGATCAATTCCATTCCATTTACATTTTTTTCTTTTTTTAAATTAGATTAGACCGTACGTGATATACTGAAATTATTATTCTTAGTTGATTATCTTTTGAATAAAGCTAGTCAGTTGAAATTCAAACCGTCATTTTTACAAAAATGTCAATATATTTTATGGTTATTATACTAACACCATGATAAAGAATATAGTAGAAAACCTATAGAAAAAAAAGCTTCAAGCACAACCCACAAAATAAAAATATTAAAGAGTGTGTTAACCGATTTACTTTATTTAAAAATAATATGTATAAGTATATATATTATGTAAAAGTAACGAAAAATCATTGAATTTATGGTAACATCGTAACGTGCATATATCTATTGTTACAAAAATTAATAAATTGATTAAAGCATTAAAAAATAATATTCTATATTGAATTTTGTTCATTCATGGCCAACTTTCATATAAATTAGATCAGTAAATGTTAGATCAGTAAATAATGGTCATTTATCTTAATTATAGAAATTGTTTCAAGATTGTTTTTCATGTTTTGTACATACAAGCTTAATAGCATGCAATTATTTTACTAGCAGTTTTAATATTTTAGAATATTTAACATTTTATACGTCCATTTATCATTACAAGGGTTGTATGATATGTAGCCGTGTTAGGAAAGGAAACAAATTTTTATTTTATTAATTCCTCAAACAGATTTTTTTATGTTCCATAAACATCGTTATGCGATATTCCAAAATTTTAAGCAATCCAAAAATAATGATTTTCTGAACTCTGCAAAATAGTTCTTTTTTTTCAGTAACAATTCCTCGCTTGACGTGAACTGCTCTCTTCCAAGCCAACTTTTAATATTTGGAAACAAAAGTAAATCGTGTACAGCCTAAAGTAAGGTGGATGAGGCAGTAATTTGTAGTGTCATTTCACCATTTTTTCCGTGACGATTGCGAACAAACGAGCTGATATGTTGTCGTGGTGAAAGAGCATTTTTCTTTACCGTTTCAGTGTCAAATTGGTCCAATCAGTCCCGTGATGATTTTTGTCTTTTACAAATAATGAAGATGATGCCTCGCGAATCCCAAAAATCGGTAGATAAGACCATTTTGGTAGATGGAACCGTTTTTGCCTTCTTTGGAAAAGGTTCGCTAGGTGGACTCACTAATTGACTGTTTTTTCATATCTTGGATTGCTTAATAAAGCATGATATTCACCTCGCTGATAGCTGCTAACGCCCATTTTTAGTTAATATATTTTGTACGCATTCATCTGAGATGTTTATAATAACAGAAATCTCTCTGATCTTCAACGTCTGCTAATAGATAATCGTGAATTTTATGGACTTTAAAATGTTCACCCCAATGGGACGGTCTAGGCGTACTTCATTATAAATGCATATATTCGGCCGTGATTGAATGTATTAAACCAATATTCGATTGGTATCATCAACGGTTCTTATAAACGGCATGCAATTTTAATTTTATTTTCCCATACTTCTTCCGATCTAAAAAAAATAATCGAATTACTCACCAATATTGCTCTTTTTCTATGCTTACAAACAAATACAAACTTGCCCACTTTCAACAGCTTTAAAAACAAATCTTTTGCTCGATAAATCTATCTGAAAATTTTCAGACGTCGCGTTGTTCAATATATGGCGTTAAACAAAGGTATTCAGATTTTACCAATAGCATGTGGCGTTAAACACGACTACTTGTACGGATATTGTATTTCAAATACAACCACAGTTAACAGTAATTAATTTGAAATTAACATAAGCAACAAGAATTTCAGATTCGAATTTCACACTGAGTGTGCAGTAATCGAACACCTTCGTTTAGTGTTTGGTGAATCCTGTGATTCAGAGGATTTGTAATATGCAAGCGATTTCCCAATATTATCGAATAAGTTTATTTGTCTAATTGTAATTGGATGCTGGTTTTAACCGAAAACTGCGAAGTAATTGATGATTAGTACTCTGGCTGATGAATTTCCGCAAGTTGGATAAACCTCTATCTATACGATTGTCGTAGAAAACTCGGATATCACAAAAAATCAGTATTCTATTTGACAGATATCGAGCGAAATAATCAAGCGAGTTCTTACCTAAGTAGCGAAATAAATAAATGCGGTTATTATAAACGAGAATTGGATGGAATATTTTAGCGAATGTCAAAGTGTTCCCATTGATAATAAAGTGTTTGTAGTCGAGATAGCTTATAAAATAGTGTAATTTAAAGAATACATCGTGTATTAGTCTAATTCGAATTAAGTGACTTTTTCCATTTAATAATTAATTAATCACTAATTAATTTCCAGTATTTTCACTGACCTCTCACAGCCACAACCCATGACAAAATATTTAAAAAAATATCGGTGGCGGAGGAAAACTAGGAAATGTTTGAATGTAAGAATTTGTAACAAAGAAAAATATTATAAAACGTAAAGCGTAGTAAATTGTCTTTTGTTACATTTTTCACCCTTGAGAGGGTTAATTTGATATCAACTTCACATTTTATTTTTCGTGATTTCATTTATCTCGGGTAATGCGGGAACATGTAGATTGTTTGGAGTTTCGTGTATGTTTTAATGCTATAATTTTCCTTTGTGTTTGAAATCTTTATGGACCGTAACGCAAAAAATCTCGCCGCAGAAAATGTTTAATAGACTTTTCGGACGTGGCCTACAGATTACATTTTTTATTAAATAGGGACAAGATATTTATTTCAAAGTGTACTGGATGGTGCACCCGTCATTTTATCGGTAGGGTATTTTAATTTATCTTATTATCTAATGATTTAGATTTGTTGATTTAAGAACGTTAAAATTAAAAGCAAGGTTAAATTACATTATTCAAAATAATGATATCATATATTTAATGCATGTAAATTAAAATTTTATCAATTATTTAATATTAATATTTTCTCTCCTTCCCCCGATGTAGTTTTTTTCAATTATTTACAGAAGATATTTTCTGCAGTTTTCTTATACGCAACTATTTTAAAATTTAAGAAAAAATTACACACTATGTTTTAAACCACTTAATTGCTATATGTTTGTCAACTAGTTTCGGTTGGACTCAACCTTCTTCAGGACAATTAGTTCAGGACAATCAGTCTATATTGTAATTGTCCTGAAGAAGGTTGAGTCCAACCGAAACTAGTTGACAAACATATAGCAATTAAGTGGTTTAAAACATAGTGTGTAATTTTTTCTTAAATTTCTTATAATGTCAAGCCACAAAGTGTTTTCTTGCTTTGAAAAGTTTATTTTAAAATTATTGGGTTTAAATTACATTTTCATCTATAAAATAATAATGTAAGTGTTCATTTGTACAAAATCGCTAACGCACAATGTTGCTTTCAAATACGATGATATTTTTGTATACTTACTTTGTTTTTATTTACCTACTATTTATGTATATAAATAAAATTTAAATTAATAAATGAAATTTTGACACAATAAATTTGCATAAATTATTTGAAAAAAAAGGCGCCGGTACCTACCCTTTCAATATTGATAAATATTTAAATGTACCAACGTAACATTTTCCGAATTCAAATTTTTTGATTACATTCGGTTTTCTTTGTTTAGATAAATCGTTTGCACCAATGAGAAATTGTACTTCCTTATCGTTTTAAACGACATTATTCCGAGATTCATGAAATCCTTTAATAGCGAATTATTTTACAATATTAAATACAAAACAATATACTTGTACGATTCTAAAAGTGGATTCAGTGTAGAAATATAACAAGTAGTTTGCACCAAAATTGCTTATATATAAAATGCACTTTTTGGTTCTCTACTTTGGATGAAATATTTATAACGACACCAATAATAATTAGCGTTTTTTATAAACAGCTGTTGGACGTAAAAGCAACACGCTATCTATACTATAAAACTCAATGTCTCTCTCTCTGTTCTCTATACTAATCTACACTGTTTATCCGATCTGACCCAAATTTTGCAAACTAATTCTTTAGAACCCGGCAGGTAACATAGGTGACATTTTCCCCCTCCCCCTACCCTGATATATTTTCCATGCAAATCTGTACCGTTTATCTGATCTGACTAAAATTTTGCATACTTAATCTTTAGGACCCGGTGGCTAACAGACATTTCCCCCTCCCCTTTTACCTCACCCTATCCCCTGATACATTTTCCACGCAAATCTGTACCATTCAACCGATCTGATCCAAAATTTGTATAAGTACTTATTCTTGAAGACCCGGCGAGTAACTAGGCGACATTTCTCTCCTCCTTTACCCCTTCTTCTCCCCCTGATATAATTTTAATGCAAATCTATACTGTTCTAAAAAATTTCGAATATATATTTTATTTAGGATATGGCAGTAAACAAAGTCCATATTTCCCTCCTGGACATTCCATCTATGCAACCCTAGATTAAATGGAAACATTGTTTTTTTAAAGACTTTTCAAAACAATGGAACCTTTTTTTACCCACAAACTTATTTTTTACTTAATCAAACGCGGGGTATGACCAGCAAGTAATTAATAAAAAAAATACTATTATAAATAAACATATAAAACTATGATATTTGTTATATATATTTTTTATAATTATAAAAACTGTTATTCAAATAACTTTGAATAGAACTTGCTAGGAGGTACCTGAATAAAAATTAGTATTTTATAAACACGTCCGAATTGTCTGGATGTTGTGTGCAGGTCGAGAGCGAATGAATTTTTAATGTTACTGAACTGAATAATTTATTATTTTGAGTGTATTATGGATACATAGACTGGATTGGTTGCATTATTGTTATTGAATTATTGGTATCTAATTGGTATTTCATTATTCATTCCATACCACTTACATTACTTCATTGGACATCTTATTGATTTTTTAGCATATTGCGAATGCTGTATATAAATTCTCAATTATAAATATTTATGCCGTATCAATTTACAACATTTATAATTAAATTAAGTGAATTAAGTGTTAACTTGCTATTTTTGATCATTCACGAAATAAATAATGAAAAGTTTAACATTAAAAACACAATAAATTATTTTTTCAATTGATTCAGCAACTTGTAGATTGATATTTTTTAAATATTGATTGTATTATTTGTATGTATCTACTTATATTATTTGATTAATTACACCTACATGTTTCGGAAAAACCTTTCCATCGTCAGGGTGTTATATATATGTCAAAATATCAAAATGAATAATGTCCAATGGATTAAATCCAAAATAAATTATATGTACAATATGTAAACCATATGCAAACCTTTCGAGACTCTCCATAAGGCATTTAAAATAATCAGATTAGTAACCTGGTATGGAATTTAATACCACACAAAACTCAATTAGAATATTTACAATTATATTTGATAATGTAATCATACTTGACGTTGCATTAACTTGAACCAAAACTTTTTAGAACTATCTAGAAGTTAACCCCGATAAACATCTACGGGTATTTATTAGATATTATTTGACATATTTCACTTCGTCAAATTTGATGTGATAAATAAAATGAATCTTTGTATTCCTTTAAAAACTGTAAAATTTTTATGCTTAGCATAGCTGCTAATTTCTAATCCAAAGTGTCATAAAAAACGAATATTTTAATATCCTCTATAGTGATAGAAATATTGAAATTTGACAGATGTTTTGACACTTCTCATCGGAACTTCACACCTACATAAAAAAGTAGGTGCACCCGTCTGTTTTGTCATAGGATAATATAATGATGTTACTATCCTGAGAATATACGAGTTAAACTGTTCCACATACGCACGAATAAAAACAATAAATTATTTGAAAACTGTTTTTTTGAAAATTGAGAAAATCTCTGGAGCGACCCGCCGGCCGTCATCCTTTCGGGGTTGCCAAGAGGATTCTTCTTGGTATTCGTTCCTCTTGCATTCTTAGCACATGTCCAAGCCACCTTATTTATGATTTTTCTAATAGGGGTTCCATGCCGAGTGTGTGCCTTATGTCGGCACTTATCATTTTCTCGTTTCTCACTTATTTTTGATACTTAATTTATTACATTTGTAAGTTTAACATTGGTTGTTTAAAACAATATATTATTTAACTATATTTTTAAAATATATTACATATTATAAACTTTTTTGGTAGTTTTTCTAAAATATCTTCCTATCACTCTCTTTAGGTACCTACTATTCTCTCAGAATCCACATATTTATGATGAACTATTACTTTTGCGGTTTATAGCATTAACTATGTGGGTGGACATAATTATTTATTTTAATTAATTAAGAACTTTGCATTAACCACTTGGAGTAATTTAACGTCTACCATACTGTTTCCATACCACTGTATCTTCATCAGGACGGAGGCATACTAACTATCCATTATTAATTTTGGTAAACAAATTAATTTTTGAACGGGAGCACGGCTATGGTAGGGGTAATTGACAAGTATACACCGAAATGGGAAACATATCAAATAATGGGCTATTCACAAAATTTAACTGGTTATTAATTATTAACCTTAGTGTTCAGGCGTTTCTTGATTTTATTTAATTGTCCAATCTAAGGCCTCAATTATTTATTTACGCGGAGAATTCCGATGCCGTTTTCTTTTTTAAACGTGTGGTATCGAAACCGGTAGACGTAAAGTTACTCCAAGTGTTTACTTACTTAGACGTAAAGTTTCTCCAAAGTTTTTAAATAATTAAAATTAATAAATATGGCTTAGTTTTTGATTGTGGGAAATTAATAGTCAAACTCGACTTAAAAGCATTTATAAGTTTAATAATGAATATTATAAACATAATATTTGTTGAAACATTTTATATTTTTAAAATATTACTGTAATCAATTAACACAATACATTAATGCCACCTGGTGAGTTTTTCTTAAAGCAATTATAAGTTGTGTGTATTTTCAATCTATTGAAGATATTCGTAGCGTTTTAGAACTCTTAAATGAATACTTGTATTTTACTCAAACAATCTTATGTTTATGCATATTTTATTTGATTGACTTTTATGTTCACTGGAATACTTATGACAATATATGTATGTATGTTCAAAAATAGGTATTCATTTGTTGAGATTTTTAACCATACGCAGTCACTGACATCTGGCGATATTTTTAAAGGCAACATAGAATGTTTTCAATCGCTTAAAATGAAAATTCATTTCATTTGGTTTGAAACTTTGCTAATGAAATATGTACTCCTCAGTTAAAATTATGTATATTTTTTACAATATCATTGCATCGTTATTACATTTACAATATCATCGCATTACAATATCATGTATGCAAACCATGCTGATAATACTCGTAATTTATATAACATATATATTACAGTGAAAGTTCACATCTGGTAAATGTATACTTTCCAATCTTAACTATTAGACAAAAATATGTACTTAAACTGCATTATAAATATGTATTTAATATACTCGAGGGGGGGACATAATTTTGCAGTGCCCAATCCACGTGCCTAAACCATTTGGATTAGTTCATTTCTATACAATTTCATGCTCTGTGGTTCAAACTCTTTTGGTATCTTTATTGTGGAATTTTCGTAGGAATTTTCCGCGATTTTTAAATTGATTTTCATGTTCATACTAGATTTAAATTTTGTCTTTTCACAGAATATAAAAAAAACAGTACTTAAAATAATATAATATGAAACAATAGTTTGATTATATTATTATACTTCGGATTTAGTTTTTTTTTTCAAATTAATTTACTGTATTTATAAGCACTTGAGTTGAATTATTATAATCAAATAGTTTCGGAAAATAAAATTATCCATCTGGCTAATTAAAAAATAAACATAAATATTAAAATTGTTTAAATGGAGATTGATTTTAAATAAAAATTTAATATACCTCAGGTGTAAAAATAATTGCGAGTTTTTCATCGGATTACTTTTAATGCTTTAAAATAAGAAAAGCAGAAATAACTAAAATATCTTAAATTATTATTATTAATTTAAATTTATCATTAATACTTTTCTAAAAATGTTTTTTTAAATTTACGATTTTTAACAACTTTATCCCTTTCACTCGTCATATTAATATTTAGAATATCATGGAACTGGAATTATTTTAAAATTAAAAAAAAAATATCGTCGTCAATCTTAAAATTGGTTTTTTATCAACATGGCGATGGAAATTTTTTCTGTAATCGGGAGTTTTAACAAATAAACTAGATTGGTAATAAATAAAGTTAATTATAAATTTGTTTATAATTAACTTTGAAGTTATACTTCTTTAGGTGCGTTTTGAATGAAATTTTAGTAAGCAACGAAATGCGCACGCATCATGCGGCGGAAGTTTTCACAGCCACCAGAGATTAGACTGTGTATATTTCGTATACATATTAGCTAAATTCTCTTGGATGTGACCCACATTGCGCAGGGGCAGGATGCAATGCGCATGCGCATTCTGTCTAGCTAAGTTCCGACGCTGGATGTGCAATAGAATACGTGGTTTATTAATGTACGCTAAAGTAGTATAACTTCTAACGCGCGTACATATTTGTAAATATTAAAAATACTTTCTGTCCGAAAATGCAGTAAAGGCCATCGGCCCCCATCTACTGTGAGCATGCGGCAGGAGCATGCGGCAAGCAGTGGATATGGAGGTTCAGGGGTCTACCTAACTACCTGCCACCGGTGAGGTAGGCGGCCCGGCGGGGGGTGCGCTGGGGGGCCCCCCTCGGCTCCCTGCCCTCGCCCGGGGGCCCCTTGCCCGGGGACATTTCGGACTGCGACTCGGCGCTCGAGTCCGCCGCGGGTCGGAACATGTCTATTTGTAAAATAAACACTTGCATCAAGGGAGGGAACATTTTATACTACATAACGATGCACTTATGTATCATTTTAGTTACCTACCCCCGCAACAAATTTTCGAGTGGGTGAATATGATGAAAACAACTACAACATACCTACACAAAAAGTAACTATGTACAAGGTTCTTGACAATGTGGTTTTGAGAAAAGCTACATGTGGGATTTATGAATATATAAAAAACTAATAATTAAACATTTTACATGAATATTGAAATTATATAATTTTGAGGTGCTAACAGAATCGGTGCTGTCACCCAGTAGTTTGTGCTGTTTGTAATGGACGCCTGCTTATAGCGCCGATCAAAGCAGTTGTAATTGAGTTAATTTTGGGCTCCAGAAGCCTTATTCGGGGTTTCTAACCCCCAGGTTTTTAACCCCCACCCAACCGTGCCGTAACACTTCTGCGTACTGGTATTTTCTATCTATCACGGTATAGTAAAGGTTAACGGGAGCAGTCTAAGAATGCTACCCCTAATATTGTGAATGGCATTGGTCTGGACTATTCACGTTTGTACTATACGTCGCTAGCGCGAATCCCAGATTAAGACTGCAGGGGTTTTGTTTCGTTTTTCGTTTTTTAACGCTTACGTACCCATTTTCAAATTCTACAAAAAATGGCCCGCGGTTATACCGCTATTATGGTGGAAACCGAATACGATGGCAGCATGTACATAGTGGGTTTCACAGTAATTAGCAAAAACTTTACAGGTAGCCTTTATAATGAGTCGAAAATGTTCAAACGAAAATGTTACGGAGATTTGCAATGTCAAAGTGTGCACTTTTTAAAAATATTTCTGACTAATTTATTCCAAGAACATAAACTATCACAGCAACTTATATTGATTATAAAAAATTCATTTGTTTTAAAACAAGTCGAATAAAATGATAAAAACCTAGAAAAAATTGAAAATATATTTTTTAAGTTGTATTGAGGAAAATGAATTTTTCATATTCGATATAAATTACTGTAATTATAATTCACCTTTTTGCAAAAAAATAAGTCAGAAATATTGAAAAAAAATACAAACTTTGATTGCATATTTCCATAATTATTGGTAATAGGTCACATTCATTTCTCATTATCAAAGCAGAAATCCACCTGTAAAATTTTTGCTATGAGAAACCCTGTATATAGATTATTTCATCACATAGTTATTGTCTTTAAAGCTACTTTCTGAAGACCGATGAAAAAAAAATTCACGAAATTTTGCTTCTAAATAAAATACTTTTAAATGTACAAACAAATAAGTACTACAACGAATTCCCAATAGATTATATCAACACAATAGTTTTATATTGATATATATAATTATATTGGATTGTTGGAAATGTTCTGTCCAAAACGGTAAAGGATTAAAATCGTCACAATTCTCACAATTATGATTAATAATTTTGTAATGATACACTTTTTAATAAACACGTTGATGCCGATTTCCGAATCACACTCTTAACTGTAAATTTTATAAACCAATATATTAAATCTTCCTTCCGGGCCTACCTTTTGGCGCGTTGATTGGCACTCTGTAAGAAGGGTTGGAGTTGCACTCGGTGCAGGGGCTGCCGCTGGAGTCGGACTCCGAGTCGGGGCCGGGCGCGGGCGGCGGCGCGGGGGAGGGGCGCGGGGTCCTGCCCCGGGCCGCCCCCGCCCCCGCCCCCCCAGAACTTCCGGCCGCCATGGTCATCGCTTTTGACAATGTGTACTCATCTGGAAAAAAAAGTTAATTATGCCTCGGTGGTTGGACTTTTACTAAGCATCGCGTTTATCTCAAATGGTAGTTGTAGATTTTTGGGAAATAAATAACAGTAAAACATCTCTTAAAAATATAATATTTTTTTAGTAGGAAAGTTAAAATTTTTTTTCAAGGATAATTGGATTATTGTTCCCGGAGGGGATCGTAATCAATCAAGATAATATATCTTTATTGTTGATGATTCCTCCTGGGGACGAAAATGCCATTATTTTTTTGATAAATTTGAGCATAGAAATCATTACGATGTCTATATCTGTTTCATGGGAATAACAAATTACAACCATATATGACAATAGCGTCGTTTGAATCGAATAAAGAGAAGTAACACAAAAATACCATATTTACAACCTTCCAAATTTTATAGATATGGTGGTCAACCATGTCTATAACGTCCAAGACTTCTATAACTATTTTTCCGTATTAAATGGCTTTGTCTCTGTGAGACATTTATATATATAATATACATATATATATATATATATCTATATACATAATATATATTATATATCATTATATATATATATCATAATCTATTATATATATATATATCTCTCTCTCTCTCCTCTCTCTCTCTCTATCCTCTCTCTCTCTCTCTCTCCCTCTCTCTCATCCCATCTCTCTCTCTCTCCTCTCTCATCTCTCTCTCTCCTCTCTATCTATCTCTCTATCTCTATTGGCCCCAACTATTGACCCCTTTTATATCTTCTGGTTTTGTTTTTCTGTGTTTAGTGGTTTTCGTTTTTTTTTTTTCGTGAGCTTCTGGCCAACATTTCAGATTGTAATGCAGGGTTCATCATCACAGTTGATGAGAAGATTCTGAACAGTTGTGAAAAGATAAAAACTTTACTAGAAATAAATAAGTTAGTAGAAAAAAACTCCGACTAACTGTTTTAATCAAAAATATACGCTAGGTGGGGAAATTAATATTCTAAGAGTGGGGGATCGATCGGATCGGAATAAACCAACAAGTAATCGTGAATATAATTTAACATCTTGTATCTCTGCCCATCCTGCATTTACTTGTCACACACACACACACACACACACACACACACACACTCACACATACACACACACACATATTCACAAATTTAAAATACACAAAGACGGACGTATTCTCAAATCATCTTAGAACACACATCATCACAATTCGTTAAGCAACTTTGAAAATCTGGAGCTACCTATTTTAGCATAAACAACCAAGCCTCTTATTAAGGGGGAATTAATCGACATCATAATATGTTGGAGGTACTATGTAGTATGGTCATTAGCTAGGGGATACTATCATTTTTACAATCCAGCGCGTGCCGCGTATTCTGCAATATCTTAATTTATAGAATATATTATTATAGAACTTGAATAAGATTATAACAATAACACAATAATTTTATCATACTAAAATTTTGATTCAATTTCATTATATTCTATTTGTTCATAGCTTGTTAAAAATGAATCTGATTATTATATATTTTACATTCTACTTTGATGGTTATAATATGGCAGAAATAAGTAATTCGATAGGTCGCAAGTGAATTTAATCATTTTCGTAATAAAGTGTGTGGATGCCGATAGTCCATGAACCAAACTGAAATCGTGAAGTTAAGTTGTTTTTGTACTTTTGTTTTGTTTGTACTTTGACTCAATTTTATAATAATATTTTTTTAATTATTAAGTTACTGATTTAGCGTGTCGTCATTTTACTTACCTGAGCTGCTAAAAGATCTATGCTTAGCACTCCTTCGTTCCGTACTCCTCAAGAGATTGGGCCTCGCGGGAGCTGGCCCCAGGGCTTCGCCCTCCGAGCGCCCGAAGGTTCTGAACTGCACCGAGTAGTCCAGCGTGGCCGCCGCGCCGCTGGGGGGCCCGCCCATGCTGAAGGTAGCGTAAGGACTAATTTCATACATTTCTGCAAAAATACACCAAAAATAACTTATTTATTAAGTCAAACTAACGAAATCAAATAGGCGAAAATTGCGACCCAATTTACGCTCGTTTGAGTATAAAAAAACATTTTATGTGCATCTTCTACTTTTCATGTCCATCCGCCCTTTGACTTCAATACCTTTTCGATTACTAAATGCTTATTACGACAAAATCGTTCCATTTACTATTTGCTCTTGAGTACACTGGTCTGTTTTTTCAATAGGTATACTCGCAAATTAATACAATATGTACGTATAGAGTTTTTCCGGTTCCCCAGGATTTTTAACTCCATTTTTTGTAACCAGATGAAAAAATTATTGTTAAATTTAATGGTATGTTCCTTTGGATTATTATGCCGTCGATCAGTTTAAGTCGTATCGTTTTTTTATAAATATAAATGCTTACACAGAATACGTGTCACATCAATATTTTTACTTTTTTGTAAATAAGCTTAACAACTGTGCAAAAATATAACAAACTTACTGGTCTAGAAAATGGTTCGAACCCGCAGCCACTGGATAACTAGGAAAATGTCTTAAGCACTAGACCAACAAGCTACTATATCAGTCTGTCAGATTCATCATACATAATGATTTTTACTAAAACTGCTAATGGAAATTTAAAATATTACTTAAAGAATATTAAACACTTAACAAACTATTTCAGCTAGATGGTGTTCTGAAAAGTTTCCTAAAAAACATCGCAAACAAAGGAATCTATTTTAGGTTTTTCTTTTGTGACTCGCTTTTCTATTTTCTTTTCATAAATTAATTAAAAGAAACATACGATACTTCGAAGTACTTTCACAGAAAAATTTTAAAGAAAAATGAAGTTTTCGATGCCCTTTAGCAGATATCAAAGAAAAAGATATACTGTTATAATTTATTGAAAAATATAAGATATTATATTATGCTCACCAGCTTGTTGATCGTTTTTTCCATTTAAATGTTTGATAGGCGATGAAGTATAAACTTGTTGACAGTTTCTTCTATTATCCTGATTTTCCACCGATTTCTCGTCCTCTGATATGCCGCCACGACTATATCCCTTGAAAAAACAGCTGGATAGGGTAGAACTGCAAATAAAATAACCCAGAGGAAGAGTATTATGTATTTTGTGATTAATTTATAATTTGTAAGAGTATTTCGCTTATTAATACTACTGTACCTTCTGTTCCTCACAAGAATAAACAGTATAGTGGATAAAGATAAAAGGGCTAAAACAGCTAAACCAGCCATTACTGCGCTGAGTCGACTGAAGATTTCTATCGGAGGATTATCAGCATCCCAGTGAGGAGGAAAAACAGCTGGTGATGCTATCCGACCTTAAATATAAACAATGCTGTTTTAGGAGTATCTTTTTTTAAGAATGCTAATAGATAGATAAACGTTCTATAAAATCAAAAAAATTTACCCTTCTAGAATAACCCCGAACAGACCACACTCCTAGTCTGAGATTATGACTATGAGATATTAATAATGCATAAATATTGAAAATAATATGACCTACCTTGTCAAAATTTTCAAAAATCTAAACAAACTTTACAAAATTTGAAGACAGAAAATACAGACTTGATTTTTACTATTGTGTTATTTCATATGTTTTTTTTTTTTTGTTTTTTTTAGTTGGTATAGTCTCGAATTTTAAGAAATATTTAGTTGCAATGAATTTATACTCATATGTTATAGTAGCAGAAGGCATAAAGATGTTAGTGCACAAATATTTTACCATGGGTCACACCCAACAGGAATTAAAGTCATTAATTAATACCATTCAATATGAAAATCCTTGGATTTTTGTTATTTAGAAACAAAAATTAGAAAATTGTGTTATTATTGTCAAAAATCTCATAAAGAAATATTATCTTGTTATAATTTTATATTGTTATAATTGTAATGTACACGATGAGTTATCTCAAAAACTTTTGATAAAAATATTTGTTTGTCTAGTTTTAGAGCAACAAAAAATTGCAACAAAAAATATTTATTTGGGGTAAAATTTCCTTATACTTTATAAAAATTCAATTAAAAATACAAATTAATGAGCACACACAAATTCTTTGATTTCTTTCTGCGAATTGAAACTTTGAAGCCAAATATCTCAGATTGCCATTTTTTTATATATCGTACATAGTCTACGACTAAGGGGTGCGAGAATTATAAAAAATATATTTTTCACGAATACATAAAGCATCATTTTGATACAATACACAGATATAATAATTGGACCATCTTACCCCCATCGGTTGTTAATGTTGAAAAATAAAACTTCCCAGTTGTAGAGCCAGCTTCATTGACTGCTGTTAACCTTAAATAGTACCATGCTCCTGGGACCAAATTTTCAATTACCAATCCTTCTGTTTTTAAGGTTGTTCTTTCCACATTCCACGCTGATTCCGTTATTGGACGATACTCAATAAGGAACTCTGAAATCGGGCAGCCTCCATTGTCCCAAGTTAGAAGGTTCAGCTTCAAGCAAGAACTATTCGTTGATATCAAATCTTTTTCGTTTGGCACCTTGGAGACTGAAAAATAAATACAATTATTTTTTTAACATATGACCACAGTACTTATGGACATCACTGTTGTGATTTCTAATCGATGAATACACATTTTAATTTGAATTAATATTGATTATTGTTTCATTTTTTTATTAAATAGAGATGCAAACGCGGTATGCGTGTCGCATCAATATTCTTACTATTTTCAAATTTGTCCTAGAATCGGGCTGGAAGGTGTTCATTAGTAACCACTACACTAACAAGCTACTCTAATATTATAAAAAACTGGCTGTTCGTACCCGGCGTTGCACGGGTTAAGGATTAAATTGAAAATAAATTTGTGGGGGGGAAAGAAAGGTTTGATTCGAACGGTATAGATTTGCATCAAAAATATATCGGGGGGAGGGAAGAGGTATGAGAATAGGGTGAAAATATCGCCTATGTACTCGTCTAGTTTTAAAAAATAAGTTTCCAAATTTTGAGTCCGGTCGGTCAAACGGTACAGATTTACATCGAAAATATGTCAGGGGGAGGGGAAGGGGTATGAAAATAGGAGGAAATATCGCCTATGTTACCCGCCGAGTCCTAAAGAATTAGTTTCCAAATTTTGAGTCCGATCGGTCAAACGGTACAGATTTGCATCGAAAATATGTCAGGGTAAGAGGAAAGGTTATGACAATAGGGGGGAAATATTGCGTATGTTACTCGCCGAGTTCTAAAAAATAAGTTTCCAAATTTTGAATCCGGTCGGTCAAACGGTACAGATTTGCATCTAAAATATGTCAGGGGTAGAGGAAGCGGTATGAGAATAGGGGGGAAATGTTGCCTATGTTACCCGCCGGGTCTCAAAGCATAAGTATGCAAAATTTGAATCAAATCGGACAAACGGTGTGGATTTGTATAGAGAACAGACAGACAGACAGACATTGAGTTTTATAGGTATAGATAGATACTTAGAGTTGCGTAATAATAATTCAAAAGCTATAATTTACTAACATGGACACATGTCACATATACAGGATTATTTGCAAAATATTTATAACCTCGCTGTAATATATTCCTGCCTTAATTAAGATATGCGACATCTAATTTTGAATTTTTTTTCAATATTTCTGACTTATATTTTACAAAATGTCGAACTATAAATATAGTAACTTATATCGAAAATGAATAATTTAATACAAGTCAAATAAAACGATAAAAACCCTGCAGAAACTCCAATTGGAATGTTTTCCAATTCGAGTTCCTGCAGGGTTTTTATCATTTTATTTAACTTGTATGAAAGTAATATTTTTTTCGTAATCGATATTAGTTTCTGTAATGATAGTTCAATGTTTTGTAAAAAATAAGTCAGAAATATTGAAGAAAAATGGAATTATTGATATTGCATAATTCCATAACTATTGATATTAGCTCATAACTGCTTGAACATTTTCCACTTACAATCAGGGCAGAAATATAGTACTGCAAGTTTATTAATGATTTCCAAATAATCCTGTATATTCTTTTTATATGTTTTCAAACAAAGCTAATCGCAGGTGCCAAGAAAATATAACTGACTTCTGGTCTCTTGGAACAAGGCTCAAACCCCCACCATTGGATCTAGAAGCAAGTATATTAACCGCTAGACCAACAAGATATCGCGATGAATTGAATAATTTATTTCTTAGATGTAAACTGAACTGATCGAATATGAATTCTAATTTTATTTTATTTCTATCGTATTAAATATATTTTTTACAAATAAAATTCTAATTACCTCCACCTCTGGTGGTTGCTCTTAGTCTCTGACTTGGGGGTCCCGTATCTACAGAGTTTTGCGCTTCAAGATATAGTAGATAAGTAGAACCACACGCCAAACCTTCTAAAGTGTAGCTTAGTAGATCCCCTGATAATTGGATAACCTGCCATGGTTGGCCATCACGGGCGTAGTGCAAAATATAACCTGAAAATACAAATTATAATATTTATACTATTAGTCGTACACCTGTGAAACATCAAGGAAAATAATTTAAATATTATTTTTTTATTAATACATTATAAAAAGCCCGATAAATGTACGACGCATAAGTTATTGGTTCACGTCTTAGCTAAGCCCTGCTCTAACAATGTGAAGTATATATTATGATATATTTTTAACGGGCCATGGAGAAACGGTGGTGGCTACGTCGGTTAGTTCCGTGTTGCCGTTCGCGCATCCGAGGATCGGGTCTTCATCTAGGCGTGTAATTTCGTTTTTAGCCGTGAATTCCAGGAAGTTACGGGACAGACAGATAACGAAATACTTAGATATTTTAAGTCATGAACAAAATAGAACCATAATTTTTTTATTTCGCTTTTTACTGATACAGAAGTTTTTGCCTATGCAAAATAAAATCATCTATATAAACACGATAAAAACAGCAGATTTTAGACTTCTTATACGTAAATTTCTTATTTGTTAATATTATATCCCAACTCGAGTTACGGAGAACCAAATAAAAGGCAGAATAATTTACGGGATTCTCCAATGTATTCTCTGTTATAAAAAAATCGACTACCCGAATGAAACCCTGTGCTGTGTGTAAACCCAGCTAATTAAAGAGAGAGCGAAAGAGTTGGTTTTCACTCTTTTTATAGCGGCGCCATCTTCTAATTCTAATAAATACGCCACATTTACCAGATTTTACTTTCTTGTGAAGTGTCATCATAATTGACTGAACTATTTGGTTAACAGTATAGTTGACTTCTATCGTTCATTAGTTCAGTAGTTGAAAAATAAATCGATCAGTAAATGGTAAATTCTAAATGCCAAAATCGTAAATTCTAAATTGATGGTTTCAAAAATTTGTTGGCGACTGAAAAATTTCTTAGTAGGAAAGTGAACAGTTCACTTACAGATGTTGAAGTAGATATAAATCAATATCTCAAAGAACTACTGAACGATTCGGTGAACGATATTTCAATCAACTCAACTAAAATTCCCATCTCTAATACTAGGTATGTTCTTTTTTGTAACGTTAACAAATATTTAATATCTAAATGTTACGAGAGCAAACAACAGAGGTTAATATTTCTCTCACTTTGTATTGGAGATCCACCATCTTCAACCGGAGTCCAATGTATTTTGAGGGCTCCCGTAGCAGTCTGCTGAAGTCGGAGTTGAGGAGGCGTTGGAGGAAGGAGGGCTATGATGCTGTAAGTAATGCTATCCTCCCCAAATTGGTTCTTAGCACTACAAGTGTAGTTTCCAGATAGAGATGCGTCCATGCCTAGATAATTCGCGAAAAAAATGTTCAGTAGTATTAATTTTTGTGGGTGAGGGTAGTTAGAATCGTTTTCATTTACACCAGATTTAAAATATATTATACAACATATAAATATTTATTACCGGAAATAAAAGTTAACCGGGTAATTTATTTTATTAACCTTATTAAATTATTAATGTTTATAAATAAAAAAAATATATAATATAAAATACGACAGTACAATTGGTTGAATCTTAAGTGATCACTTTATACAATACAACTACCAATTCCAGCGTAAGAATATCCACACATTATCAAATTTTGTTATATTGTATATATTATGTTCTAATTGATAGATACATGTATACTTGAATGAGCTATGCTAGACACATATGTAGTCCTTACCATGAAAAAGTATGCATAAACTCCGCAAATACATCTATATTTTTAAAATAAAGATAAATAAATAAAGATTTCTCCAGCATATTTCATTCAAATATATTAAATAAACAAATTTAAAACATATACTTGTATATACAACATTAAAAACTTGATAATGCTCATACGGCGGAATTCGTGAACTTTGGATTGTGAAAAGTGATCACTTAAGCCAGTTCATAAAGATCATAAGCCCTGAACCACCATATAAAGATTTCCGTGCACGTTTCTCATACAAATGGTTTCATCTTCGTGACACTTACATGAAATACTATTTTTCTTACTCTATTTTATAACACTTGAATATTATATAACTTCCGCCTTTTCCATGTATAATGTTATTTGCATAAAATTATTGTTTTATGAAACACTTTGATATTTAGATTCCACTTATTGTAATAAAATAAAGCTATTTTCATAGCAAAAGCGCTCTGTTTTTGTTCGTTAATAATAAAATAATTAGATATATACGAGTATTATAATTAAAATATAATTATATGTAAAAAATATGCATTTTTTATGTGTGATTTCAAACTTAATATGTTGCTTTCTATTAAGAATTCTCACTGTGTATGTCAAGGTGGCCGGAATGGGTGACTTGGTAGTGCGGGCTGTGTGTGACGGGCCGTCCCCTGTGCATCCATCTTGTTCTCGGAGATGGATTGCCAATAGACATGCACGACAAGACGATACTGGAGCGAAGTGGTAGCTGCAGGATCTGCCCAAAAGATGCAATTCGAGCAGGTGCTGAAATAATGCAGAAAGCTTAAATTATTTCGTGGAAAATTAATTCATAATAACTTAATTTAATCATTATAAATAAATTTATTATTTCGTTGACCTCGCTTAATATTTTTTAATGGTGGTAAATTAAAAAAAATGTAATGAAAATGCAAATAATGTTTTCTGTTTCAAAGGTTTGATACTTCGATATATTGCTAGAACTTATATTATCATCGGGCTTTCAGTTTTAAAAAATTTCAGTAAAATTCGGTAGATGTCACTGCTTTACATTTTTTCATTCAAATATAAGACATCTTGATACAGATTTTTGCAGACAAATCTCAAAGAAAAAAAAATGTCTTGGAGGACGTTCGACATTTAATTGTTTATTGTGCACGAACATTAATTTGGCACGTCTCTTTAAAGGCTGTATGTATCCAGGAATTTATTATAACAATAAATATGAAACTTTGCAGCACAGACCACAATAGATATAATAATCAACATTGAAAAAAGTATCGTTCGTCACACTTTTAATAATGTCAAACATATGCATGCATATATCAAATAAATCTGTAACCGTCGGTTGACTGTATATTAAAAAAGTATTGTTCACTGAAATTAATTTTTGAAATGAATCAACTGATATTTACATATATAGATACATATTACCTTGTTCCTATTTTTTTAATAATAATTTAATTAGAAACCAGAAGGTAGGTTTTGTATACACGTCTTTATGAAAATCATTCCAAGAGTCTTCCACCTTTCTTTATCCATTGTTATTCACTGCCACTTATTTAAAATTGTAAATTTTATATTTATACATAAAATAAATTATATATCGTAAATAAAAACACACAATAAAACAGCCAAAATATTTTTTCATTGATTTGATTTTTTTGCGTGTCTTTCTTATTGATTAATAAATTTAGTTTTAAACAAGAAATAAAATTAACTATTTTTATCGATCTGTTGGCCTCGATTTTCTTTTCTTCAACACTGGATGACTGCATTCGTTCAGCCATTCTTCGTAAAAAATTTTTGGTAATTTCTGACAGGTTTTATTAAGTCAACTGACCACTATGATTTCTCGGTGGGTTAGGTAGGCACAGAAGATAGAACGCCACAATTTTGTGTCCTGGCACATGCATTTTGCCTCATTCACTTTCATTCATCTTTTAATGCATGCTCTTCAGTTATTGAAGCTTTTAACAGGGCCATCCTTCAATATTTGATTTATTTAGTCATACCGGGTCTCCCGTGGACATCTTCTGTTCCTGCTGCCTTCATCTCTTGCCTCACAAACTCTTTATGACATATTTTCCTCGCTCATCCGTTCCTCATAGTCAAACCATATCAGTGATCTTCACATAGTTATTGTAAATTGTTTGATAGTTGATGTTAGATAGATTTACCTCTAGAATTAGTTCCTTGAGCAACAATGGCAGTCGGTTCACCCTCCCCTGGACTTGTGGCAGCTGAGACCCAAAACTCATACAGTCTGTGCTCAAACAATCCTCTAACTTCTGTGGCCAAGTATCCTCCTGGGATGGCCATGCTGCCCACACCTTGCGTGGAACCGGTGCCATCTGGCGATACAGCCAGCGTTGTATGCTTCCCGACTCTACAATTGAACAAATGTGTTTTTTACATTAAAATGTGTCAATTTTATTTATGAAAATAGATAAGTTCGTTTAAATGTCTTTTTGCGTCTATCAGACTCGTTGAAATATTTTCATACAACTTAATATGTTGTATGAAAAAACCATTCAAAATTTGAAAAATCCAAAAAATCTCGTTTGGATCACGGGAAAGGGGTTTAAAATGGATCCAAAGTTTTTTCGTCAGACAAGAAGACAAGCAGACGCTACGAGTTAATATAAAGGGAGTAATGATAAAAAATACCCATAATGAAAACATTGATTTTACGTTGTTCAGATATTTTGTAAAATTACTTCGCGTTTTCAGGTATTTTAAATATAAATTCAACATTGCTTCCCTGCTGCGTGCCTTTTAGTCGTAAAATAATAAAATTGATGATTTATATGTTTTTGTTCATATTTACTTATTACAGGTAAAAAAATACTCTACAATTAGTCACACAGCTAAAATTAAAAAGTGGCAATCTGTTAAAAATGTTTTACGAACTGTTAAAAAACTAAAATTAAAAACTTTTTGCAAAATGAAATATCTACCGCTTACACATAACTATTTTAGAAGCTAACGCTCCCATGTCAGTTTCATTTAACGAAGCATTACAGTTTTATGTCTCAGAATTATATCTTGTTTTCTAAATGTCGTACCATATATATTTGTTAGCTTAGAGTTCTAACAAACAACGATGCAATTTGAAATATCAGTCACAAAGACCAAACAAATGTGACAGTATGACTGTACTGTATTAAATATATATGTACTTTAAGTTATGTTAATTCTTACCTTCCCGCTTCTCGGGTGTACACAGTGTAGTGCGTGATTCTTCCATTCTTTAGGACTGGTGGAAGCCAACTCACTACAATCGACTCGGCTGTCAAAGCATGTGCTTTTATGTGAGCTGGAGGTCCGGGAACTGGAAATTCAATAAAATTTTGGTTATTATTATTGATATCAATATTTTTCAACTCTTTTCCTTTTTCATCATCATATCAATAAGTTAAATCCAATTCCATCAGTCGAATCTCTCGGTTCATTTCGTGTCATATAAATAGAATTTTAAATCGTCGAGGCATGACCTTCAATATATATTTATAGATATAGAAATATTATAATAAATACCAGTGGAAGACCGGAAAGAATGGGTGAGTATAACTATTAATTATTATTATTATTATTATCATCGTAGACTCTAAGATGTATTTTTTATTTATATATTAATAATATATGGAGTGTGTTAAAATTTTTCAAGTACACAATACTGAATATTATCCCTAGGGGGCCATTGTTAATCAAGATATGTATATTATAGTATATGTGTCATAGAGACGAAGATATTTTTTTAATGTGTGTAAGTAGGTATGGAAGTCTTTTTGGGAGTTCATAGGGCTTATAACCCGTAGCACGGCTGGTTAATGTGATCACTTTACGCAATGTAACAGTCATCAATTCCACCCGGATATGACTACCAAATCTATAAATTTTTTGTATGTTGTATATATGTTTAAATTGCATACTTAGTTTCATGTGTGAGTTGCATTTTTACTATCGAAAATTAGTCGTTTACATAAACCAGCTCAGATATCACCGTCGGTAATGAGATATCTACATTTTTGATTGGAGTTTTTAAAGCAATCAATGAATGACAAACTTTTGAACACAGGTGGCATTTTACCCAATTTATATAACTTAAAATTATTTGAAGAAGTTCAGAATTCCATTGATATGGATGCGTCATTTGCTGTAAATCAGTGAAGTTTTTCAGGCAGTATTTGAATAAAATTCATTACGTACGGTCTTCATCTGTCAGGCAGAATAGGGGCGCGCTGCGTCTGCCGTCCCCCGCCGTGGTGTAGGCGAGGACCTGCACGGAGTAATTAGTGTACCGCCGCAGGCCGTGCAGATAGGTCTCCGCGCTTGTCGTTCTTTTGACTTCCCCAGAAACAGCTGCCGTTGCTTTAAATTGAATAAAATGGATGCCGTCATTTTTCTTTGTTTCAAAAATAATTTTATATGTTACAGGCAACAACAAGTGAGGGGAATAGAATCAAAACCACCACCACTAACCACTAAGAAACTAGCGCGTATATGAAATTAAGGCAAACGTTTTTTTAACTGATTATATTTCTCGTCTTATTTGTTTCATTAAATTTTGAAAGGAGAATATCGATAAGTCACATCAAATTTAGATTTTTTTTTTCAATCTGTAAAACGTTAGACTATTACGAATATTAAAAATTCATTCTCTTCGGTACAAGTCAAACGAAATTATTAAAACCATGCAGAAATTTGAAACATATTTCTTGCAAGGCATTTATAATTTTAATTGACTTGTATCAAAGAGAATGTATTTTCAATATTCGATACGTGTTGTTTTCATGATACTTTAACATACATTTTGAAAAAAAAAAATGCGAACTTTTATTTCACTTATTCTTAAACTGTTGAAATTTCACCCACAGTGTAAAGAATATTTTTTTTTTCAAAATTAAATTGAAAATTTTCCCCTGAAGATTTATCTTTTAGCTTCGAGGCATCATGTTTAGCTAGAGCGGAGATTTTTAAAATGCTATGCTTTTGATAAAATGCTTTTAAAACAAACAAACGAGTTATCAAGAGCAGTGATCAATTATGCAATGTTGACAATTTTTGCCAAGTAATCATCATTACATACTATTTTTATCAAAATCTGTTATCAGCAATTGCACACTGTTAGTTTTGTTTCTTTATCCCTCAAATGTACACATAGAATCATTGTTTAAATATTTACGTACTTATATATAAAGCATCTATATTTTTAAATATTTTTTGTGTATCTGCTTTACATTAAACGCTTAAGCCAAAAAAAAATCTGCCTCTCTATCTTTATTTTATTTTATTTGCCAATTTTACAATAAAAAAATTATGTTTTTGTATGTTTTGTATATAACTTGATACAATATATCTAAATGCTTCCTCAGAAATCATATATTTAAATGTACGAGTATTATCAGCAGCTATCAATAAGTGCATTAAAACATTTGCAATTTTATGATGCCAAACAGGTACATAAAAACTGTTTATTTACGGCAATAGAATTCAGTGTTAAACCAAACAATTAAGAATATTAGGTTTATACCTACTTATTTTTCATTCGCCAATAGTATTTGATATAATCAAAATTAATATTTTATATCTAAAGTGTGCACATAAGTTCATGAAACATCCTTATTTAAGATCATAAATCAACGTTTAAATGTCATTTTAAGTACCATTAAAAGCATCGAGTACCATGAACGGGAGAAAGGTTAAAAAGTACGGCAAAGCGATAGAAATTTACTGATTTTTTTTTTTAAATCTGTCGCATTGTTAAATTGAATATTTATGAATATTGTACATTTTAAATTACAAAAAAAATTTAACTCATGAAATAATTTTTTTATTTTATTTAACTTTGGTAGGTAATAGAGTAACCGACGTGTCTATTATATAAAACATAAAATAACGTGTTCACAATTTGCTACAACGGGTGAGGGCAACTTTGTTCATTTCCAAATGCCCTATTTATCTCTACTTGCTTGTCAGCAAGAAATCATAAATATATTTGACCCACTTCCTGACCCACAGCCACTCTGAAATTTGGCAGGGAGACGTACTCCTGATGACAATACAATAATCATTTGATTTGAGAAAATAAGAATAATATTCTTATTGAACATAAGTTACGAGTACCTTTGCAAATGAAAATAATCTTTATTTTTTTGACGATATGAAATACAAAATTTAGAAATCATTTCTAATAATTTTATAGAATTTAAAGATTTAAATAATTTAAAGAAGAAACAAGAAGAATGTCCTTTCCAGACCTATCAAACAAAAAAATCGAAAATATTTATTCATATAAACAAATAAATTGACTGCCTATATTTTATATTTCATTTTTATGTCAAGTTTCTGTGATTATTGGTAAGTATTATTACTAAAATATTACGAATTGCCCTGGTATTGTACATTGGATATAAAACCACTGTGTTTTATATACCATACATACCGAGGCAGTCGATTTTTTACTTTTGTATTCAAGGAATCTGATATCTAGCATAATAATTTGTCGCGAGTTTAATGAAGACTTCTTTACTAACAATGTGAAAATAAATTGTAATACAGCTATTTTTTAAATTATCTAGCAACAAAGACATTGCATTAAATATTTTTTGTGATAAAATTATTTATATTGATAAAAAGAAAACACTTTGTATAGAACCACTATTTAAGTAATCAAATTCAATAATTAAAAACATCACATTCTACACAAAAAAATAACATAAGATTATAGTTAGATAAATTAGAAAATTAAGAAATTAGAAAAGATGTTAATCGGTTATTCCTAAATATAGAAATACCCTTTTTTGCAAATAAAGTTGTTTTCAAATAAGTAATTTATTTTTATGTTTTTGTATCCTGATGAAGGGACTATTGCCCCGAGACATGTTGATAATTCAATAAATAGAGTTTTTTTAGAAAATGCTTTGTTTCTTTTAATATTCATAATGTTACCACAAAGTTATTTTGTTGTTATTGACGAAATAACGCTTTTATTAACAACTCACATCCGTGTCCATTGGTCGGCTTGTAGATGACCTTATACCCTTGTAGAACCCCACCGTGCAGTGCGGGAGGGGGCGGTTCCCAAGAAACCTTGATACTCTGAGACGACAATGCAGAACACATCACGTTGTGAGGTGATCCTTCGGGAACTGAATGAGAATTAAAATTAAACTTTTTTTTTTTTAATTTCAACATCAATTATAATAAAATTAATTATTCATGAAAAAAAAATCGAAAAAAATTTTTCGTTAAAAATTTATTTACTATAAAGATGTTACGTATGTTACACGAAGTTACGGGGACAAACAGAAAGACATGGACTGAAGGACACACAGACAAAGAAATTATTATAATTAGGATGTACTCGTATGATTATGGAGTTCAACAAACTTACCTCCGAAACAATAAATTTGCTGTAACTAACGTTACCTGACATATCTACAATCTGTTATATAAAAGCGTACAATTTAAGCTTTTTAATTATAATCCTTATCTAATTAGATCCTTAACGAATAAATATAATTAGTTAATTTTTTTTTATCGCTTACATAAACACTCAGTATATAAAGTTTTTAAAAGATATAGGATATATATCTGATGACACTGGATTCTCAAACTTACGGTTATGGTTTCGATTTTCGGTAAGGTTACAATACATATATTCTTCGCAAAATATAAAATTGAAGTAAATAACATTTACAAACCTCCCTCTTGCGTAGTTGCGGATGCCGGTAGGGATGGTGGTCCTGCTGCGACCCCATTGAAGGCTCTCACCGTGACTCCATACCTGGTAAACTTTCTCAGGCCAGTCAATATAGCCTCCAAGTTGGACCATCCATTAACCGTAATAGACATGCTGGAGTTCAAGTTGAAGGTAGGAAAGGGAGTGTTTGCGTTGAGCTCACTCCAAGTCACAAGATATCCGAGTAGTTCTCCATTCCAAGAATCGTGCGGAGGTGCCTGGATAGTGACAGTTAAACATATTGTATTTTTAATGTGACGTTCAACCCTATATTTTTAAATGAAGTCTAGAATTTCTTTATATATCATATATACACTGTTTAATTAGTTAACGTAGCATTTATTTAACTTAAACCATGAACCAGTAATGAAACTAATTACGTACCTATATAAACTATTGCAATCATATTTTGATTCACTGAAATATTTTAAGATATAGGTATCTATCTTTATTGCAAGGTGTTTTTTTAAAAATGTCTTGTTTAAATCAGTAAATTTGAAATAGTATCAGGTACCTACACTTTTTAATCGTATTTAAGCACATGTAAGTATGTTGAATGTCGTTTGAAGCTTCTTTGAATAGTAAAATTTTTGTAATAGTGTATTTAAATAATGTTCGTTCCATACATTAATTGGTCAAGTGATACTATTAATTTCGATGTAAATATTCGAAGCACAATTTTTATTTTATTATTAAATAGTTGTACCTTCCAAGTGACGTGTAGTTCTCCTTGTCCACCAGTTTGTACCTGGACATTCATTGGTGCCTCAATAGGAGCTAGAATTAAAACATAAACTTCTTAAACATTTGAAAATCGTGACCATAGTTAGTCTAAGGGATACTCAAACTACTAAAAAAAACGTTCAAAATACGAATTAAAGTTAACATTAAAAACAAAAATCACCTTCTTCCTTTGTTTTGACCACAACGGGTTCTGAATATGAGCTTTCGTCGATAGAATTGTACGCTGCCAAGCGGACTGTGTAGGCTGTTGCGGGGTGGAGCCCTGGAACGACGGTTTCACACACGACAGCCTCAGACAGCCCCACGACCCCTCCGTGCCTTTCAAGATCGGCACTGTAATTTTAGAAACCCATCATGTACAGCACATTTTAAAAGGCAATCGACGAACATAAATAAAATGGCAAGTACAAAAAATGTTTATTAAACTGATTATTAAGTTAATCGAGGTGTAAGGGTTGTTGGGCCAGCCGTTAAATAAAATAATCTATCTAAATTTACATACACAACTATTCGTTTACCTATTATATGAAACCCTCACATTATCCAAAGTAATGTTGACAACGTTGGCTGTTAGCCAATCATCTTTGTTCACCGAACCGAGTAATTGGTATTGTGCTAGGTATCCTAAAAGGGGGCTATTTCCATCAAATCCCCGTAGCCAGGAAATCTTTACTGTCCTTCCGCCCACTTCCACAACTTGGAGTGACACCGGCGAATCTGGGCGTTCTGAAAAAAAAGTATTTTATATTAATTTACTTAGTGTAAAAGTATTGCATTTTGTGACTGTATTTTTTTTCACTTTAGAACTACCGCTAACCTTGTACCATTACATATATGAGATGTTCACTCCGGCCGAAAGCATTCTCCGCTTGACACCGATAAGTTCCTGAATCTCGCCTCTCTGCCCTGCTCAAGCTCAGTTGCGATCTCAGCCCCGACTCCGTTCTCACCTCTGACATGCTGATTCTGTAGAAATATTACGACATTATTCTGCATGAAATACTCACTGATTCTGCAGTAGAAAACGGATTTTGGATGATATAACACAATAAATGCATTGAAATATACATTATCTAATATTATTACTTACATTATCTAACAAAATACTGAATTTTATTCCCAGAGGGAACATCAAGCAACCATGACCTTAATTTAAATAGTTATGGAGATATACATCATTAAAGTTTGGATTTTTTTCATCATTACATTTTTTCATCATTACAGTAATTTAAATCAAATATGAATAATTCATCCCCTTTGTCAAATAAAATAATAATAAAATAATAATCTTCCAACTCCAACTGGTGAAATTCCAATTGAAATTTTTGCCGGATTTTTATCATTTTATTTAGCTTGTATTGAAATTAATGCATTTTTCGTAATCGATAGAAGTTGTTTGAATGATAGTTCAACGTTTTGTAAAAAAAAGTTGAAATATTTTTAAAAAAATGCAAACTTTTGACTCCATAAGTACCTACATAACTATTAACATTAGTTCAATTGAATATTTTCGACTCATTATGCAGAAATACACCAGTAAATTTTTGTGATCGAGCTCTGTGAATTAAAAATTTAAATGATTTTGTGGTGTATTCTATTGTAGGTATATGTTAATAATTCAGATATTGTATATATAGAATATTGCTTCAAAACTCTATTTAAATAAATAGATGTCTCATTATTGGCATGACATGGATGATAAATTTCAAATACAAATACAAGTCACACATGAAACGGTTTTCCATACATAACATACATACAACTTGCAAAATAAAATTGATAGCTGTGGAAGTAATTCATGGGTGGAATTAGTGAATGTTACATAGTGTTAAGTAGTCGCGTAATCCAGCCGTATTACGAAAGAAAGCTCTAAAAACACCCTACAGACTTCCATAACTACTTTACCATTTAAATATAATTTCTTCTATAATATCTTCATTTTACATTATATTTTGAAATAAAATATTTGCCACTTTCTTTTTTTCTTCCTTGCACTGTCCCAACTCATTGCCTAAGTAGGCTGTTGGGGTAGGCTCTTCTAGTTCTCAGGCTGTATCTTTTTCGGTTCAGGGTATCGCTTTCATCCATTTCTCCGCAGTATTTTGGAGCGTTGAGTCGTCCAGGAGTTTTTTGATCTTCTTCTAGATGACTGTCGATGAAGCTCCATAGACATTGCCTGCTTCACCGTGTGCTCTTGTGGTCTCCGTTTTATGTGCGCATACCATCTCAACAACTGTCATTTATCCACCTTACTGTTTATGTCCGTGACACCCAGGCTACCACGAATGCGTGAATTTTAATCCTATCTTTTTGTATTACTCCTGCCGATCATCTAAGCATTCGTAAGTCTTTTTTTGCATCTCGATATTTTTCAACTAAGGTTCCGAATGTTGCATCTATTATTGATTTCCCCGACATAAAGCCGCAATGGTCGTCGTTTATTTTTACAATATTCCTAATTCGTGTGTTGTACTCATATATTTTCGTTGTGTGAGACATAAGGTTAAAAAAGACGGGCGTACCATTAGAAGCTTGCTTGGGTAGACAGACAGTCGCGGGGAAAACCCAAGTCTATTATACATATTTATTATATTAAACGTATGAAGATAACGCCAGAGTATCCTTTAGAATCTCAGACCCGTACATGTAAAGGAGGAAATATCACATTTTTACTATCACTACTGAATATATCACTCATATAAGGAAATATAGATATTTTATATAAGTTGTTGCATGTATGGTTTATACTTATTTAATATATATTTATTAAGTAAAATCTTTTTAATCAAAATTTCACTTTAAGTATGTATATCTTAAAAACATAATAAATCTTAATTTAATTAATAAATCACAATGTATTTTATACTAAATTTTTTCTTACCTATAGGTATTCAGATCAATTTTCTTCATATTATGCGTCCACTGGACTTTGATAGGATTGTCACCAAAAACTTCACAAACTAACGTCACAGGGTCATTCTTTCTTGCTGATACGTTTTTAGAAGTAACTTCAAAATGGGCAGGTTCTAAAAAAAATTTTTGTGGAAAAAAATGTAAGTAGGTACAGAAAAAAAATGGTATGTTGTATATTGTCTTTGCCAAAATACTAACCATTAACGGTAACAAAAATTTGTTTGCTTAGTCCTGAGCCAATTCCATTTTCTGCTTTGCAGAGATAATGTCCTTCATTGTAAGTAGCCGTTGCTGGCACCACTAGGGAACCGTTCTGCATCACCATTTGTCGACTGTCAAAGTCCACGATTGGACGAAAATCTTGCTGATTTACACCTAAAAAGTATAAAACTTCGTAAAATTATTTGAAATGGTACTAGGTATTCCGTTTTATTTGATAGTGGACACAATCATATTTGTGGGTATAAAAGCATAGGCAGCAAGCAATAACCAAATAAGTCATTTTTATGTACTGAATTCGATTTTATAGAAAATAAAGCCTATACATTTATAGGAAAAATGATTTTTGAAGGAATAGGTATAAAAAATTTAGAATTCAGTACATTATAAATTAGTAATTCTCATGAATGCATTAAAATCTTTTTTTAATTTCTTGGCTATTGCTATCTTTGCTTTTATTATACCTCTTATTTGTTTTTAGGTAAAACAATAAAATAATAAAAAGCTATTATAGTTTATTGTTATAAATTGTAGTCAGTACCTTGTCCTTTGAACCAAGATATTTTTGGTTCTGGAAATCCTCTAGCGGCGCAGTGGATAATAATTGGTGTTCCTAATAATGTAGATATATCTTGTGGTTCATATGTCCAATGAGGTGATACTGTAATTTATGAAATATATTTATTTTTATGTATAATTTTTTGCTATTCACGGATTCTTAAATTAATTTAGATAAAAGTGAATAAGGATTTTAATACCTAAATTAAAAATTCACTTTAATTAATTAAAAATTTGTAACAACCACATAGAGAATACAGTTAAAACGGCACGTAACTTTAATAATGGAATAGAATAACATTAAAGAGAAATAAAATAAAAACTTTTCGGAATTCGCGAACCACAGTTAGGAGACTGTCCACACATTTAGAAAATAAAATTTTAGAAATAATTATAGTCTTAAATTGGATAATTTAGAATTGTTAGAATGCCAATAGAATCATTAGAAATCAAGAATGCCCGAACCCTAAAGCCAATTTAATTAATAACCAGTTATATTTTAAGAATATTCCATTATTTGATATATTTCCCATTTCGGTGTCTACTTGTCAATCTCCCGTACCCCTCGCACCATAAATATAGCCAAAACCTCATTCAAAAATTAACTTATTTATCAAAATATGTAATGAATAATTAGTATGTGTCCATCCTGATGAAGATACAGTGTAACGAAACCGATAGACGTTCAGTTACTCCAAGTGATTTATACAAAATTTATCATAAATTGAAATTAATAAATATGTCCAACCACAAAGTGAACATCAAAAATATGTTATTACCTTTCACCATCAACTGGGCCGTATGGTTGACTTTAGCTGCCATATTGCTGGCAACACACGTGTAGTCACCACTATGCCGTGAAGAAACATCACTGAATATGAGAAAACTGAATTCATCGAGAGATTTTTCTTGAATCTTAAATTAAATAAAAAATCATCATGATATGAAAATTACAAATAAAGAAATAATCGTTACAAATATGTAAAGAGGTGAAGTTCTGATAACTCACTTGGAGAGAAGCTGGAATTGGATTACCGTCCTTAAGCCAAGAGAAGTACACGGGCCGATCTCCTGATGTCATGCCACAAAGAAGTTGAACTGAGCTTCCTTCTTCCAAATCGGGAGGGAAATTAAACGGCACTATTTTAGGTGGATCTGAAAATAAACGTTAATACTCAAAATTGCGTGCGCATCATGCAATTGAATATGAGTGACAATTGTCAGAAAATTCATGATGTATTATTATGATGATTGAATTATGTGCTATAGGTCAACCACAATCAAAAGACCAATCTCTAGCTTTATCCGGTAAGACGAAAGCGGGGGGGAAGTTACTTGACAAGCCCATATTACAAGCCTCAATATAATATTCCAAATAAATAAATATTTTTTAGTTTAAAAAAGGTAACATACTTACTATAAAAATTTCGTTTGTGTACATTTTTTGCATCGTAACAACACACACATTTTTTGCGAACATTTTTTTGAATGCGGTCTAGCTATAACTGTTTTATTTTGTTAATTTTTTTAAAATAAAAGCAAAATGCAATTTGGTTCTCTACTTAAGAGTAAATACCTACCTAGACATTTCGGGAAAATTCAAAAAAATAACAAAGCTAAAGCTGATAATAGTGGCATCATTATTGATTACGCGCCGCGCAACACGGCGCTGCGCTACGTGCAGGTAGCTGCCAGCCGGGCTCATTCACAATATAAACTTTAGACATATTCTAATTATGTTTGTGAACAGTGCTTGATGATGTGGGAATTCAAATCAAGGTAGAGGACTTATATTATTGACCTGGAATCGATGATTTTATGTAAGTTAAAAATTTCGCGATTTATTGATTATTCAATTTTCAAACACCTTTTACTCGAAACCATGTTTTAAAAATCGGTGATCAAAATATCTCGGCAACCACTAAACCGATTATCTTGAAATTTGTAGTGGATATTTTATACATAATTATCAAGTCTTTGTAGTAGGATTTTTTAAAATGACGTAGTTTTTTTATAGGTATAATAAACCCGAATTTTTCCCTGCTTTTTTTTAGATATTCCCCCTTAAAATACATATATTTCATCTGTTGATGGAGAAATATCAAAGATGGAAGTTCTTTTTTGTATTTATTACCTATCTGTATTCTGTTTAGCTATGTTCAAACAAAGGGTATACAACACAGCACTTATTTTTTTTTATGTACGCTAAAGACGTATAACTTCTAATGCTTAGTATATGCAGATAATTTTTTATAATTTAAAAATATGACATCATCAAAAGTACGAAAAAAACTGTCTATTTTAACACAAAGTGTTGCAAAATAGTACAAAGTATCAGAGGTGATACCGATTGCCTACGCATAAAAATGTAATTTGATTTCAAATATTCCAGAATAAATGATTATTTTCGTGATTCCTAGTGAAATTCTTTACTTTTCTCCCATATTTAATAATATAAGTGCTATGAGAAATAATAATTGTGAAATCAAGTTACTTTAGGTAAAGACTGTTGACTCACTTTTGACTACAACTTGAAGATCTCTCTTGACTGTCTCCCCGGTCGGCGAAGTCACGATGCAAGTGTAGCTGCCGGCATCCGTGACAGGATCTACCCTCGAGATGTGCAGGGCGCCCTGGGTCCCGGCACCGACCCTCAAACTGTTGGTCATCTCCTGACCCCTTCTGGACCATACAACTGAACTGAAAATTTTAAAAATATATACATGCTTATTTATATTTTGAAATTTTATATAAATTTTTGAGTTTGAATTGAAATTTTACTTCTTAACTTCCAACAAAAATTGAGTCATAAATAAAGTCGTATTATTAAAGAGTTAAGGTTGTTATTACAGTCGTTAGACATATTTAACTGTAACTGGTCGCGGATATTTTATACGAACCGTATGTTTTTCCGAGAAACGTTTCGTTGAATGATTATTCAACGTCATCAGGAGGACGACCTTTACCCGCGGAGGTAGAGGGCGGACTGATTACTACTTTCGAGGCCGCAAATTACATGCACTTTGTTGTGGAGTGTTCACTTCTTCTACAATAGAGATCGCCAGTGTGCAACATGTACTAGTTACGTCTTTACGGACTTTACTGCAACGTCTCTCGAGGGTTGAATCGATGACGTAAGAACAGGGCGCCAAATACTTGATAGTTTGTAACTGTCATAAGTATTGAAATTGGGATGTTTGTATATTTCAATGGACTCCTTCACTAATCTGGGTATAAGGTGTGGTTTTGTTGATAAGATTTTTGTTTTGTCAACTCTGATGAAAAGTCAGAGATTCCCTTTGGATGCTTGTTCGCAGATTGCCGATATATTGGAGTTGTTGTTTTTAATTGCTCCAATATCTCCCTTTAATCGTGTAGCGATATTGCGTTTGGTTTGTCCTATGTAGAACGCTCCACAATCGCATGGTACTCTGTATATACCTGGAGACTCGAAAGGTGTGTTATCTTTCACACAACCTAAGATACGTAAGATCGAACATGGGGGCTGATAACTGTTATATTTAATTTTAACAACATCGGGCTGATTTTGTCAGTAAGACCTCTGATGTAAGGTAAGTATGCTTTATTTCTTGGATCATCGCATATGCTAGATAGTTTTCTTGATGTCCGTACTTCGGAGAGTATCCAATGGCTATGAGATACTAGCTATGGTTTATTGTAATTAGCCATAGGCTTTGTGTAATTATATCACTGATGTATATGAGTATCAATTAAAATTTGTTAACGAAAAAAAAGAAGAAAAAAAATTACACATTTTTTACGTAAATAAAAAGTGTACCATAAAAACCTCCGCAGAAAATAAAAATATTCATAGGAATCTAATTAAATTATCAAAATTCAATTTTGGTCTATCTATTTTTAAAACACTGCTTGTATTTTGATGAAAATACAATTTTACGAAGTATAAAAAAATAATGTTAAAAAAATAAAGCTAGGAGAAGTGAAGGGTAGTTAATGTTATTACCTTATCGGATACCCGGAGAAGGGACAGTGGAGGGTCGTATTAAAACCAGCCACCGCTCTAATTGGTCCAACAGCTCTAATAGAAGGAGGTCCTAAAACAATTAATAGAGCCATATTACGTTATCAGTATACAATGTAAAGGATGCGAAAATTGTTCTCAGATAAATCTTGCGAATTATTTATTTTTTCTAAGGATACTATATACTTTTTGTAAGACAAAACAAAGCTATCTAATAACAAAGTCGTGAAAAATTTGTTTTTGTCTGATAAAATTGGGATATTTTCTTTATTATGGAAGAATATTTTTTTAGATTACTCCCAATGTGTATAAATGAATTTTAAGCTTCTGTATGAAATAATACTTTACACTATAGATCTTGACTATAAGATGTCGCGATATTTTTGGATATATTTAAGTATTCTACTTTAAATTTAATATTTGCCAAGTCACACATATCTTTGAATTTTTAAATAATATAAGACAAACCCATAATGGTTTTTTTAGAGTTGTATTACTGTAGTATTAGATTTGGCTTTCACCACTATAGATTGCCATAGAAAGTCCACTATTGCATATTTCAAGAACCTTCATAATAATTTATCTATACCAGTGCCAGTGTGAAACCATGTAGAAAATCTTGACATTTTCTATATTTCCATATTTGTGGCGTATGTATGTCGCAATAGTGTTTTAGAAATGAACTATTTTGTTATAAGCATTATTTTTCAGCGAGATCGAGCACAATACCCCCAAATTGAGTTTTTAACAAAAACTTCGACATTTTCCACAATCTTCACGCTTTATAAAATTTTGATATGAGACTTTAAGCAGTATTTATTGTCGGAAAAAATTATGAAAGTTATTAAAAAATAATTGAAGACCGATATTAAAATTGGAAGTATTACTCTCTAACTGCGCCGTAACATAAGTCAGCTAATTTAAATGCAACTTTTTTAATATAAAAACTTTCGAAACCATTCATTGTTAACACCCTATTTGGCTTCTTATATTTTCAGATTTAGATCATTATAATATTTAATGACCCATTCCTATGGAATGAGATACGATTAAACAATTTTTAGGGATTTAGTAAAGGTACATTTTAGTACCATGATTCTGGAGATAAACTCAAAGATCAAAGCTTTTAAGATTGGAAGAACCGACCCGTGTAGACGATTTGCCACCAATACTCGACACATGAGCATAAAGTTTTTCTAGAATCATAAATACTGTCACGCATCATAGCTAGGGAGGAATGAATGAAAACACTGGATATTAATTAACGATTTATTAATTAATGACTAATTAAATATTCAATGTTAAAAGTCGCTTGAAACGAATTAAACGTAACGTTATTTTTAAATTACACTATTGAGCAATACATCACTTGTAAGTTAACACTTTATTATCACTGGTAAAATATATTTAACATTACTGAACATTCCACCCATTTTTCGCACGTAGTATTTTTTTTCGCATTTAATTATTTCGCCAATTTGGTACTTCGCTCGATATCTGTCGCTTCGCAATTTCACGACTGACCACGCTTGGCTATCATTTTGCGCGTACTTTTCACTAATCTAACTGTCAAACATGACATCTACTAATCCGCGGTATGTTGTATTTTCAAACTTTTTAGATTATTCTACTGTTTTGGAGAAGGTTCTTCTCGTGGCTTCTCGGTTATACCAGGCATTTCTAGACGTTTATAGACGTTTTCTGATATAGGTCTGATTTTTGACTCGATATTAAGATTTCTTAATATTCAATTAATTCAAGTCCCTTGGTTTTTTATGGATACTGAATAATTTCTAACGAATATTTATAAATATAAGAAACCAAAGATTTATAAGTAAAAAAATTCATGGGTCGTAGCTATGGAAGGCAAATGAACACACTTGTAATTAATTATCGATATGTTAATTATTTTAATAAATTCATTAAGTCACTGGACATGAATTAAATTTAAGCACTATTCTTGAATTCACACTATTTCGCAATAAATCACTCGTCTGTGAAACATTTTATTATTGCTTGCTAAAATATTCTGTTTAATTCTCACACGTAAGTACTTTGCCCGATATCTGTCGCTTTGTTTAATCAACACCTTGCGTAACACTGCTTTATCGCTGGTTAAGTCGCGTCGGGTAAACATCAAAACAGTCATAAGCTTTCCGCGGCATTGGCTCCGCCTTTTATATGAAACATCTAGTATTCAAATCTCTGAGACTATTCTATACATTACTAATATTTGCGAGAATGTCGATGATGTTTCTCGAGTGTTGTAGAGTGCTCCAGAATGTTGTGAACGTTCGACCGTGTTGTTGTCCTCGAGAAGCTCTGACAGTGCGCAATCATCTCGTCACAATATAAACAATGTAATTGTGTTGTTTACGTCTATGCACGTCCACGCGTGTCATTTACGAAACTGACAATTTAGATTTTTTTGTCTTTTGAGTTAACGTGTTATTTAATTTGTCGATACTATGAACGCGAACTACACTTATGGATATATATATTTTTAAATTACATAATTGTTCTTTAAATATACACGTATACTCTCACTTACACTTTCTCAGCACAATTTTTTTTAAAGTAATTTATGAGAATATTCCATTTCATTAATCATCACTTAATTATTTATCTCTTTTCCAATATTCGTAATAGTCTTTCAAATGCGTTAGTATTTCGGGAGCTTATTAATAAATATGGAAACGATAAATTCTTGTCCTTACTTTAAATTTCGTTGCGATTTAAAAGATTGTGGTTCCTGAATAAGCAATGAGGCGTTTATTTAGTCCATATAAAAACAACTACGACATGAAATATTTAAATATATTTTCCATTTGATACGTAATTACTGTTGATTTTTTTTTAAAATTTTGATTTGTATATACAATGCAAATTAATTAAATGTAACTTCATTTTTTTTATATTTAAAAATTGGATTCAAATCATACAAAAAAATAAGAACCTAATATACTTATAAGTAAAATAATGTATTTTAAGTCTAAATAACATTTAACAATTCCTATTGTGCTTGCCAAGCTTCCGTCCGTGTTAGCTTACTGACCGACCTATGGTAATTTAATTAGCTTTAAAACTGCCTTTCGTTTTAGGATGTTAAATACAAAGGTGTAATACTAGGAGGGTTAATTCACCTTATCAAATTAACCTGCATTAAGCTGCCTTCAGATAAGATTATAGCGAGAAGATGAATGGATGTTAAGTAACTAAATAATATTCGTATAAATATCTCACATTGTTTCATTAAACTCTCTATATTATCCTAGGATTATTTCAGTATTATCCGAGGAGTTTTATATCTTTATCCCACGATTATTACATTTTTATCCCAGGATCTCGTCGTAATACGATATACAAGTTCCATTTACCAGATATTAATTCAAAATTTTCAAGAGCAAAGTTCTGTGGCATAAACGACAATTTATTTCTACTGATATTAACAATGAAGTGGGTTGACCATTCTATAAACAATAGCCCCACACTTTTGATCTAGATTAACACTATTTTAACGATACTATAATCTCTTCGCCAACTCGCTTACCAAGCAAAGACACGTAAGCGGCGCGGCGAGGAGTCCACACAAACCACATTACTGTTTTTCGGGGTGCAAGAAGGGATAAAGGATTTATTTTTCTTTTTTTCTTTATTCATATTTATGCGTATTTTATTCTTTATACATAAATAAACAAATAAAAAAAGTGCTTTCATTTGTTTTTGTTGTATAAAGAAAAAATAAAAAGTGAAAAAAAAAAATTAAAACACAATATAAAATCCACGGTAATGTGATCTCTTTACGATGTTTAAGACCGGTATACATCTTAGGCCCGGTTGTTTCAAGTTGGATTAAAATTAAAATTAAAAGTTCGTTTAAAGCATAGATTTTTACGGAAACGGATCCTTTAATTGGTGAAGAACGCAAAAATCTATGCTTTAAACGAACTTTTACTTTAATCCAACTTGAAATAACCGTCCCTTACAGACAGTAAACGTCGTTACACATACACATTCAAAATACGTAAGTGTCAGTGTATGTAAATAGATGCCCAGGGAGTTGCCTTGTTAAGAACGCAACGAGAAAATACTGTCTCACTGGCATGCATTTATACATAACATTGCAACGGAGACCTTTTTTCAATATTTGTTTATATTGTTAGACTTGCTGTTATCCGTCAAAAGTGACGGTACTAATGACTTTTATCAAAATGTGTGAACATTTTTTTTATATTTCCCCTGCAGTTAAAAAAGTTACAATTTAAACCCTGGCGATTGGAACTGGGTGGAATGTGGCATGGTCCACGTCTTTATATCCTATATATACAGGTAATGTAGGCTCGGCGATAGCGTCATCGCTATCGTTGCCGCCTCGGGATTACTGGCTCGGGGTTCAAGCCCCACCTCCGGCAGTTTAATTTCGTTTTTTTAGCCGTGAATGCGAACGAAATTACGGACGTTACACGAAATTACGGGGACAAACAGACGGACAACGAAATTATTATGTTTGATTGCACTTGCGTATTTGAAATTTGATTAAATCATTGGATAGTAATTCAAACGTCAGTCATAAACTGCGTGCGTTAATAATATACGATAACTGATCTAGTAAGAATATTTATATTTATCAACAAATTTCCTTTTATTTTTTCAATTTCTCTTATTATTTTTACTGTCTTTGATTATACAAAAATGCGCACGTGTCAGTACTGTGCCGCCTTGTACAATTTTCGCGATGGCCACTGTGATTTAAAATCATTATAATAGATTGGCTTCCAAATCGTCATGCGAATTCACGAAATAAATCCTGGTATTGAGTTATCAGATTCATATACCTACCACAAAGGGGTCAAACATTTTGAAAAATCTTCCCGCATGCCATACAATAGCTTGTTGCGTTGGTGGTAATAGTAAAAACCAAATATTTTCACTAAATTATATCAAAATATCTAATGGGTAAATTTTCGTTAATTACCCGGGATTTAGAACCGCTTTTTACTACCAAATTCATATTAACTCCATATAGTATTTTATTAATGTGTTAATGTTAATTTATTACAAACATAGTTTTACTCTATCCATTACGAAGATCATATTACAAACTATAGTCGAATATGGAAATAAACAAGCACCCAATTCACATGACAAATCATTTCACGTGTTTAAATTGGAGGAGATTGTCATAACGATATTGGATTACGTATTGCAGAAAAGTTTCAGACACAAAACGATCAATTCGAATTTAATCACCTTATAAAGTGTTACCTTTATTAATATATACTCGCACTTAGTTTGTAATTGTAACGTATAAAATGTTTAGTCAGTAGCTCAAATTAGCGTGAAATTTGTCAAGAAAATTATGCCAGAAATTTTTTTATAATTTGTATTATATTACGTACATTCACCGGTACTGAGTTGCATCAAAACCTTTTGGAAATCCATAAAGTATTGCAGACGCCAAGTGTCAATCCCTAGACCTGTAACCTGCAAAACCAGTGGCGGACTCTGATGCTCCAGAGTCAAATTTTATTGTATTAGAATAAATATTAAATATTTTTTGCATTAGAATTAAATTAACTTATATATATATTTATGATTTATTTTCTTACATGCAATCTCAAAACAAAATTTAATTTTATTTATAAAGATTCTTATCTTGGTTTAACTTTAAAATGTGCCTTAGAGTTAACAATATGTGTGTCCAAGTTTTACTTTCGGCAATAACAAATGACCCCGCATTTCAAGACTGGAGTTTGATTTATATAATAATTTTATTTTGCTTGTGATATTTTCGACCCAAAAAAATTCTAAAAATGCACGTATATACTTATTTGAGACATGTTTACAATCACATATTTCAAAATAAAATTTAATTATGCATTCGTGCTTCATTCTTTCTTTCAAACTGATGTAATCAAAATTTATTTTCAGCTCATTTTATTTATAATTGAATATCAACTTGTCGGTCGTAGACATATGAAATTTACTCACTGCTACTGGGATTAAAATATATAGTAGTATTAATGTATATTTATTATCAACAACATAATGCTAATGGTTCTTGAAAAAACATCTTACGCAGTTTTATAAAAACGACCAAATTCGTTTTTCGGACATTTCGATATTGAAAATTGAAATTAAATTTATTTTTAAATTTTGGTAATCTATTTGAGAGCTCTTCAAATATTAAAATCCTGCTAATTTTATGACGGTTTAAATTAAAATTTCGTTAATTTTATTCCGGTCGTGCTTGGCATAATTTTGTGACTGTTATGTTTCAGATGTTAATGTACTATTGTGTCAAACAGACGTAATAAATGAGTAAGTTTACACAGCGTGGTAAAATATCCCTCGCACGATGAAAAATGTGTATTTTTATAAACCTTCTTAAAAAAAGGAAATGGGTTCGCAATCATTCAAATTGGAAGAATTTTTAAAGGAGATATTGCATGACTGGGAATATTATTTATAGTACCGTAGATATTAAGCCTGGCGGTGTGAGAAGCCTCCCCCAAGGAGTTGGTAGCCACGCAGGTATAGAGTCCCCCATCTTCAGTCCTTACAGAGGATATGTTGAGGTGACCGATCATGTCACCATTTTTGGCGACGTGCTCTCCCACAGAATATCTAAAAAATAAGTTACAATTTTTTTTATTTTGTTTTTTTTTTATTTTAAACACTGGAAGGAATTAATAAAAATTTAATAGTCAAACGATATGACCCGATCAGTGACGGACAAATTGAATAAAATTAAGCAAGTTATATAAAATATAAGCTGTTCATACCCAACGTTGCACGGGTTAAGGATTAAGTTGAAAATAAATTTGTGGGGGGAAACAAAGGTTCCATTGTTTTGCAAAGCCTTCAACCAAAACATTGTTTCAATTTAATCGAGGCTGGGATGGATAGGATGTCTAGGGAAGAAATATGGACTATTTTTTCCGTCGGGAATATGTATGCATTGAGACCGATCGGTCGAACGGTATAGATTTGCATTGAAAATATATCAAGAGGAAGGGAAGGGGTAAAAGGGGAAGGGGTAAAAGGGGACAGGGTGAATGTCGTTTATGTTATCCGTCGAGTCGTAAAGCATAAGTATGCAAAATTTGAATCGAATCGGACAAGCGGTGTACATTTGTATACAGAACAGACAGACAGACACTGAGTTTTACAGGTATAGCTAACAGAGATTGTCCATAATATTTTACAGGTGTATTCCTGCTTAAATTATTGAGGAGAAAATATTTATTCATCAATGTCTTCATATCAAAAATAATGGAAACAAGCGACTTCAAAGTTTGTATTGTTTTTTCAATATTTCTGACTTATTTTCTGTAAAAACCTTGGACTATCATTATTATTGTAACTAATAATAATAGAGTAGCATTGAAAATTCCTGTGCTTCAATAAAAGTTAAACAAAACTATCGTAATCTTGCAAAAGTATGAAAAATATATTTTTTACATTTAAAATACTTGAAAAAATCGTTTAAGTTCATAGCTATTGATATTAGAATATTGTTTCTAGAACATCGTCGACTCATTACAAGATCTATTCCCCCTGTACATAACCAGATCCAACCAGGTTAAGATTGTCAGAACTAGGCTTTCTGTATACATCCAAGACATGCAAACTAAAACAAGAGTATTGTAGAAAGACGGACGCATAAGATATGTGATACTGGCGGGGTTTATTCAACATGGACAACTCTTATAACAAACAGCTCCATCTAATAAGAAATAAATATTAAGCTTCCTCTATACAGATGGTGCAGGATGGTTTTTGAAATAGTTTCATAGAAATTTAGCGCCTACGATGCTCTGCCAGGGCATAACAAATGAGAAGAAAATCAAATTAGTAAATGTAATATTGTTAGTATTGTGGTGTTCGGATACAGTTTTGAATGCACCGGATGGAGTGTATCTGTATTTATTTCTACACATCTCACCTAAATAAATACCGCGATACAAACGAACACGAATGATAAGCCAAGTTAAGAGGCGGCTTATCATTCCACTATTATAAATATAGATATATCATATACCTCCAATCAAATCCAATAGTTACGTGTTTATATCAAAATTTTTAAGTAAACTTATTAGTGATAAATACATAAATTTGTATTTTCAATGATCCATTTAAATATTAAATATGCAATTATCTATAAAGTTAAAGAAAACTTTTATAATCAAATCATGAGTTTTTTTTATATTAAAGCTCTAAACATTTTATGTGTAACTTACTTTGAACAAATCTTATTTATTTATTTATATTTACTCTAAAAAAACAACAGTAATAATAAAAATGTATATAAATACAAAGAATGGGAAACATAAAAGTCAATTACAGATTTTCACTGGTGGTTCGTAAATAAAAACAATAAATTTTTTCCAAAGTAATCAATTGAGATAATGTAATTCAAAAACACATCATAAAAAGGTACCTATGAGACGAAGATATTTCAGAAAGAGGCTGTCCATCCAGCAGCCACTGAAACCGAGGAGCTGGGGCTCCGGCCGCGGAGCACCGGAGGGCCACGGCCGGGCCCCCGCGGAGGGCCTGCTCTATGAACGTGTACTGCAATTCCGGGGCGGTATCTGGAAATGTTTCAAATTTGGCTTAATATTTTTCTATTGTTATCGGCTATTTCTTTGCGGTTATTCATTTTAATTGTGTTAAACACAAAAAATTTCTTGGCTTTACCCACTATCTTTTATGCTACACCAACCGTTTTCGGAAACACCGTCAGTCACTTCACTACAAGGTAAACTAAAAAGTAAACATTACAAAATATGGGCAGTTATAAAAATAAATGTTAGATTTGCGATATAATCATTCATATATTTAATAGTTTGCTAATAATATCCTCTAACAATAAGCTTTATTTAGACTACTGTTTTTGGAATAGGACATCTTGTATATCAATTTCATTAACGTATCAATACAACGCATAATTTTATGAAATGGCAGGTTTAATTTAATGTTGGTGAGTCCAGAAGTTCCCTTACATATTATACAAAACTAAGGAAATCAAAGCCCTTAAAATCCTTGAAATCTCATCATTATATATTGGATTTTGTAAAAATTCTAATTCGATCACGTGCTCTTATCTTAGATTTTAATGTCTTAAAGCTGTAACGGTGTTAGTAAACGATTCTTATATTTAATAAACCTTTAATTTTATTTTTGATAAATGAAAAAATTATAATAAATAGTAGTGTATCATCTAAAGATGCGCGATATAACATAACATAACATAATATAATATGATAAATGGTAAATTGAGTAGTTTGTTGGTCTTGTGGTTAGAACTCTCGCCTCGTGATCCAAAGGTCGCAGGTTCGAATCTCACTCCAGACCAGCAAGTTAGTCCTATTTTCAAAGCACAAGCATTTAGCTTAGTTTGAAAATAGTAAGAATATTGATGTGACACATATTTCGTGTTCGCATCTCTATTTTAAATAATAATAATAATAATAATAATCTTAAAATAGTATTTGAATATATACAAGTTAATCATCAGTATTTCTTTTTAGGTCGAATGGTCCTGTTTGTTTGTTTAATTTGTCCAAAAACATATTTAAACTTCGTCTTCTAAATAAGAATAATCAATATAAAATATCCCTATGTGTTTATGTAAGTCATGCGTAGCGATATTTGAAAGGAAACTGATACATTTATTCCATTCGAGTAAACTATAAATTTACTTTAAAATATACGAAGTTAGTACTCCACACACTTCTGTTCTTAAATAAGTTCAAATGAAAAGTTTATTTAAATTGTCATTAATTTGATAACGAAAAAAATTATGAGAATGAAACACTGCAATACTGCTGTCGGAAGATAATGATTTAAATTATAACTTCATTTTAATTTTTTTTTCTTAAATAGAGATGCGAACACGGAATACGTGTCACATCAATATACTTACTCTTTCCAATGAAAATAGGACCAACTTGCTGGACTGTGGTGATTCCTAACCACAAGACCAACAAGCTACTCTACTTTACACCACTTTTTTTACCTAAAAAATTACATACTACGAGAACAATACTTTCAAGACGAGTCGTAAACTCACCCACTCCGTAATTTAGTTAAGTAAATTTTCTCCATTTTTTGTGTATTTTCAGTTTAATTCATTAATAATGTTGACCAAAGTAAGTACCAACCTTCAGAAGAACTATTTAAGGAATATATATACTCGTATAATACATTATTTCATAGTAATCGGTTACTATTCTCCCCATTCTAATGGGGGTTAAAAATATTATTTATATTTGAAAAAATGTAAATTTGTGATATTTTTTTTAAATAAATTCAGAACCACCTACTGTAAAATATTAAATTAAATTTATTTTATCAAACATTCAAAGTAGACATGTGAAAACTGTTAAATAACTTATTTGTGGGAGCATACTTATTTAGTCGGAACATTGAAATACGCTTGCTCTGTAAGGTCCCGGCAAACATATTCATAATTAAAAAAGTTATTTTATTAATTTAAATCTGTGCTTTTACGATACGTCTGATACCTGCCCACGTGCCTCTCTGTGTATCAATAGCGCAATCCTTTGAGTAAAAATAAAAATTATTATCCACATACCTACGACAAATATTGAGCATTCACAGTCTGTGTCAGTATTTTACCGGGTAAGGGAACATGAATTAAAATAAATATTTGCCACAATATTTATTCATTTTATTTTGGGTAGCTGGAATTATAAAATATTTCGAATATTCAGCCTTCTTCTTTCCACTGCTGGATATAGGCATCTTTCAACTTCTTCCACTTATCTGTCTTGACCCCTTTCCATCCAGGTACCACCAGCAATTGATATAATGTCTAAGTCTGGCGGACGCTAGTTCTATATATCATCTAACGAACTCTTTTAATCCCGTCTCTGCTTCGTTTTAGGTGATATATATTATTTTATTGATGCATATTTTATGTTTTATAGTTAATTAAGAATGTTTAACATCCCTTTGGTCTCCCTTTTTGAGCAGATTGATAAGCGCAATTATTATAATTCTGTGGAATTGTATCATACACGCAGTGAAAAGACTTGCTATTCATTAAAATGCAGATTCACCTGGCGCCTCGAGAATCTTGACAGAAAGTCTTTCGCTCCCGTTGGCTTTACCCAATTTCATGCATTTTATTGCACACTTCGTTTCGCTCTCGAAGTCATTAATCATTGGATCTTCAGTGTTTTCATTTTTCCCTCTACAGTCGCCATAAAATACTCTTCTTTCAAGAAGATGACGTTCCTTTTTAAAAGTATTTTATATGCTTTTTACCTCAACCCATTAGCGAAGGGAAAAAATACATTTCAAAATGAAGACTACAACACACACACGTTCACCAGTTTGAAGACTACAAAGTGTACACTACAATTGTAGTAAAAACTACTTGAAGTGAAGTAATTGTAGTACTACGAAATGAAGTGAAGTAAATGAAGTGAAGTAATGAAGTAATTGTAGTATTAATGAAGTGAAGTGTAATGAAATGAAGTAATGTTGTACTAGTGAGTTAATGGCGAGCTAAAAAAAAAAGGTCAACGAGGAAAATATTTAAGATAAATGACGATATTTTCTCCAAAGTAACATTTGGCGACCTAAAAAAAAAAATTTTTCAGAAAAACACAAAAACAGATTTCTTCATTCGATTCCAAAAATTCAGGGTTGTTTCAGTTTCCAGATTTCTTCGTTTAGCTACATCAACTTCCCAAAAATTTCACGTAAAAAATGAATGAATTATATGTACTTTGTAGTGTTCGCTTTGAAATGAAGTGTACTATTTGAAATTTATACTTTCAATAACTTTGGTGTTTGTAGTTTGTAGTGTGCACTTCAATTAATGTAGTACTACATTGTAGTAGTGAATACAGAGCGGACCCATCACTACAACCCATGTGTGGCAGCTTCAAGAATTACGTTATATATTTGCAAACGACATTATACATTCTCTCTGTGCTTTTGTGATAATATATTTAAATAACTTAAAGTAATAAATAAAATACAACATAAGGTTTAATAAAAATAGTTTGGCAAACGACGGATGCAAACTTATTTTAGTTTTGTCGTATTGTTAAATTTCGATAGAGAAATTATTCCATGCGTAGAAGATCCGAATGAAGACGAAACTAAACGTTGACTTTTTTTATTGCGTGTTTTCTTGTTTCTCTTTTGTTTCGTTTTAATTCAATTGTCTGGAATTTGCTGCTGGGCCTTCGGATACTGATCTTTTTTTGTGATTGACGCACATACGCAATGTTTTTGTAAGAAAATAAAGGCGGCTTAAACGATAGTAGAAACATCTCCTTTCACACTCTGCTGGCAAACATTTATATGTCGCCTAACATAAAAATACGTACTGCTGTTATTGACAAAAATGAAATTTTAAAATTGAAAAATAAATGTATCTGGTCTCCGTATCATCCTTATTTGGTGACCGCTTATCGAATAAGGCTTATACGGAAATTTAAACGCGGTCAGTTTTGTCACGACCCTTAATTAGGATTTATTTATCATTGCAATCTAAATTAGTGATGGTCAAACCGTTATTTTAATTTTTTTTACAGTACAGTAATTTGAGATGTGTATCTGATTGTACCGATGGTTGCCCGTTAAATTAATTGAAATAAATTAATTGCTAATCATTGATGCAATCAGACACAAATCTCAAGTTAGTATGTCACCGGTTGAAATGCCATCACTACTGTAATGCTAGTGAGCTAATTTGTCGATATGTTTCACCCTACTGTTTCCTGCTGATAAAGAATTCCTTCCCGATTTGAATTTGTCGACATGTTTTAGTTGCGCCACTTGGATAGTGACCGTGCACTGAGGTAAATAGTTCATCAAATTCGAGTATCATTTATTAATGAAATAAACAAATCTTAAAATGCTACGCTTCAAATGAACGCTGCGCAACATTGAATATTTAATATATTTGTGTACAAAACGTGACAGTTAATTAATATTCGCGGTGTATTATTGAATTTTCGCCGTAGGAACGGTCTTGATTTATTCTGGTGGACATTGTGTACTGCCGACCGCACAGTGGCGCTAACGGAAACACGTTCAAACATCCGCCGGGGGTAATATATCACGTTGTACCCTCGCTTCCGTCATGCTCACCTAGATGGCAGCAGTGTGCGGAAAATAAAAAAATCCCCCCCACTTTACGATTTTCCTACCCTTTGATACGGAGAATAAAAAGTCGCGCTATCTTTACGTTTGTCACGTTCGGAAAAGTTCTTTCAATACGACTAATGAATTATTAATGAAACATTTTTACAAGTCCGTTTCTATTTACGATTCGTGAATTTATTGCGAAACGGACGTCGTATTTCGAAAGCTCCTATTATCAGAATAAAAAAATAAACCTTAGTACTTTCCATTTCATTTGTACCAAAATTTAATCAAGATCACAATAAAAGTTTATATAATAGTTAATTAAAAATTTAATCCAAGTTCTATCAGATTGACGAAGTCATTACATATGATAAAACTTTTTTTCTTTACCACCATTTTGTGCAGGATACAGGATAAGAAAGAGAAAGAAAGTAAATGTGACGGAATTTAGCAGAAAAACAAGTGACAGGAATATGTTTCATATTTATAGCGTATAATTATATTTAAGATTTCCTCATGAAAGCATCACATGATGAATAACACATACCTGAGATTTCGTAAGATTTATATGATGATAGTTAATACTAGCTTAACTTAAATATTTCAAATAAAACGTTTTCTTTACCTCAATTATTTTTAATTCTTAATTATTTTATTGATTATCGCCGATTGTTATAAGAGCGACAACAACCTTGATGACGGATCCAGAAATGGGATCCAAAATGATCCAGTTACACGCGGCAGAATAGTTAAGAATACTATACGGAAGGCTTTTAATGGTGGTGAAACCATGGGATTATTTTTTATTATTATGATTTAAATTATCAATAAAACTCATGCCTGTATATATTAATCGTATATTTTTTAAATAACTTAAATTGTTATATATATTGCAAATATGCCCTATGTTACATTAAAGCGATGGGCTTTTATCATTTTTATTATTTTTTTGTTAAACCCAGGTCTAAAGTGGTTTGGATCTTTTAGAATAAAGGTAGATTAAATTTAATGAAGAAATGTGTGTGACAAGGAAAATATAATATAATACAAATAAACTTCATTTGTAAAAAATGTTCAAAAAACATTTTTTAAGCATGGTAACTACAAATTTAATTTTAATTTTTACTATTTGGACTCAACACGATTTCATAAATTACACACTCTCGAAAACAGACAAATATTATCAGATTAATCCTTCCTTTTCAAATAATTCATAATTTTATTGATTCTCTTGAAATCACCAGCTTATCTTATCTTTCCACGTCCCACTCCGACCTACCAGACAGAATGGTTTGGATCTTTTAGAATAAAGGTAGATTAAATTTAATGAAGAAATGTGTGTGACAAGGAAAATATAATATAATACAAATAAACTTCATTTGTAAAAAATGTTCAAAAAACATTTTTTAAGCATGGTAACTACAAATTTAATTTTAATTTTTACTATTTGGACTCAACACGATTTCATAAATTACACACTCTCGAAAACAGACAAATATTATCAGATTAATCCTTCCTTTTCAAATAATTCATAATTTTATTGATTCTCTTGAAATCACCAGCTTATCTTATCTTTCCACGTCCCACTCCGACCTACCAGACAGAAGAACCCCTTTTCTCTTTCAACTAATCACACCAATTATAGAAAATCCTCTCCTTATTATTATATGCTCAGATTATAATAACCTTTTGAATTCAATAGATATTTTTAATACTAAGTATGAAAAGTATCGTCACATGTTGAGGCAGATACTAGAAACTCGTCCCCCTCCCTGTCCATGTGAATTATATACATTACGAACCCTTTTATTGTTATGATAAAGTTAAATTAGGAACAATGCCTTAAATTAAACTGTTCAATTGTTTGATCTATCAAATCGACTTGTCTATAATTAATGTATATCTGTGTCATCCTTTAATTGTGGAAGACATTTAACATTTTTTCTGTATTTTGGCCTACAAAGCAATTATGTCTCCTTGTTGGATGACTGAATAAAATAAAATAAAATAAAAAGTAATAACAAAATTCATGAAGATATTTATATTATAGAAAAGAGATTTTTATAATATTGATATTGGGTAAAATTTTAAGACCAATTTTCAGTTTAATTATGATAAAAAGTTTTAAAAATAATCATTTTAAAATCCAAATATTCTGTACTAAATGTTTTGATATTTTAAAGTCTTCTTCTTGGGGATAATCTGTATCATGTGAAGCCTACAGAGAACAAACAGTTGAAGCGGATCTTTTATCGTTGTTCTCATATTTAATCTATAAGGTGAATTAATGGTTAGACCTAGTTACTGAAACATTAATGCCGTACTAGAAAGGATAAAAACATCCATATTACAGCTATTTAAAAATATTTAATGAAATATTATGTCAGTTATATACTTTACTTAATTAAAAGGTGAAATATATTTTATATGGAATCAGAAAGTCTGATTTTAATTATTTAAATATTAATTTTATTACTCGATTTCTATTTATTCTTTACGGGATAGTTTAATTAATATTAAACAGCGTGTTTTTTATTGTAATGATATTTTCAGGTGCTGTGGTTACGGAGTGAATGAAAACACTAGAAATTAAAAATCGATTTATCAATTAATGATTAATTAATTATTCAAAGTACAGTCACTTAAAACGAATTAAACTTATCTCTATTTTTTAATCTACCTATATCGCAATATATCACTTGTTTATGAAATTTTTATTATCGCTGGGTAACACTTATTTAACATTCGCTAGAACATTCCATCTAATTCTCGCACGTATTAATCGCTCTACTTTATTTCGCCAATTACTCCGTTTGATTATTCGCTTCATTTATCGCTTCGATTACCTCACGACTGGCCAAAACTGGTCGTCGCCTCAAGGCCGACTTTGCGCCGAGCAAACTATCAATCATGACAGCAACTTGCGCCGCGGCGTAGTTTACTATTTATGCTGATATTTTCGTTCTTTCTAGATTATTATAATGTTTTGGAGAAGGCCCTCGTTGCTTCTCGGTTATTCCAGGTGTTTCCCGAATGTTGTAAATCACCATAGATTGTTACAGGCAGTTCTCGATCCTTCTATAGTGTTTTGATATATTATAAGGAATTCGGACAGTGCGCAATTCCTTTTGCTTGCCATTCCGTAACAAAATGTTATACTTGTAACTACATATACTTGTGTCGATGGACATAGACTACGGAGCGTGATGATTCGTGGTATTCATTAATATGAAAAGGTGACGGATTGGAGACCTTGGACTTAAAAACAAAATGTGGGTAAACCCAAGATCAATTAAAATGATGACAGACAGAAGCGGGTAGACAGTAGGCTGCCATGCCAACACTCTGGATTCAGATTTTCAAAGGGTTGGTTCGTGAAATTTCGTTTCTGAAGATGACAGGTGGCATTATTTTACCATCGCTTAAGAATATTCGTTGTCCTTTATCGTTAGTACGCACTTCTACCGGATAATCAAATACTGGATACCGGATAATAAAATATCTTTGTGTTTGAAGCGGTACATTGTCGGTATTTGTTTTTCGTTACTTGAAACACGTAATCGTTAGTTCTTTTCATGTAGTAAAACGTAGTTACTTCGTCCTTTCAGATAATTCTGATATTTATATTGATTACTTTTATTTGCCTGGTATTATATTACATATTATGTATTATTTTTAATTAAGTTTATTTACATACCTATATTGTTTTCTCTATATTATTTTAATTTGGTTTAAATTCATGTTTTATGTATCCACTTATTCCATTTACTTAAATCATTAAAACAAATATTTCTTGTCAAAGAAAATCACAGTAACAATTCCAAGTAACAATGGTATTTAACAACATTATCATTATATACAGAACATAATAAATAAGCGTGAAACAGATGGTATCCTCTTGTGAGAATTAAATTCCCTCAGCTACATTCTTCTATTGAAATTAAATTTAATGCATACATGATTTAAATTTTTAATTGATAGTGATATGTTGCTACTTAATTTCCGTACTGTATGTGGAATAGAATTATGGATACTCACCGAAACATAGCTGAGTCAATTTTAAACATCTCAGAAGTAGATGTTTGTGGCTTCTAAAAATAAGCTAGAGTTATGAGGTTACTATAAATGAATAGTATGTGAAAAAAAGTGGGTTTTCATTTTGCCATATCATGAGACATCCAAAGAAACACCAGATCCTGCGTGACATCACCAAAGGCATATTGTGACCTTAAGGATGAAGGGTACCTTACTGGATGAAAATTTTGATAGTTCACGGTGATAAGGGAATCCACAGTCCAACTATTTTGAGATGCTGCTGAAGTAGAAGATACAAGATTGACTGATATCGCACAAGTATTCAGTATACCTACTTGTGCGATAGTCAATCTTTATGTTCCCTTACTCTTCTTGTTTCTCAATACCATATATGTATACACGATTTATATATATAACTCTATATAATCTATATAACTCGTCAACAGTGACGGAATATTTATTTTTCAATTTCAATTTTACATTAAGTAATAAATTATTTTATATATAGTTATACATTAATTACTCAAAGAAAAAAGTATTGGAAATTTGATTGTGTATTATTTGAAATCATATTAATTTAAAAAAAAAATAGTGTATTGGAAATTTTATGTGTACCTCTACTACTTAAAATCTCACTAATTTTGAAAACGAAATTGATTTGGTATTCAAAAATATTATTATTGGAGCTAGGGAATTTGAAAATGGCTGTTTTTAATTATTAAATGTAAGGCTTTATATATGCTATTTAATGGAATCGAGGAATATTATAAAAATATTTATCGAAAATCAAATTTATAATTTTTATATTACTTTTAAAGGCCCTAAATAAACATATTTAACTAGTTATGACCCATCAGTTAAGAAGAGCGCTCTCTAGAATAGCAAAGCGTCTTAATAACGTTAGTTAGTTATGGACATTATTAAATAGAGAATTACGTTTTTTTCGCTTCTTATATCGAATTATAATATTAAATCTCATTATCATTTGAACCATCTCATAGCGTTAGTGCCGGACTTTGTTATGTAGAGAACTATACTTTTTTTGTACCTCATTTTATACATCTCATCATTATTTTTGCTGTCTGTTAGCGGTAGTGCCGGACATTGTTATTTATTTTGACATAGAGAATTATTTATTTTGATTAATGATTAATCCAATAACGTATGCAATATTTTAATGGATGCACTTAATAGTTTTTATTTTTATTTAATTGAAATATTAAAAAAATACATTTCAAATTACTTTATTTAAAAATGCATAGAGTCAATGTTTTAATTTTATTTAATATAAATTTTGAAACCGTACTAATTTTGAAAACGGATTGATATCAGCTATTGGATAAAAAGTTATGGACGAATCTTTAAAATTACTATTATTGGTGATACGTATTTGTTGCACAAAAAAAATAATTCGTTTGTGTTATCATATAAACCCTTTTTCAGTCAACTAGCTTTGTGTTTACGCACTTAGATATAGGCGTAACCCGCTCCCTGTCTATCATGCCTACCGCTGAAGAAATAACGACTGAGTTTGAACTAACGAGGGCATTAGCGTTTACTCCATCCGTTAGGTCGCCATTTCCTGTCGTTATCTTGTTTTATCCTTTTTTAGAAGGCTCTACAAGGTACCGAGCGATGACGCGCGCGCGGAGAGAACCATTATGTTCCCCGCATTACGCTTGCTTCATTTGACAAAGAATGTTGGGTTGTGCTTATTTGAAAGGGATAACGGTTCAAGCGAGAATTTTTTAACATTCCATTTTGGAATAATTATCGTGACGTAGGTATTTTAAAAATCACGGAATTGTTCAGCATAAAAGTTAAAATTACTATTAGTACTTCAGCGACTCTTTTAGATATGTTAAAAATTTATAATAAGTAATTCCTCCTCACTAATGATTTAAAACGTATACAATATTTTAAACAATATTTACAGACTCTCGTAGTCTAATGGAAATAACACAGGTGCCTCATATCAGAAAGTCCAAGCTCAATTCCTGGGAAGTCTCAGTATATATTTATTTATATATATATGAGATTTTCTTAAGCGTGGGAATTTTCGAAACAGTAATTGGGCTTCATGTACTGTTGCACAGATAAAAAATAAATAAATAAACATACCGAGTACTGTCATCTGTTCTGGTGTCGTTGTATGAAGTCGAATGATATAATTGAATACAATAAATTAAAATATAATGATCAGGCTAAATATCAAGAAGAACGCACAGAGCAATGCAGTCGCTGAGGGGAAATAAGAAGCCGACAGGCCGCTCTAAAACAAAATCGTTAAAATTTGAACATTTTCAGGGTGAAGGATAATACATATTGTATGTACGTTGTTTGTATTTATTGAACATTTTTTATTTTATTTATTTTATATAGTAAGTTTTACAAATATTTTTTTTAATACTTATTTGTATTCTTCTATTAATTTTTATTTACAATTTATTCGAAGTTCTTTCTATTCTGTAATATTGATATTTTCTTTATGAGCTTATATAATCGTATCGTAAAAGCTAAGTACCACCATATTAAATTTCTATACAATTTTTTATACGGTTTTACTCATTAAAGTATTCCGTATCAGTTCAAAAATTTGTATAAAATATATAATTTTTTATCTTTTTTCAACTGTTAAAATTGATACAATAAGTAAACTTTTTTAAAACGTTTTTTCCTTTAGTTTATTTGATATTATGTAAATCACCATTAAATAATGATTAACCTTGTTATATTATAAAGGTAAACTTATATTCAGTGGGAGAAAAATGGATCGTTAACGTAAAATTAAAATTCTTTCGTTTTATAAAACAAAATTTTTATGGCTCGCGTTTTTGTTACCAAGAAATCTTTTAATTATTCATTCGATAAAAGGGTATTAAAAATAAGGCAAAAGTATATTTACATTCCATAAATACCGATGAATATACGCCTTTGTTAATATTTTTTATCTCAAAATTTCAATACAAAGACGGGCTATTGAATATTCATATTTGAGTGAGCGCTTTTCCTTTAAAGTATCTGATGTCTTAATTAAACAGTAATTTTACCGGTTCACAACAAAAGAATCGGCCTAATTGAAATTCAATTCTATTCGCAAATAAAACTTGCCTGAGCAAAATAACAAATAAATTTAAAGAGAGATGAAATTTTGATGATTTTCTCTTAATAATTATTACAAGATTATAATTAAAACAAAATAATAATGTAAAATATAACGGGAAAATATTAGCACAATCTTTTAGGTATTACATGAATCTGTTTTATATATTGGCCAAAGAGGTAAAATAAAATCATACTGAGAAACAAAATAGGGGTATAAAAATACATCTAAAAAGACGCATTTAAGTTTGATTGTATTATATGTATTACCTTCTTACAAATGTAAAAAGTTTTTTGAATATATTATACAGACCACCAAAATAAATACCCAACATAAATTTCTTTGTGAACAACCTTGTGCCACGACTGCTTCCAATACATGTTTAAAAAATTTCTACGAACTTGTCAATTTTGAAACAATTATGAATAGGTCAAACAAAAAAGTCTTAAAAAGTATAATGTTTTAGTAAATAATTTGCTCTTGACGCAAAAAAAACGACATTGACGTCGTTTTAATTGGGATTAGATTTAATTGTGTAAGAATACTTTTGTAATTGTGTAAGAATAGTTTTACTAGGGAATTAGATTTAATTGTGTAAGAATACTTTAACTGTAGTATTAATGGGACATTCTTCCGTTGTGACCTAACCCCCTTTCCTTAACGTGTTTGGTTCAACTCCGTATTTTTTCTTATATTTTGTGTTATATTCATACAATTCTTATTAGATTGATAGCCGATTTTTAAAGGATAAACGAATAAAAGTTCATAGGTATTTATTGTCAAAGTCTATAATAGCCTAAACTCAGCATTTTATTATTTTCCTATTATTTATTATAATTATGCAATTTGGTTACTTGGAAATAGTGAACCTCAGCATTTGAAGAGATTAACAAATTTTTTATATTTTAAGAGCATATATTTTTTTTATATTTTAGCAGAGTTCAAAAATAGCAAAAACTTGTGACATGAATTTCGTATGCGCGTCTCTCTTTGTAAAAAAAGTTCAGCGTCAGGATTTCCTTGGTCATCCCTGACTTCTTATACAATTCTCGTTTGGTTTTTATCTCTCTGACGTTACCGCCATCTCCCTTGACACTAATCAAGCAACCTACAAAATATTTGATGTTGCGTTCACTCCGATCTTCTATTCTCTTATACAACGTCTTGTTTTGATTATTTTATTTTGGATCACATCCAATTATGCTGGACAAAACTGAATAGCAGATATGATTCATATAAATATAATATATGTAATTTTTTAAGTATCTAGGTAATTATATGTATGAGTTATAAATAAATTATATTAAATAACATGATCTCACAACTTTTTGGCTTGTTTCATGATTTTTTTAGGAATACATATATTTAAATTATATTGACCAATATTGTTAAGAGAATTGCACGAATTATGAATCAATCATGGAACAATTACAGCTTAAAAAGTCTCAATATATAGTCTTAATATAGGTATGTTGTATGTATGAATTTTTAATAAATTATTTTAAATAATATGATCTTCCCAACTCTTAGACTAGTTTCAATTTTTTTTTTTTTTTTACGAATAGATATATTTAAATTGTTTTGTCTAATAAAATAAACAAAATTGCCCCACTAGCGTGTATTAACTAGAATCTCAAAATGTACAGTAAATCAATTATTGAAAAATAACAGTATAAAAAGTCCCAATATGCAACGTAGACCTTTATCCATTTAAGAAAGACAATCGAATTAGTATATGTAAGCCGTGCTTGCGACTTACATTGTTTCGCACACAACGAAACATAATGCCTCGTACGCACGTCTTACTCATACTGATTCGATTGCCTTTATTTTAATTTAAATAAAATAGAGATACGAATATGGAACATGTGTACATCAGTATTCTTATTGTTTTCAAACTAAGCTAAACGCTTGTACTATGTAAATAGGACTAACTTGCTGGTCTGGAGTGAGATGCAAACCCGCGACCTTTGAATCTAGATTAGATTAGATTAGAGAATAGTCCCAACCACAAGACCAACAAGCTACTCTTTATCTCGTTTATCTTTATTAAATGGATAGAGGTTTAATATTGCTGATCTTTTGTATACTTGTGTGTAAAAAGGGTCGCCCCATCAAATTACACAGTTTTGACATTTTAATATTTATTATTATTTTATTATATTCAGCTTGAAATTAAAGCGAATGAAGTCAATTTAAAAAAAATGTTTTGCATTCATGAAGTTTCAGCTTTAAAATCCTGCAATTATTATGTTACTTGATTTTTCACAACCCTGAAGAGGAAAGGTTATATCCTAATTCCAATCATAATAATTTCGTTGTCTGTCTGTCCGTCCGTCCGCTCATCCATCTATTTGCCTGTCCCCGTAAATTCGTTATGGTAATTTTTTTTCGAAAAATTTTTTTTTAGAATTTTTTTTAAGACCTTAGGAACCGACATGTGAACGTATCGTGATTTATGACGTGTTACAACAACATAGTTAAAAAAAATAATCGCCCACCTCCGAGCCGCAGCTCCGCCGTGGCCTGGGCCGAGCCGTGCGCGCCGCTCACGGAGCACTGGTACATGCCCCTGTCGGCCCTGACGACGCCCGCCACGGCCAGCTGGTGCACGCCGCCGGGCAGCTCCGCCACGCGCACGCGGCCGCTGCCCGCCACCGCGGCGCCGTTGTGCAGCCAGCGCACGTGCCCGGCCGGGCTTCCGCCGGTGGTGCAGTTGAATATGGCCACGCTTCCGGTGTTGGCCACCTGGAAAATGGAACATGATTTAGTACCCCTCCGCATTTATGGACGTCTCCATCGTGATTCAAACTGTTTTCGAGGAATTCCCACTCAATGGATACTTCCCATTTCCCTGTACCTCGTTTTGTTTGGACGCCTCGGGGCGTCGGCAGAACGATGAGCATGGCCACTTTAGCGTTAATAAAATGCTCAACATGGGTGGCGAAAGTGTAGGGGCAATATAGAAGCAATTGTTCATAAGATGGCCCTGGGTTTGTATTTGGTCTCCCTTCTCTGTTTTGTTCAATTATATACCTAATAATACATATATTTTTTTAAATAAACGATAATAAGAGAAAGCACGTTTTTAAAAGAAAATTTTAAAATCAGTAAAAGCACAATTTATTTAAAATAAATTATTATATGTAAATAGGTAAAACACACCTTAAAATAATAATAAATAATAACACTGTAGGTATTTAAAAAATAAACCATAATTAAAAACATTGATAACAATTGTTTAATATCAAGTAAACGATAGTTAGTAAAAAACGCATAATAAAATAATAATAAGAAAAACAATAAAAGCATACTAATTCAAAAGAACGGTACTAATTCAAAAGAGGAAAAAATTTCAGTCCATTTAATTGCACTCGATTCTACTTATCATCTTACAAATCTTACCATCGTTTTAATTCAGTTAAACTCCTAGGTACAAATTTTTTCGAAATATTTCGATAGTTTTCGAAATCTTGTTGCAAAGACAATATATCCGCGATATACTCAGTTAACCCTTTATAGGACAACTTCTTTTTTTAAAGATACGAGCATAAAAGTTTTTTTTATGTATTCTTTATTCATTTTAATGAACATAATATTTATTATATTCTTTGGAAAATGTTTAGCTTTTTTGTAATTATCGATTTTCCAGCGGTCAGTTTTCTGACCAGTGTCCATTTAGGTAAAAAAAAAAGTGATCTCCGAATTTTGTTTTAGTAATAAAAACAGGTTTTTTTTAGGAATAAAAATACTTTTATTTCATTCTGTTACAAAAATAGTTAATTACTTATAAAAATACTTTATTCGGCTGGCTTCTTCTTTTGACCAGATAAATGGTATGGCATAAAACACGGTATGCAAAGTGCTATTTTACAATTGTTGCATGCTACTGAGCTTCGTACCACTCTCAGTGTAGTACTGCAATAACCACATCTACGAAGTGTACATTTTTCGGGATAATGATATAGATTGATATCATCATCAGGCAATGTAGTTTGGGGTCGACTTAACCTTTTTCGTGAGGTGAAAGATCCAATCAGCTGATCAGCTAACTTATTTCGGAAGTGAAGATGTGAAATAGGTTTTTTTTTGTTATCCAATTGCTTCAATGTTTCTCTATATAAAATATATGAATTAACGATGGCAGACTCAATAAGGTAATACCAAAACTTAATCCACCATCGCCTTGATTTCCACGTTATGTTATAATACGATGTTAGTTGATCAAAGCGATCAACTCCACCCATAAACTTATTATAGTCTGATATACTTTTAGGACAGGGTATTTCATTTTTTTCGCCCTGTTTGTTAGTCCGTTTTACAGTGGTTATGTTTGAAGGATCATGAAAGTTGGAGGCCACACAAACAGCTTTTGTACCTCTGTCTTTCCATTTGGTTACAGATATTGAACCTGCCATAGCACTATCATGCTCTCCAAATTTCAAATATTTATCCTGCTTAATTTTTGCACTTGGAAAAAATTTTCTATTTGTTTGAATCGTGCCACAAGCAAACAATTTCTTTGATAGTAACTTGGACAGAAGAGGGATGGAAGTGAAGAAGCGGTCAAAAAATAAACAGTATCCCAGATGTTCAAACATCTGTGACAACTGCATCACAACACGTTCTCCTAAACCAATTTCGGGGTTTTGAGATGTAGTATCTTTTCCTTCGTAAACTTGGAAATTGAGCATGTATCCAGTAACTGCACAACATATCACCCAAACTTTGAATCCTCGTTTTATTGGTTTCAACGGCATGTACTGTTTTAGTGTACATCTACCTTTGAAACCAATCATACTTTCATCAACAGAAAGAAATCTGCTAGGTGAAAATGCTGTCCTAAACACTAAACTAAAATGAGTCAATAGTGGCCTTATTTTATGTAGACGATCATACAGCGGACTTTCGCGTGGCAACATTTTTTGATTGTCGTTCATATGAAGGAAACGAAGAATTTTTAAAAATCTTCTGAGGCTCATAACTTTAGCAATACGTGCGACATAAAAGTTAGCATGTGTTGACCAATATAATCGTAAGCCAGGTAACTGGTGAAATCCCATAATTATTATGATCCCAATGAACGCTTTTAATTCCTCTATGGATAAATCAAGTGCAGCATTATTTTGTCTCGCGTATTTATTACTTTCATCAATCATGTGCTGCAGAATAACGTGAGTAACAAAATTAAAGAAAATATTTATCGGAGAAGACAAATCCACTTCAACATGAATACCTTGGTATTGGGAAAATTTGTGAGAAGTATACTCGGGAGGCGCATGATGCCGTTGCTTACGCCACTTATAATTGTTTGTAGTAGGAGATGGAGTAACTTCTGGTGATAGAGAAATATCTTGGTCATCATCTGAAGAACAATCAGCTTCCATAATATCTTCAATACAAGTAGGGTCCGCTACCGCATCGATAGGATCAGAATCGGGATTATTTTCAGCAGCGCTCCTACGAACTGAATCCCGAGGACTTACAAGATCATGTAGACTCTCATCTTCGGCATCAGAATCTCCTCCTATATCTGAATCCTCAGCTTGGTCCTCCGTAATTCCTTCAAATAACGTCAGGAACGCGTCATCACCCATATCTTCAAGATCCTTAACGCTAAAACCTCTACCTCTCTCATTGTCCATTCTAAAACATAATTTTGAAAATGAAAACTTAATTTTGTGCTGCAGTATAGGCTTTTACTTATAAATATAACATTCCATGAGTATATAATTTCACTTTGAGATATGCATTTTAAAAATTTTTACAGTTTCAATGAAAACAAAAACAATCAAAATTATCCGCAATTTTTACCAAAATCATTTTATCAAAGGATGACACATATCATCAAATAACTCGATAGCGGGAAATTATACATAAAATATAATAAGTTACAGGGAAAGTATACTATATTATTATATTAAACTATAAGTATTGTAGTGAAGAAATTATTTTTACTGCCTATAGTATTATAATCAAAAAGAGCCCAAATTATAGAATTTGAGGTTAGATTCTAGACAGCACACTCGATAATTTAATTTAATTTTACTATTACATATATATTTTACTGTAAAAATAAAAAAAACTATGCACCATTGTGTATAGTATAAATATACTTACTTTTTTTTCAGTAGAAAATCACAATTTTTGAATAACAAGAGATTAAAAATAACTGTTCTTGAAAAATTGACAGCTAACGTGTCGCTAAACGGACGCTGGTCAGATAACTGACCGGGGCGCATTTTTCGCAATTTATTCAATATGTGCGAACTTCGTAGCATTTGGTTAGATTCAAAATCTCTGTGTGTTATCTGAGAATGATTAACATCCATAAGGGTGTTTATAACTTGCAAGATTAAAGAAATATAGACCTTCATGTTGCCGGTCTCAAAACTATCCGTTTTGGCTTATGACCTATAAAGGGTTTTAAGCCTGTGACGGATATATTCAGCACGGTGAAATCTTTTTTATTCTTCAAATGTTTTTATACTTTATTTTGGCATTTTTGTGGCATACGGTAGCCTTACTTCAGCCTAAATATAAATATACTCATAAGAACATTGTAATTTAAAATATCTACAGTTCGATTAAAACTATTATTAGAAGAAGATAATTCAATTCAATCTATTTCGACCGCTAGTTACGAATATGAAAACAGCATCATCTAGCGTAGCCTCTTGGTAGCGACAAATGTGGCTTTTATTAATAAGTATTTTATTAATAAAATGATCAGTATTTATTACATGTTATATATTAAATGTTAAAATTAAATGAATGGTCGATAAATTAAATAAATGGTCAGTATATGCTGGTCGGTAAATTAAAAAAACAATCTGGATGATTAAATCTTTAACTAGTTCATATTTTAATTCATTTTTTACATATTTTAATGGAAAAATTTGTATTTTTTGTCATTTGCATTTTAATTAACTTATCATTTTCCGTACTTCTACAGACCGATTTTTAATTATTTATTGACCAAATATAATTTAAATACTGACTACATATTTAAATAACTACCCATTTTAATAATAAAATACCGACCACTTTATTAATAAATAATACTGACCATTTTACTGAAAAAAACTGTACATTCAATTAGTCCTCGTATTTGTAAAAATATATAGAGCAGTTGTAAAGTTAAAATTTAAAATTTAACTAGTTTTTAATTTAACTTCTTAAGTGCTAACATTACGAAGCATGGAGGATAGGTGTAATCATTATCTCATCATAATGAGTCTGCATACACCATTATTATTATAACGTTCAGAAATTATTGAAACATTACAGAATAAGGTTCTGCATATAAAACTATTCTGCATACTCTGACACTCTTTTGGGTTTCCGCCAATCATTACAAAGTCACATTTGAGTGATGTTTTATCCCATTTAACAAAAAAAGTATTTTAAAATCTGGGACCTGTCATACAGCTGTAAGAATGATTTAAATATCAATATGGCATTGTAAATAGTACATAATCGTGTATAAAAGTGCGTGTAATCATGCTTACGGCGTGGCGTGCTATAAAAAATTTGACGTGTTAACCCTTTGCATTCCAGACTATTTTTGGTATGACATATCAACCACCTTTTAAATAATATTTTAATATATAAAATAAAAAAGTAGCAAGTTATACAATAGCAACCTATTCATCCTCTTGCGGATCTTTAGAAACTGAAATACTCGTAACTAATGCTTGATGACTCAATGATACCCATATTTCCTTTTATGCCTATGAAATTTATTAAATTGTCATGAACTCCGATTTCCAGTTGTTCGAATAATTTTCGTAGTTTTATCACTATCTATATCAAAAACAAACATCATTGAAACAAACTTAAAACACGTTCATTCTTAGTTCGTATCGATTTTATTACATCACAAAAATATAAACTGACTTATTTTATGCACAATTGAAACTACATGATAAATATTTGACAATGTGTGTTTCTATTATGTGTTTAAACCAGCGTTAATAGGCAATATGCCTCTTTTTTGTGAACAAATACCTCTATTGTTTAAGGGAACATGTAGTCGCCAACGAAGTAACAAAGGAATTTACTATGGCCACATATATCGCTAACGGATTGCAAAAGGTTAATCTTTTTAGAAAAAAGGCAAAAAACTACGGACCTAATGACACTATAAAATAGTTAAAAACTTGCTTATTGAATACTTTCATAGTACTTATATTTGTATAATTTCATAAATAGTCTAAAAAATATCCCTTTACGATCAGTGAAATGTCTCAAGAATTTGGTTTAGATGAACAAAAATATGCGTATTAAAAGCAAGGTCAAGATATACAAGACATGTTTGCGACCTAGCGTGATATATGTTGTTGAGACGCGTATGACACCGTCCGCTCCAAAGGACTCAGAATATCTGAAATGACTGAAGGGCCGAGATCCATTACTGGAAAAACTCTTCATGATCGTGTCCGAAATAAGGAAAACCTGCAAAACGTAACACGATGGAGTAGATCCAGAAGGAGATTCTGGAAGGATCACGTAGCCAGGATGGACAGTGACAGACTCGTGCATACAGCAACTAATGAAATCCCTTCTGGATGACATCCACCGGAAAGACCACCTAAAAGATGGAGGGATAGCTGGATCTTAGCATCCCAGGAGGCGTAGTTTCAGTTGTATCACAGATCGAAAGATCTAATAGAAGAAAAAGAAGAAGATCAGTGAAATATCTAAGCCTATTTCATACCTATGTTTAAAATTACCAACCTACGTTATTTCTTTCCTACATCTATAATGATTAATTACTACAAGATCTCGTCCAGTAAGGGTAATCTGCATAGATTTTTCATTATTCAGGTTCAGTTAAGAAGCGAAATTTCAATACACACATTTAACAGTACGAACGTGTAATACATGCTTACGAAATTTGTAATACCAACTTAGTTGAGGACTATTGTTTGTCACGTAATAAATTTCGTCGACCTCTGAACTCATGAACTTTATACATGCGCGGTGATTGAAATTGTAAAACTTGTTAATTATAATTTAACTCATAATTTGATTTTCTATAGCGTTTTTAATTTCATAACCATTAGAAACGTATTCCCTCGTGGCGGCTTCTTACCGAAAGCCTCGAGCAAGAGGCATAGAGGCTACTACTTTTTATCTTTGTGTTATAAGCTAGTATAATTTTTTTTGTATATAGGTACACCGTACGAAAAAATTACTAGACCGTGGAGAAAACAAATATGGTGGAAGGTTACCGTGCATCGAATAGAACAAAGTATGATTCTATTATTTTTATTTTAGGAGCACATGTGTACATGTGCGGCTCTTACGCTACCTCGCTAAAGCAAGTGAGATCCTTTGCGACACGCGGCCGAGAGGCGACGAGGTCAGACGAGAGTGGGCAAGACGAGACGAGACGAGACGAGAGCATCATGTACACAGACCCGGCCGCATTCTGAACTAAGCGATATTACTATTTCTGTATTTTGACAGGTATTTATAACATTGTGTTTCCGCCAATTTCGATGTTTTAAGTTTGAAATGTTTGGAACAATGAATTCAACCAATGAGAAAGCTTTAAAACGTAAAAAAACGTTAAGTTATTCACAATTACGAACAATGACCTTTCTAATTAATTGAATTCATTAATTTCAAACCTGTCAAACATAAAACCTCAAAAAAACGCCATAACAATGTTATATAATAACTGTCAAGATACTATAGCAATATTGCTTGGTTCAGAATACAGAAGCCTCGGCGAATGAGTACAGCTAGCATAACATATTGTTTTCATAATTGTATACTAAAAATCAAAGTGGGTACTAAACGCGATATAGATAACAGATATCTCATCAAAAATAGATGGAACTTGTATATTACTCAAAATGTATGTATTTTATAAACTTATCGTGGCATAATCGCTAATGCGTTTACCGTTAATATTAAGTTCCTGGTTCAATTCATGGTAACAACATTTTTTTAAATTATTTATGCATTTCCAACAAATTTATTTGACATTTTTTCTTATATCAAGAGGCTGACTTACTAACTACCGGGATAAAAAGTACAAAAAAAAACAGTTTTAAACCTTTTTTGATCCTTAAAATACTCTGGGTTGATCCTAATTTTAATCATAGGTATTACTAAATAACAAGCATATTTAACATTGTTATTTTTTAGGAGCTTGGAACCCGTTGGTTCCATTGTTGAATACCGCGGTAACTGGTTGAGGTCCAGACCTCAGGGTTCGTTTTGGACTCCAGCCAAATGACGTCATCACCACACTGTTACACGCGTAATCACCACTGCAGCTATAAATTCTACCAATTTATTCCGCTCCAGCGGTGCCCCGATACAAGGGTATGTATGTATACACTTTGTAAGGGGATGTGTATAAACTTTAGTGTGGGTGGGCTGCTTTAAGCTTCCATTAACACATACCAACAGTGCATTTATTACATCAGAATATATTGCTTCATTAAAACATAAAGGTAATAACAATTTCAATGAGATATTTATTATTATCACAATTAATTAAATTTATAAAATTAATAGTACCTACACGTTGAATTTAAAATATGTTCCGTTCCTGGGCTCGTGTTGTATTCCTGAAAATACTTCATTCAGATTAGACCTTTTAGTAGTATGAGTATTTATCTCTGCTTTGTGTAGATATGTACATACAAAAAATAAATTGTTTACTCTTCTCGTAAACTTCGCCAGAATTTTCCAGCGTTGTCGCTAAATGGTACCTACAATAAATACCTAGGTACGTATAAATACTGGACAGATTTTAATTTTAATAATAAATAAATAAATTAATAAAATAATAAATAAATAAATAGACTATAAAAGGCGTTACCCAACATTAATTTAACCGGTCGGATGCCGGTCGTGCGTAACGCGGAACGTACCCTGTTTGCCGCGCAATTTCGCGAACGACTGCTATTTTTAGACACTTTTTATGATGTTTTTGTTCATGTAAAAATCAATAATAATTGCTAAGAAGTTGCAGATTCTGGTTTCTCAATATACAGACTTCAATAATTAGTTATATTTCAATAATTACTTGTACAATCTTCTGTGTATAGTTTTCTGGGTTATTCTGCCGTGTATATGTGACCTTTCTGGCCTAAGTTTCGGATCCCATTGCAGGGTCCATCATCTGATCATGGACCCTGCAATGGGATCCGAAACGTTGGCCAGACAGGTCACATAGACACGGCAGAATATCCCAGAAAACTATACACAGAAGATTCTGAACGGCCGTGAAAATCTAAGGACATACTTGTACAATAATTACTTATTCATTAACGTATACGAAAATAAGTAACGAAATTTACTGTCAGAAATGTATGCACATGTTTATCGAATAGAAATATGGAAGCAATAAGATATTGTATTTCAATATTTTCACTCTAAATATATCAAAGAATATAAAAATACTTAATTTTAACCCTTTTTTATTTAAAAATAACACTTTTTTAACAGATAAATATCACAATTCGCGGTTTGAAGACGACATTTGGAATGATTTTTTGTCCGGTTTTCGCTGCAATGAGGTAATTAGACAACTAGAAATTGTATGTTCTTTCAAAAACTTGAGATACAACCAATGATAAGCCTTAAAAACTCATAAACATCGGTAAAATAGGCTGAATTCGCATACATGTCTAGGGAGCGCAGATCTGTGCTCCGGCACATAGGGGTACACAAGTTTTCCGCAGATCTGCGCTCCGGCACCCGACCGGTTAACCATCAAGCCGTTTCTCGATTCTTCATAAATTTTAAAATATAATTTTTCGCATTTCATTAGTCATCTCAGACATGTTTTCTTCACCTAATTAAGTAACTTAATAACCATCATGCCATTTTTCCGGAGTTAGGTAGACAAAGAGGATAAAACGCCATACTCATCTATCCTGGCTCCTCAATGCCATCCTCCAATATCTGATTTATCTCATCGTGCTATTTTTCCATGGACGTCTTCTGTTTCCGCTATCTTCAACACTCGCTACATAAATTTTCTACATCATCCTTATCTCGCTCATGCGATTGTTATAAATAATGTAATAATTTATCTGAAAATATTATATATTTAACTTTATGTTTCTGCATTCTGCATTTGAGTAAGAACTGTTTATTTTTATTTGTTTAATATAACAAACAGTGTCTTGAAACTATACTACTCCAAAAGAAACTAACTCTTGTGCTTGGAGAGGAAGTGTTACATTATTATTTGCAATGTTATACTTAATTTGTCTATTATTTATAGGTTTTTGTTTCTTTTTTTAAATAAACTATCAATAAAATAACATCAAAAATAAAACTTAAAAACCTGATAATTTATGTGAAAAACTAGCAATTAGTTTACACAAGCCAGCATCTAATATTAAATAACGAGATATTGCAATGAAAACTTTCATGTTTCAGGAGAAAAATGCTTTCGTTTTTATTATATTAATATTACAAGCTAACCCCTGAATCTCCGTGCTCAGAAAGCTTTTTAGAAGATATCTTCGCAAAAAATTTAAAAGTTAACAGGAATCTCAAAATAAATATAATTATAAGAAATTTGTCGCCAAATCAATTATAAGTGCTCATTGTGTGTGTTGAATAAACACCTATATCTAAGCAAATTAAGCTAATAAAAATAGCATATATACAGAAAGTACAAAGCATTAAATAAATATAAAATACAGTTTTGTATTTTGCTATTACTTTGTGGCTATTCATTATGAATATAATTAAACGAATTAACTAAGTTAATCACCACTTCAAAAAACTAACCCACAAAAACCAAGTTTTTATTATACTCCCTTTCTCATTTACTAGTTGAAACAGGTTTCGCGCCTACTCCACGTGTTGGGTTTGAGTCAGGCGACGTTACGAAAGGAAGTAATAAAAACGGTTAAAATTTCGAAAAATCCAAAATTATACTATAATAATTAAAAAAAAATTAAACAAAATTTTTTTGATCATTTTTATCGTCGGGTCTGCGACAAACCAATGAGTCTGCCTGCAAAGTTTCAGCTCGATTGGATCACGGGAAAAGGGTTAAAAATCGAATCAAAGTTTTTTCGGCAGACAAGAGACTGGCAGACAAGCCGACAAGTCGACAAGCAGACGCTACGAGTTAAAAGAAAGGGAGTAAAAGGGAGTAAAAACCAACTGGATTTAAAAAAAATATTCCTTCGTCAGGATTCTATTTATTGTTTCCGAAACCGGTTGGTTTTTACCAAAAATTAAGTCGTAAGAGGATGAGTTGATTCGTTTAATTTAGATTAACGAAGGAATGTTGTTTGTGTTTGTTGATTTTTAATAATAATAAATATAAATAATTCAAAAACATAAAAGTAAATCACTAAGTAAAACAGAAATAATAAGCAAACGTTAGGATATTCGGAATACTCGTATTCGTCAAATTATTATAGATGCGAATACTGGAATATGACATTGGCTTCTAATCGAGGATTCCGGGTTCGATTTCAGGTCAGGTCACAATAAATCTATGTGATTTACTCATATCTGGATGATTTTATGATGCGTTTTGCTTCAGTAATTGAGTGTCATGGCCCGTTAAAGGGAGAACAAATACTGTAAGAACTATTTTCAAAACCGACCGTTACTTTGATACAAGTAGAAAATGAGTTAGTTTTTGCACTGAAGTACATCCAAATCGTAGAGTTTCTCGTCATTTGTTATACGTTATATTGATCACTAGATTAACTCAGTACTTAATTTTATTTTACGAGAAAATAAGTTCCACAGAAATTATTGAAGTTCATGTATGGTTGCAAGCCATTCGGTCTATGTAAGATTTTACAAATTAGCTCGGCGTGAAGTGATGCGCCTGCAAGAATAGATTATCTATTTGTATTTTGTTTACGCTTTAACAGCCCAGGAGGCCTAATTACAGAAGCGACATACATCACAAGATACCCAGGCTTGAGTAAATCACATGGATTGAATTGTGACCTCACCGGGAATCGAACCCGGATTCTCCATTTTCCAAAATGGCTTCCAAATTACTTGTATTCGCGATAACCGATTTTATAATATCGAAACAATCCTTATACCCACCTCAGTGGTTTAATATGTATAAATACCCTGCAACTACTAACTACTAGTAAAAGTATTTAAATAGAAGTATTATTTACATCATGATTATTTTCATTAAACTAAACTTTGTACCAGGCACAATATGTTATTTTATCATTCCTTTAGTTTTGAGTGGAGCAGTGCCTCTCGTTATCAAGTGTTATTAATAATTAATTATAGAAAGCTTTCCCACAGTTATTACTTTACCTGATATTGTTATACCTGATGAAAGAAACTTCTCTCGAAACTGTGACAAAATAATTCAACGTGGGTGTCGTATGTGGAAAATTTAATTAACATACCTTATACGAATACATCAAGAGTATGTATGACAATTTAATTTTGCTTGGCCAAAATGCCGAGAATCTGAGGGTTATGGAATGTCGTTTCGATCCGAGCACAAAAAATGCAGGTAATGCTATACCATGGCTACTTGACCCGGATGCTTGCGACGTCATTTAAGTAAAATAGTAGAGCGAAAGCTCGAGTCAAAGCTGCAGCTAAACGGGGGTTAAGTGCAATTTTATTTCATGCATTTGCAAAGGGTAGACGCTTTAGCAAAGGGAGATTTCCCGCTTTGACTAATTTTCAGCCAAACGCTTCAAGCTCTATGAAAGTTTCCTGCATGTTCAAGGGTTGTATGAGGGTAATTGTTGAGAAAATCTTGGAGTGATCGTTTTTTTAGTGACGCTGTTCTAGTTTTCAGAAATTATAAAGTTAATTTTTAAAAAAATATATATATCTGAAAATGAAGGGTGAAGCAATGGTATTACGAAGTATTCTGTGTCGAAGCTGACCAAAATTTTGAAGAAATGTTCTATCGTAAGGAACGTAAAATTCCCACTGGTTAAAGCCGATAATTGGATACTGAAAAAGAAATAAATAAACATGCTCAATGCTTTCGAGATTTGGCGTAGGCATCGTGTGCCGACTTTGACATGATCAAATGTTTCTTCAGCAATTCCAAAGGCTTTTCAAAGTACGCAGGAAAATAATTCTTACGTACTTTGAACATGTTTTAAAAGAAAAAAAATTACCTTGAAGCTCAGTTATGAATATATAAATTTAATGCTGGTTGTATTTACAACCATCGAGTATTGCATATTTCACCAATCACCCAATCTGTTTTCGCAAAAATCTATGTTTTTTACAGAAGATTACTATAAGATACAATATTTTAGACCAACATTATAGACAAATATCTTAAATGGCACAGCTATATAAACGAATTGACGAAAAGAATCAGAAAATATATATACATAATTTATACGAAACATTTGAAGCATAGATAATTTTAGAAAGGTATACCATGCAACTGTCCACTCACTTCTCTAATATAGAGTAATAGGGTGGGGTGGAACTAATAATAATATAATAAATCAAATTAAAGTAATTCAGAGAACAATTATTAAAGTCATACTTAAAAAAAATCAACATTCCCCACACAAACACTATTCAAAATATTTCCAGTCCCAAAGGTAGAAACTATATAAAAAAAATATCAATTATGCAACTCATCAAAGAAAACGAACATACAAAATTCGAAAAAAACATATCACCAAGATTACAAGATAACTTTAAAATCCCAAATTGCATATAAAATAATATAAACAAAATTTCATATGCCCAGGCATAAAATTTTTGAACAATCTTCCAATCGGAATGAAAAATATACAAACAATTGAAAAACAAATTAAGAGAACATCTCAATAAACATAACTAGACACTATTACTCTCAAAATCAAAAACATTGCACTCCACCACTTCATCCCATATATATAATATAATGTAAAATAATTATACAAAGTGCAAAGTACCTCGTCCGAGCACAAGAGCAATACTCTTAAATGGAGAGGTACTACGTATAACGCAATTATATAAGTTATGTATTTAATTGTTTTAATAGACTAGAAAAAAAATTCTAATAAACTCTATGCAATAAAAGGAAAAAAATTCAATACTATAATTTCATGTAATTACATATTACGTATTTACTTCACGCGATTCTGTTAACGGTTTCTATGCGTGACCTATTTGACAAGACGACAAAAAACTCCACAGAAAATTACGTTGAAAAACTCTCACTAGTAATTACACAGTGTAAAAAAATAATGTTTGTTCCTGCAACAGCTGATAAAGTGCCCAGGCTAATTTTAAATCACGCTAGTGTAGCAGGGTGCGCAATTATTTTATACAAAACCATAAAATTCTGTTTAAACCATAAAAGGTTAGTTAATTAAATGTTAATTAAAATACTACTTTACATAATTCTAAAGAGGATGAAAAACAGAGAAAATAATTATGTATTTATTTATAAAGAGCTACATTATTTTTGAGCCGTTAGATATATTTTTAAATACTAGTTAATTATTAAAACCGTAGATTCTTAGCTTCAAGTTCCTTAAGATAAGATGAACAAAGAGAATATTACAACACAGAATTCTCTCCTGATAAGTAATTCCACATACGTCCTCGTCAGCCATAAAGCTCCTGACATTACCCTGTATCAAAACTTGTTAAATTTGGTTGTTAGGGTAGGATTAGGTCTCTCCCCATCGAAATTTGTTTGACGTTTTTATTAAATAATTATATTCTTATTGTTATACTTGGATAAGCCCAAGCAAGGTGATCATTCTAATGATTTTCTTGTAGGGGATATTGCGCTTCTGCAAAATATGTTAAGTTCGGTGGTTGGGTTAGGATTAGAGAATTTTCGTATGGCGCTTTCTCTTTTATATTCTATTTCTCTCTCTCTCTCTCTCTCTCTCTCTCTCTCTCTCTATCTATCTTTATCTGATGTGATGTTCAAATACGATTTTTTTCGCAACATTCCTTATTAACATATTAGGTCCTTACATATGAAATTGACGTTTTACCGTACTGGCAAATTTGATCTCAAATATCTTCTCTTTGGTTAGGAATTCCAAATCCAAATTTTTACAGCTATTTACTCATGTATTTGTGTTTTGAAAATTATAATTCATTTGTTTTTTCCTCAATTGTTTTTTTCTTTGCGAGACTCAGTTTACAAAATGAAAAACTTGAAATATCGCGTTATTTACGAGTACGAGTTCCACCGTGGCACCAGTGCTGCAGAAACGGCTCGAAGGATTAATGATGTGTATGGCGACGGTGCCGCAAAAGAAAACACAGTGCGTTTTTGGTTCCAACGTTTTCGTTCTGGAAATTTCGACCTGCAGAACAAGCCCCGTGGACGGCCGGAGACCAAAGTTGATAATGAAGAATTGAAGGCTATTGTGGAAGCGGAATCCATCGCAAACCACATCCGAGTTAGCTACAGGCTGCGGTGTTAGTGATAAAACTGTTTTAATCCACTTGAAGCAAATTGGTAAGGTGAAAAAGTTGAAAGGTGGGTACCTCACGAATTGAGTGAAGCAAATCAACAAACGCGAGTTACTTGTGAGCGTTTGGTGGACTAGTGCTGGTGTCGTTCACTACAGCTTTCTTAAATCTGGCCAGACGATTACGGCAGATGTCTATTGTCAGCAACTGCAAACCATGATGGAAAAGCTAGCTGCTAAACAACCGAGGCTGGTTAATCGCTCTAGGCCACTGCTGCTTCATGACAACGCTAGACCACACACTGCACAACAGACGGCTACCAAATTAGAGGAGCTTCAATTGGAATGTCTAAGACATCCACCGTACTCTCCGGACCTTGCCCCAACAGATTACCATTTTTTTCGAAATTTGGATAACTTCTTGCAAAGGAAAAAATTCAACTCCGATGGGGCAGTCCAAACCGCCTTCAAAGATTTTATTGATTCCCTTCCGAATGGTTTTTTTAGTAAAGGGATCGATGAACTACCTATGAGATGGCAAAAGTGCATAGATAGCAATGGTACATACTTTGATTAAATAAATATATTATAATAAAAAAAAATCGACTTTATGTTCCTCCCATACTAAACGTCAATTTCATATGTAAGGACCTAATATATATATTATTCTTTCAAATTATTACATATCTTCTAGAATACTGAATAGAAGCCTGAAAATAATTTTTTTTTTGATCATCAATTGTTTTCAATTTTTAACTCCCATAATGGTAATTCTATATTTTATTTTCATATTTATTAATATTTTTTAGAACATACTTCCATATAAAAAATATTGTAAAAATATAATATACTGGTACATAATTCGACTAAAGAATTGAAAATATTGATTTCCAGGCGTATTTTAGTAGATATGTAGATAATAATTCCAAAGAATATCATATATAATTGTCATAACCATATACATAACATAACATAATTGACATAATTATATATAATAATTGTTTACATCCCAACAAAATGGAAATGGACAATGAATCTTTATATTTTACCTTTGACTATTATTATTTGTACATTTAACATTATTATTATTTTACATTATGTTTTTATGTTTTTTTAATGTTTTTATTATGTTTTTCTGTATTATTATTATTATTATTATTACCTTTTAACTATTATTATTGTAACTTTTAACTGTATTATTATTTTAACTGTCTTATGTTATTTAAAAAAAAATTATTCTGTATATTGTAAAAGCCCATAAGGGCGTTAAATAAATAAAATAAATAAATAAAATAAAAAATAAATAACTACATACAATAAATCAATAACTAAATAAATAAATAAATCAAATCAATAAACTTAAATAAACTACATACATCCATAAATAACTAACTCACTAAATAATAAAATAACTCACTAACCATCCCTAAATAACACTCCATCCATAAATCCCTCACTACCTCCACTACATCCCTCCCTCCCTCCTCCCTCACTCCCTACATCAATACCTACCTCCCTAAATAACTCCCTACCTACCTCCCTCCTCATACCTCCCTCCCTCCCCATCCCTCCCTCACCTCCCTCCCTCCCTCACCTCCCTCCCCCCTCCCTCCCTCCCTCCCTCCCCTCCCTCCCTCTTACCTCCCTCCTCCCTCCCTCCATCCATCCCTCCCTCCCTCCTCCCTCCATCCCCTCCCTCCCTCACTCGTCCCTCCCTCCCTCCCTTACCTCCCTCCTCCCTTCCTCACTCCCTCCCTCCCCTCTCTCTTATTCTCTATATATATCTACCTTACCTTAGGTATATTGCTAAAAAAAACTCCAATTTGAAAAATAAAATATAGAAGTATCATAACCAGTTGCGAAATCTGTATACACTAACTCGTTAATGGGAAAAAAAGTGGGATGTGCAATATATGAAATGATCTTGATTCGAAAGATATAGGTATAGAAATTTCAAAAATTTCAAAATATGTGGATGTTCTTACGATGGAATTGAAGAACGTTGAATTGTGTAGAGTGATCACTTAAGCTTTCTCATACATAAATAGCTTCGTCTCGGTAAGACTTCTATAACTTAACCTAAATTAGTTTATTTTTTCTGTTTCAAATTTAATTGTAAGGAGATGACTCACATGAATAGACCATTCGCATGTTACTGAAACTCAATATTTCCTTTAAATGTCGTACATATACATTGTATTATCTCATTTGTTAATAATATTTACGAATTAAACATATGTTTGTAATGTAAAAAAATGAATAAATCGAAATAAAATTTAAATTGAAATTGAAATTAATGATGGATGTGGCGTCTTCATTGTAGAAATTATTCTTAGAATCTCTTTTCGACAAATAAATACCTCATTTGTTGGTGAAAAATTCTATAACTCTCGAAACTTAAATAGTAAAATATAAAATTATTTAGAGGTAACACAGTTAACACAGTTTTTCGCCCAATTTAACGATCGTCTTATTAATACTTGCCTACTTACTCTAAGAGATGAAAAATATATTTAAATGAAGTAATTTTCATATATAATTCTAGCCTATTAAGCGTGTAGGTTGTGCTTGGTTTATTTCCGATAACAGGATAGGTATCCGATAATAATATGGATAACTGCAAATTGAGTTGATATTGCATCGGCCCGAGCATTCCGGTCTAAATAGAGCTAGATCGATATTGCATTCCACGACCACCACGCGTCCCCATATATCTAGCCATAATGCAATCGAAAATGCGGACAGGTCATCTCATAAAATGATTATGATTCTGCGACCAATTCCCAGAATATTGTTTTTGCATTTCACGGGGCTCCATCCCTGGCAGCCACGAAGACAAATCTCGATAGAAAAAGTTTGTTAATAATACCGAGTGATCTTATTATTAAAATAAAACACAAATCACTTTTTTTTCACCACTTTATTATGTAGGATCTTATTATGTACGCTAACTAGTCAAAAGTGTTATGTGAGAAGGAGGAAAATAAGAAATATAAGTAGGCAATGAATTTTTGGAACAATTGGATGAGATTATGTATTTGAGAAGTATGCTCCATATAAGAGGGAGGGCTGAGGAAGATATCGAGAAGAAGGTAACTGCAGAGAATATGATGAACGATGCCTTGAATGTAATTTTTTCTGATAGAAATTTGTCTATCGAGACAAGTATAGCGGCACACAATGGAATTCTGATTACAACATTGGTGTTTGGATGTGAAGCCTCATGCTGACTGAAGAGGTACGAATGTGGACCAAATGCAGAGGAAATGAGATAACTTAAACGTATGTTTATGATAGATAATGGAAAAATTAGGAAAGAACATAAAGCTGATCTTAGCATAGCAAATAAATTTGAAAAGGGTCTAACTGAAATTAAAATTTTGATGGACTTTGTTTCTTTCGTAACTGGATCATCAAGACAAATAATAATGTAATTAGTTTATTTAACAATCTCGGATACCCTTTTTTAAAGCCATCACTTTTACTATTGGACAAGAGATTATCTTGATGGTTCCCATCCATTCTATATTTTGTACTTCGCATCAAGGTATGACGATAGTAAAGAAAGGACCTTACCTATGCAAACCTACCGATTTGCATTTTTTATTTTTTAAATTAACATAAATTTTATTTGAAACAATTAAGTTTTTTTAAATATGAATATAAAAATAAATCGTTTTTAGATTTTTTCATTACTTTTTTCTATTCATCCATTAGCTTTTCGTTAAAACCAAATATATATTCTGACTAAGGTCTTAATCAAATTAATTTAGTGCTCTGTAAATCGTTTAGGTGTCTCAACAAGTATTTTTATCTAGTGAATTATCATCTTGAACTATTCATCTTGAATTATTGTTTACATATTGTAATTCAACAAAAATCTTAATTAATCAATTCAACCGAATACAAGCATGTCAATAGGTACTTCATTTTGGTATACAATTGACTTGTATATAAAAAAAAACATAAAAGCGACGTTCTTATGAATAAACTTCCGTGATGTAGTTGACGCTGTGTTAAAGAGTTTTGTCTTTCTAAACAATTGCGGGAACAGCTTCTGTCTCGAGGGAATCCAACAACCGAGCCACCTGTTGCGATAGAACCGTGACAGAAATATAATTCTTGACGGAGAAACTTTTAAAGAAAAAATTCTGCCAAGAATCTTCCAAAATATCTGGCACTTTGAAGGTTGAAATGTTTCAACGAGGGATTAATACGTAAAAATCATTCTTCATCTAGTCGTCGTGCTCTGACAGTCATCTAATTTTTGTCAGATATTATTTACTAGGTATATAAAAAAATATCATACCAGGAATTTTTGGATGCGGAAATTTTTGTGGTGCCTTAGTTTTTTTATTTTATTTTATTTAATTTATTTATTTATTTAATTTATGGTACAAACACAGTTCTTATATATAACGTATCAGATTAAACATTTTTTTTAATACTTGCTCTTGAGTCTGATGAGGGAGCCACAGTTTTTATTCCTTGTTATAATATATAGGTACATAGTGTATACAAGTTATTTATTAATACAGTAAAAAAGGTAAATTGATAATGAAAGTATAGGAGTTATTTTGAAAAAATAAAAGAAATAAAATAAAAGTTTTTAGCAAATTATTCAATGCTTCCAGCCTATGTATACAAAAAACGTAATTTTTATTATGTGTCTATATTATATATAGCGTATACATATACTTAGATTGCTAGTCGAGACGCACACAGTTAGTCTCCGCGACGATGATAATATCAATACTATATATCTCACAAAACACATATATATATTGGCTGTATACATAATGTATTGCCAGGTACTATGAATAATTTATAGACCATTTTGCATATGGCGTACTACCTCATATAACTAAATGTGGAGACCTGTAATTGGCCATCTATATTATATCAATGTTTTCTATGCTTCTTTGTTGTGTTGATGGTCTTCCATGAATATTAAATAAATAAATAATGAGACGAAATCGAATTTGACGTGTTTAAGTGAAATTTATGTGTATAACGAATATATTTTAATGATATTTATTTAAAAAAAATCATGTGTAATTATGTTTTTACATTTGAAATGAAAGTTTTGTCTCTAAGTTTTCGACCATGAGGGCAGTTCACACAATATGAAGTAAGTTGGCACATGGTACATACAGGAAAAAGTTTGGAAAAATTCCGGTAAAGCAGTTTGTTCAGAGACCTGCCAGTATAAACTGCATATCTCCGTGTTGTAATCGAAAAATAAACCAATCGTTTGGAAATCTAAACAATAAATAAATTTTCAGAAATAAATAAAATTGATAGATATGTGTAGTACTTTTTAAATATGTTTTCATCTACCCTGTTTCATGTTAAGTACATTTATATTTACGTAATAAATAGAGAATATTGAAAAAAGTTTGGTGCGTGCTTTAAAAATAAATAAATTTACAAATTATAAACATTTATGAGAAAACCGTTAACTGTCCTTAAAATCGGAGTATAAAGATTATTTTAATGATCTACAAATATCGTAATATCCCGAAAAATAAACAAGCTGAAAGGGAAACAATCTCATGATTGGCTTCGTACATAACATAGTATTAATATCCGGCTGATCATATTAGATCCACGAACATCAAATATTTGTGAACTAATATTTGTCAGATAATATAGTGTCTTAAAGTTACAAGGTTACAATTGTGCGCCAATAAATGAACATTAATTGTATCGTTTATGTGGTTCATTATAAGAAAAATATTTTAATAATCTGCTCCTATTAGTAATGATCTTAAATAATTTATATTTTTAGTGAAAAAAAATGTGTATAGATATTTTGCAGGCACATATACTCGTAGGCGATTACGAGATCAAAGTCATGTGTACATTATTTACCATTATCTATAATACTTTTTAACTTTTTTATTTTTATGCATTTGTTATTAGTATTTTGTTGTTTAATAAGTTATCATAACTACGTCTCTATTCTTTTCTTTCCATTTGACATTTAAATAATAATAAATTTTTGATACGATAATTAAAAAAATTATCTTATTTTACACAATAAGGTACATTAACAGTATATTACTCCCCAAAAAGAGTTATAGGTTTGATAAGATAAATTATAGAATTTATATGACCTTTTGTTCAATGTTATTGTTGATATTAGTGTTCTTAGTCCTCCTCACTAGGGGTTCCTGTGCTGATGCGGACTAGTTTATACCTATTTATTTTCTATTTTTAAATATCTACGTCGTTTTTAATACTCTTTTTAAGTTATCTGATTCGACTTGATTTAGCCATACTTTTAACTTTTTTTTAACTCAATATTTTCAAATTTTTGAAGGTTGGAGGAAGGATGTTGTAGAGTTTTGTTGTAAAATGGATATAGCTTCTTTGGCCAAAAGTTGTGTTGAAATTGGTATATTTTTATTTACCATTTTACTGCCTCTTGTGTTATATGCCGGGGTTCTATTATTTTATTTTATGTCTTTAAATTGTTGTAAGAGAATGCTCTTGGCATACAGGTACATATTTGTTTTATGTTTGGCATATCGAGACATTTGAAAATCTCTTTAGAGGGCGTTCTGATTGGAAGTTGTAAAATGGTTTCTAGAATACTCTTTTGCGATATATTTAACTGGTTGATATAATTTGTTGTGGCAGATCCCTGTGCTAACATTCCAAACTAAATCCGAGAATGATTAAGGCAAAATAAAACTTTTTTAATATCTTTCTTAGATAGTATATTTCTTATTTTTTTGGAGAAATATTTAAGTCTTGTGATTTTTTTAATAATTCCATTAACGTTATCTATATACTATAAATATAAAGATAATATTTAATAGTTATCCTATATTTTAGGTTATTTTTTTTACTCTATTGTCTATATATTGCCTACGCTCAAGAATATAAAGACATCAAATAATATATGCGTGATATCTGGTTATTTTAAATCACACACAAGAAGACCAACAGATTGAAAGGAAAGTCCCAGTCCCAAGATAATCCAAATGTCATTATTCAAGTCGACTATTATTTTCTTAGATAAATTATAGAAGTCTCACAAAGACGAAGCTATTTCTAAGGGAAACGCTTATGGAAGACTTTATAGGGTGTCTCGGGGCTTAGGAGCTTGCTTAAGTAGGTAACCACTTTACACAATGCAACGTTCAAGTAGGTACTTCCGATTTATATTATTTCATGTATGTACTAGAATACGCCTGATGATTATTTTTTAGTCTGAACAATTTATGGATATTGAAATATCGCCGTTTTAATATAATTTCTTATTACTCCCTTTATATTAACTCGTGGCGTCTGCTTGCTTGCCGTCAACAAAAACTTTGAATCGATTTTAAACCCTTTTCCCGTGATCTAATCGAGCTGAAACTTGCAAGCAGACTCGTGGCGACGATCAAGAAGATCTATCAAATTTTCGTTAAAAAAATTGATAATTATAGTATAATTTCGGATTTTTAGAAATTTTATTGGTTTTTTCAAATTTGAATCATTAGAAAAGTTTGATTAGCAACGGAGCTGCGGCCCGATAACGTCGCGGAATATTTTCTAAATTTGAATTACTCCGTCGATATAATAGGTAGATCACTACGAATTTCGAAAATTTACAAAACAATTGGTTCACAGACAACAGCAAAACTGGGTTTTTTGGGAAAAAATCAAATAATAATTTATTTATTTTAAATTTCTGCTTAGTTTTGAAAAATTCTACATTACTCAAATCTGATTCTGACTAAATCATTTGACGCTGGAAATTCATAAGGTACGATATTGATGATAATTGAATCTATCAAAATCTTGACATCTCAAAACATCTGACATTTTAGAAATATATTAAATTTCTGTAAGTTTAGTGTTTTGTTATATGTTTTTATTCGTCTTTAATTATTATTATATTTTACAAAGAAAGCGAGTATAGTAAAAACTTGGTTTAAATGGGTTACTTTTTTTTTGTATTGATGATTGAAAATTATAAAGCAAGGGATATTGGTTGTAAGTTCCATTAATGATGACGGATTATTTTTCAAGTTTAATTTTCCCCGTCGGGACATTTTAATTTCTGTTGTGTATGCTATTTTTGATTTCTGTATTTTATTTTTAACAACATCATCAATACGGAAGGAAATTTCAAAACAGAGACCCCAATGAATATTAATACTCGTCGAGTGGGAGCGACAGCAGAATCAACATGCAAAAACTGGAATACCGGCACTTAGCAACACAACCCCTGGCCGAGGGTGGCGGAGGATGTCTGAACAAGGTCCTAGAGGAAGCTCGGAGGGTTTGGGAGGCTTGCGTGTGTTAATTATAACTAATATTACACACTCAGCGCGGCCCTCACTGTTGGATGCAGACAAGAAGCAGGATACGCTTGCATCACGATATGCAAATTACATGATCAGCATTTGTCGTCATTTGTGACGTAGGCACGCGTTTTCCTCATAGATAACTATACTTAGGAACCGTGTATCAATATACAATGCAAAGTGTTATAAATAAAACGAATCAAAGAAAAAAAAATTGTAATCCAATTATATGCTCTGTACTTTATATTTTTAATTTCAATACTCATGTTTTGGTGCTATTCCTGATACTTTTTATATTTTGCTACTTATAACTTATATTGTTCAATGTATGTTCTTTTTAATTTTATGATATATTTTTTATGTAAAAGCCTCTACGCATTGCTGCTCGTTACTCTATATTTTTAATTTTTATTCTCATGTTTTGGTGCTATTCCGGATACTTTTTATTTTTGCTACTTATAATTAATATTGTTTAATGTATGTTCTTTTTAATTTTATGTTATATGTTTTAGGTAAAAGCCTATACACATTGCTGCTCTTTACTTTATATTTTTAATTTTTATACTCATGTTTTGGTGCTATTCCTGATACTTTATATTTTGCTACTTATAACTTATATTGTTTAACGTATATTCATTTTAATTTTATGTTATATTTTTTATGTAAAAGCCTATACACATTGCTGCTCTTTACTTTATATTTTTAACTTTTATACTAATGTTTTGGTGCTATACAGATATTGTTTAATGTATGTGCTTTTTGAAATTTATTTTATATTCTTTATGTAAAAGCCTATATCTAATGGGCGTAAACAAATAAAATAAAATAAATAAATCAGTTAGGGTGACAATTTAAAGGTCACTGGGGCATTTCTTTCACCTCGATTTTACTTCGTCCAACTATCGTCGCAATATTTATTGATTGACTAGCTGTTCATATCCGGCGTTGCACGGATTAAGGATGAATTTGAAAATAAATTTGTAGGGAAAAACAAAGGTTCCATTATTTTAAAAAGCCTCTAGTTAAAACAATGTTTCCATTTAATCAAGGCTGGGATAGACAGGCTGTCTAGGGAAGAAATGTGGTATGTTTTTTCCGTCGGGAATATGTATGTAAAATTTGGATTCATTCGATCAGATTTGCATTGAAAATATATCAAGGAGAGGGGAAGGGGTAAAAGGGGAGGAGGGTATTGTTGCCTTTGTTACCCGCCGGGTCCTTAAGCATAAGTATGCAAAATTTGAGTCGAATCGGACAAAAAGGTGTAGATTTGCATAGAGAACAGACAGACAGACTTTGAGTTTTATTGGCATAGCTAAGATTATTGAATATTGATTTGTTTGAGTGCAGCCACACAAGATTAAGAAAAATACTCGATATATAGTAAATAATAAAAATATATATATATATATTTTTGCGAAACATTGATTTTTCAATCTAATCTAATTTGTTTAAATTATTAATAAACTACGTATAGAAAAATTTCCACTTTTTAAATACATTTGAATTTAATTTTAAAATAGTGACATTTTAAAACATTTATGGGATACATAGTGAGAGAAACCAGCATATTTTTTTTTGTAATACATCAAGTTGATCTGCGTAACAAATGCAAAATTTTATCCATTCAAACAACAAAAGCATCCGGTGCATTGCGCGACATTGGATTGTATTGATCCGATTCCAGTACAATAAAAAATATCCAATTGAAATTTAATAAAATTGCCGCTCAGAGATATAACAGGATTCAATATAACGTATCGCACATTCTCTTTGCTGCAATGCACGGCGATGGCATCCATACCAACACAGAGCGATTTTGGATTATACAACCAACATTCCACGCTTTTGACTTCCTTTGAGAGCTCGTTTCCATTGTTATACATCATAATTATCGGTTAGTGCTAGCGTGTTGCTTGATTGGATGAATTCTTTCAAGGATTGAAAAATCATACGTCATAGATTGAAAAACAAAATTGCTTTCACAAAATTTAATCAATTTTCATATCTTATTTAAATCCTTCAAATCATTAATCTTAACAAAATTTAATAATTCTCTGCATACTACAAATTCTACATGATAAATAACCAAAATTAACTCATTATCAATTAAAATAATTAAAATGTTAGTTAACCATTCCAAAAAACCGATCTACATTCCAGGAGATATTTTAAAGACCGCCGTAAGATCTGGAAATGTGATAGTTTTACAACAATTTTTCATACGTCTTCTCATACAAGTTGCGGCTTTTAACAGGGCCATCCTCAAATACTCGTTGTATCTGATCGTGCCAGGTCTTTCTCGGACGCCCTCTATTCCTGTTGCCTTCAACACTCGCCTCATATATTTTCTTAACCAGCCTCGTTCATACGTTCCACATAACCAAACCATCTCAGCACTCCTTTATTTATTCTATCTACCACACTGCAGCCAGCATTGCATTCACGTCCAATTTGTTCATTTCTCACTCTACCGACCAAAGATTCTCCACACAAGTATCTAAGTGACCCATTTCTACCGCATTCAGTCTACTTTAATTCCTCTTTTGCCAATTCCAGGCTTCACTTCCATACATCAGGGTTGGCACTAAAACGCCATTATGTACCGCTAGTTTTGCTTCCTTTGACAGATTCTTATTGGCCATAATTGCATTTAGAGCACCATCAACTTTGTTTCCCGCAGTCACTCTCCTTTCGATATCATTCTCAGCCTTTCCATATTATCTCGATAGTTATAATTAAGTCGCTCTTTTTCTTTTATGTTGAAAATATACTTTTATTTATAATGCAGAATGAATTAATGAATTTATGCTATTCAGAATATTATAATATATGTATGACGTTATTTTAAAAATTTGTAGTAACTCTAAATATAATAATTTCATTGTTTATCTATCTGTCGGTATCATTCTTAACTTGTTAGAAATTATAACTTTAGAAAAATAGTTTTAATTTTATTATTTAATATTATTATTTAAGTATATTTAATTTCATATTAAAGCAAATAAAATCATTTAATAAAATGGTTTTCTATCTATGAATTTTCAGTTTCAAAATCCTGCAATTATTATGTCCCGCAATTTTTCATAGATATTCGGCTATAGTCGGGACCAAACCAATTGACGATTGCGGTTGTAAAACATTTTAAAGAGAGGTCCGATGGAGCTCTCGCTCGCACTTACACGCCTTACGAATCAGTGTAATGAAGGGTAGAAAACTTTTATGTTATTTATTTTACCGACATGTTTCTTTTTCAATTTATTTATTCACAATTTGTTGGTAAGTATATGAAATCCGGTTATTTATTCATAATTTATTTATTTATCATTACTCTATATTTTCTTATATTTTTGTAGCTGTGAGACATTCACCGTTATCTTAAAAAGAAGAAATAGAGCATTTTGAAATATCAACACCAAAACTGCCGATATCAGTGACAGACGCAAATTTATGATAAGCTTCTGTCGGTACAAACGATTCGCTATTCTACAACATTTGATTTTTTATCTGGACATCAGTACTGATACTAACATCGGTGCCATAAATAAGGGTGACAATTTCCCGTGGTTTGTTAAGGTTGATACTGCTCATCTTCACTGCGTCACTGTTCAGTTCATTAAAGAACTACATCGCATTGTAGATTACTGCGCGAGTTTGGGCCTTAATATCGTCATTCAACTTGATCAATTAACGTTATTAAACAGTGCCTCCATCTTACCTCGACCAAAGTTCAAAAGTAACTGATTATTTACCAAATAACAAAGGTCCTAATAATAATCAGAGTACTCAAAATATACTCTACGCAAAGTGACTCATCGACCGTGCATACACAGGTAGAAAATTATCAACATTGCTTTGCAGCGTTGCGCATCCCTACTGATATTATGATTTATGGTCTTCAGTTTGTATGGGCCCGACTATAGGTGTATGGACAAAAGTGATACAAATGGGTAACGATAATTCGGAAGCAATGCTGTCCGATATTCTAGTTAAATTAGACACAAAAAATAAAACATATTAAAAATCTATTATTAGCTTGCAACACGTAGATAAAGGGTGTGTCAGCTTAAACCGATTTAAAATTGTCGCCATTTCTCTAGCGTTACTCTTTGAATGTTGATACTTGATAGACTATCATGTAGACAGTCTGCCATTAAAAATGAAGTGTAATACGGTACAGCAACGATTACTACTTGTGGAACGATTGTGGAAAAAGAATTAAGAAAGCATGAAATTTTCCAAACTATTTAATTTGACAATCCAGTGTTAAATAAGAAAATTGGAAGAATGAGTATGTGTGATATAAATATACATCCAGAAACATGGCCGAACGATAATTAAAGATCAAGAAAAAAGACTTTTTAATTAACACATTATTATCGTATAAACTTACTTTATGATTACGAGTGACACATTTACCCGGATGTAAGTGCATAATACGTAAATATAAATATGTTGTATAAATTCATTAACGGAATGAAAAAATGTAATTTTCTTAAATAAGACTTTTCTAAATAAGTCCTATTTTGTAAGGGTTACACTGTTACACGGGCAAGGTAAATAATTTTTGAGCACCTCAATGAAAATGTTAAGATGAAAAGCAATCGTGTTTGATATATTATAATATTAACATGGTAACAAGAACGTTCATTCCAAAAAATGAAGTTACCGGAAAATAGATAAAACATTAACAGTGGTTGTAGAGCACACGTTCGAGTAGTTTATTTAAGCTTTAAAATTGGTGTATCAAGCAGCCGCAATATTTATTTGATTGTTTTCTTTTCTGTAATATTTAAACCTCCCTTCTATAATGCTGGTGGATTCAGACTATTCATGCCTGCTGCGGACTTCTCTTCGCTTATATATCTCTTTATCCAACCTTTCATCGGTCGTTTACTACTTAATGACCAAATTATTTCAGGTTCCTTTTTATGTCTACACATTCTCATACCGGTGGATTTGGGGAAATTTTTGGAAAAACGTTCGGGATAGTTAAGCGAGTTCAGCATTTTTTCCTAAAATACCCTAGAAGCTAGACATTTTTAGCCATTTAATGTGTGGATAAGAATGTTACTACACTACTTATGTGCATTTTCATGATTATTAACATATTTTTTATGTTATAAGCGCGTTATTAACATAATTTTTATACTAATATCATTACATAAGCAATCATTAACAAGTATTAAGATAAATTATAAAACTTGATTAATCACATAGAACTGTGAATTCTGATAAATTAGACAAACAAAATGCATTTATTTACAAATATTTATTTACTTTTATCGGGTGGAGATTTTTTAAAATTTTAAATTTTAACATTTTTTTATGTAGTGGAAGTTGTTTAATTTTTAATTTTTATCAGTGGACTTTTCTCCCTCAATTTCAACAACTAACATTTTTAAGCACCGCATAAACGTCACCTAACACAAAAAACAGATCTGAATACCGACAGAAATTCCGTGCCGCATGGTATTCGCGGGTTCCATCTAAAATTTTGAAAAAAAAGTAAATTTAAATAATAAAAGTTTTTTTTGCAGAAATAAAACATATTAATTTTTTTTTTTTCGTTTATACATGTTAAAATATTCAAACCAACCCCATTATTCTTTTAAAATAATATTTTATAATTCTCGTAGGAACGAAATCATACATTGTATCATAGAAATGTAACATAAATTTACAACATTACCGAACTAATAAAATTTTAAATAGGTACATCATTTTATAAGGGTCTTTTAGCCTCGAGCTTTAAAGAAGAATTCAATATAAAAAATAAACGCGATTTCAGAAAAAGTTTTTGCAATTTTACTTGTGAATTTATATGTTTTATAATAATTATATTTCCTTATTCATATTTTGCTTATTTTAATAAATACTTCATATAAAAATAAATTTACTCCATCGGTATTTTGTGAATAACCAAATTAAATCAAATAAATAGAAGAAGCAATACAAGTTTAATTACAATAATTGCAGTGTGAACAATATGTCGATGCAGTGTGGATTTTTGACAGGAGATAATTAAAATAAATAACATACGTAAATAGAATGTCGATAAAAAACAGCATTAAATATACCAATGTTCATGACTATTTTCAAATAATGAAAACCATTTGAAGTAGGTACTTACCACAACAATAGTGTTAAGATTATTATCATTGAACGTTAAACGTTTCGTTTTTGGTATATTTTGATTTAATTTAATGTTAGGACCAGTTTTGCTGCGGAATGGTGAATTATTTTAAATATGGCATATATAGTTTAATGAGAACATTTTTTAAAACATTATTAGGGTAACATCAGCGTATGAAACCCTTAAAATATTATTTGTTCTATTAATTAATAATTTGCCAGAAGGCGATATCTTTGAATGATTTTCAAAGGAAGATGATTGGTGAGTTGTTTAGTAGCAATACAAAAGCTCAAAGAATAAACATGTCATTGTATCGATACCTACGATTCTTACTCATGTAAAATGTAAAGAAATGGGAAGTTGTGTTCAATCAAAAATTGGGAGAATACGACCAAGAATCGCCCAGAGACTTAACAATCTTATTATATAAATCTCTTTGATAGCATTTTTCTGAATGTTTATATTCCATATGTAATAATATGAATATAAAGGTCTACCTCCTGATTAATTTTTGTTTATTTTTGATTATGTATTATTGATGGTTTTGGCGTCGGTCTAGAGAATCAATAGAATGATAGATTAATAAAAATATTTAATTATATTTACTATGTTCTCTCTACTTGATTTTTTTTTAAATTATTTTATTTTTTCACCACTAGTTTCGAGAGAATTAGAATCTCTCGACACTTGTAGTAAAAAATAAAATAATTTTAAAAAATCAGTAAAAGATAACTTGGTAAATATAAATAAATATTTTTAGTAAACTATTTTTGATTGTTTGAATATTAGATATTAGGATATTTTGATCGTTTTTTTCCAGAATACACTGGAAAAATAATATTTTATAAAAATTATTAGTATCAATAATGGGTACTAATTAGTTCGACAACTATTTAACGTTTTACATAAATTATACGTGTTATACCATCAGTTTAATGTGGGCATGGACATTAGTCGCTTTAAGTTGTGGTAATTAACGTAGGTACTATGTACATTTTATCGTTCCGAGAAATATTTGCCCAAATAGTAATCACCAGCATAAGTACTGCCAAAATTTGTAGAATTAGTAAAAACCTCCCTGCAATTATAATATCTTTCATTATTTTTTCCTTTTGCGTTTTTCAAGTGAGCACATTTCTGTGCGTAATTGAAATTTACTCATAAAATCTCATTAACCCCGGCAGGCCATAGTCGCCGGAAATAGCAAGCGTGGCTCAAACATTATTCAAAAGCCATTAACGTGTCCTATCGGATTTACCTTTCGCTTATGGAGGAAGTGACACATAACCCCCATTGGCCCGCTGGTCCCCATTCCGCCACTAGTGGCGCAGTCTGTATATTATAAAAGGGAATTTTCGGGAAAGTGTTGGGAAACTTAATTCATAAACAATACTAAAGTAATACGATATTAAAACAGTAAACGCTTGCTACAAAATACAATAATATTAAGGATTTCAAGATCAAGTAATATAACTTAGCATTGCCTTTGCAGAAGATAAAAATGTTTTTCGATTGGTTTAAATACCTTGCAATCCATATAAATAAAAATGTAAATATTCGTCTGTACAAAATCGCTAATCTTTGAAAGTTCTAGTGATTTGTACAATAATGTAAAAGCATAATTAATATCATAAAAGAACAAACAAATGTTAAATAAACAAAACAAGTCAGTTACAAAGCACAATACAACACATTTCACTAATTTTTATATGCATTACTGGAAAATTTAATCTAGCAGCTTAGTTTGAAGAAATTATAATATATTATACAATACATGATGCTCATCTAATGATTTGGTGGTCGGTGGTTCGAGTCCCATTCCCGGAAATCAGTAAGTTAGTCATATTTAGCACTATATACCACAAGCGTTTGGCTTATCTTGAAAAAAGTAAGAATATTGATGCGGCACGTACCTATTCCGTGTTTGCATCTCTAATAAAAAAAATTAAAAAATAAAAATAAAAATTATTAATTAAGGCAAACATTTCATTCACTAATATCAAGGATTAATAAATTAGAAGACATTCAAATTCTTTAGTAGACTTCACAATTTTTATTGCTTTTAAACAATATATTAAATATTGCTTAAAAGCAAATTATATAATCTTAATATTTCTGATTTTTTTATAAGCTGTATTTTTATTTAAGGTTTTCCAGCAAACCGCGATGAATTTAATTATTTTTTGATGCAATTTAATTATTTTTTATGGAATTAGTGCTATTGTTAAAAACAAAATATTATTTATATTTTAAAAATATTCCAGTTCATTTAGAGTTTTTAATATTGTGATAAAATACATTTAGAGATTTTAAATTCTGACAAAAATATATTTATAGTACAATTTCATTACTACGTTTAAGTTCTGCAAAAATATAGTGTTTTGGAGCTTTTTCTACGTCTATTATATTTTATGATGATTGTGCAGTGGAAATTAATGCATCAGTCAAAAAATCAAGTTTTCAGTATTCTTACTGTCTTATTATTCTTGCTGGTCGTAAGCCGAAAAGTATTTGTAGCGTGTTTTTACTTTTCTCTATAGTTATAAAAATAAAGACGTGTGGTACTAAGGCAGGGTGACTCGAGGAAGGATTTTCATAGGTATTTTTCCACACCTACTGTAGAATTTATATCAACCAGGGGCGTGCAGTAAGAACAAAAAGCATGACTTTTATTTAAACATAATATTTGAGAAAAAAATCGAAATTAAATATTTATCTTAAAAATGTTCTCAGGTTTTCACGGCCGTCCAGAGTCTTCTGTGTGTAGTTTTCTGGGATATTCTGCCATGCATTTGTGACCTCTCTGGCCGACGTTTCGGGTCCCATTGCAGGGTCCAATAACGGGATCCGAAACGTCGGCCAGAGAGGTCACATATACACGGCAGAATATCCCAGAATCACTATACACAGAAAAAATTATTTATCTGGCAGAATATTACGAAATATTAAAATCTGAATAAAATGTTAATTTTTGTGGTAAGAATATTACGATATATATCTCTTATTCCGGTTCATTTTCAAAATATATGCTCTGGAAAAAGTTATTGTTCTCACTGGGTGCCCCTGATATCAACTCATGTTTTCATTTATCATTTACATACAAAATATATTTTTAAACACGGGTTTTTTATTACGTTTCTAAATAAAAAATAAAGAAGTAAATTTTAATTTTTAATTCAAAATCACAATAAATCAAAAGGTCGATTTTTTTAAATATAATTGGACTAGCGTAAATCGCAAATTTAATGAAAATTATATTAGTGATCGTAAATAAAACATGACAATTGACTTGCTTCATTATTACTAATAATATGCCTGTTTAAGAGTTCTGAAAAATAAAAATTGGTCATGCATATTAATTAACTGCGTGCATGAGCAAACTATTTTATTTATTAATTAAGTAGTCCAGTAGATCTTTACCATGCAAAAAAACTGTTTATTTAAAATATTTTTTATTTTCACTTTGTACCTACTATTTACACAACTTGATTTATTTATTCACTCATATACTTTTGAGGAGATACCTATCGTCATGATACATAATTAATAACAATGATTAGAGAAATTATTTCTCTTCGAACTATTTTAAAATAATTCAAACGTAGGGTGTATTATAATAGTATAAAATTTCAATTAAAAATAATCTTTAATTCATGCAATAATATTTAAAATAACTGTTATATAAAAAAAAGTTTGTATAAAGCACACAAATTGATTTTAACGTCTTCATTAGTCTTGTTTGTGTTATAATGTTTGTTTCTAAGATTAATAATTACGTCAAACCATGAAACAAACGCTGTAAACATTAAAAAATGTAAAAATAAGTGTAATTTTTAATTTTGTAATAACTCGCATAATGTTAGACGGGCAACTTATAAAAAATTATTTATTTTAGTATTAAAATTTTACATATTCCTAAGGATTCCAATCACGTTTCTACTCGGTGCCGCGATATTAAGCCTGTATAACTAAAATTTGCTTCGAAATCGTTCATGGGTCGAGCTAAAAAGATGTGTTGGGTATGTGCGGCCACACTACTAATTGCAATATATCGCTTTGCAAATTTACTTTCCATTCCAGGCACACATCCGCGCGGACGGGGGAGAGGGGGGGAGGCTGTGGCGAGAGGGCGGATTGTGGTCCAAGTTCTCTCAGAGGTGGGTGAAGATATAAAAGTGTAATATAGTCCAATTACGGGCAACTGAAACTAATTGCGTGGAACACGGGAGCCATGGAAGAACTTTTTAACCTCCGTAATAAATATCTCGCCATGTAATTTATCTTCTGGGACTTGACGTCTATCCGAGGAAAATTTGCTAAACACATTTTTGCGACGTCATTTGTTTGGATGGCCGACGATTATAATTAAACCGCAACATTCTTTGCGTAATTATTTCCGAAACTTTTACAGAAGAGCTTTATTTTTAAAGAAGAATGACAACGACATCATTTTAAAGAATGGGAGCTTCATAATTCAAGCTTGGAGAATCGATGGTTGGAAACAGACGCCTATAGTCAGTACATTGAAGTATAAATTACACATAGTTTGAAATAAAAAAGCGAAATTATGAAATAAATTGACAGATTATTATGATAAATCTCAAAATAATTTCTTAATGTATCAACTTTTTAATTTTGGAATTATATTGTTGATTTTCTTTCATTGTTATAATTTTATTATCATGTACTTAGAGAGCTATGCTACTTTGCGTTTTATATAATATAAAAGCCCAATACTGGGGGTGTATTATTAATAAATTAAAATTAAAAATGTGATTGGAATATTGCGAGATGCACATATTATTTCGAATTATTTAGTATAATTTTTTGTTTAGTACCTTCAGCTTATTTCAAAGTATTGACTGTCGTTGCTAAATACCATTTTATCCAATATATTTTTGTGATTTGACATTTGGTGGATACCGTGAAAATCGCCAATATGTATATTACATTTTACCCTTTTCGCTCCAGACTATTTTTGGTATTATGCATCGGCAACTCCAGAGCTTTTTATACAAATTCAAGAAAACAATGTTTTATTGTATTTGTAACATTTAAAAAGTGTGGTAAAAAGGGCAACAAATTCTACTTTCGTAATATCCACCCATCCACAAGCAGCTGAAACACTTTGACTACTTAATGACTCAAGGACATCTATTTTATATTTTTTGTGCACTATGAAATCTGATTTTTTTTTATTTTAATTACACGGCTTAATAGCCTTTTACAACAGGTTTATACATAATTAAAATACAACAAACGATTAAATGTAAAAGAAAAATAAAGGGTATAAATGTAAAAAAGTATATATACATAGTTTAAACATAATGAGGTTAGACATATATGTAAAAAAAGTATATATGCAAAAAAGTGTAAAGTAGCAGGTTTATACATAATTAAAATACAACAAACGATTAAATGTAAAAGAAAAATAAAGGGTATAAATGTAAAAAAGTATATATGCATAGTTTAAACATAATGAGGTTAGACATATATGTAAAAAAAGTATATATGCAAAAAAGTGTAAAGTAATGATCTCAGAAATTTTTACTCACCGATAATATAGCAATATTAAATTTGAATAGCCAGGTATATATAAAAAATTTAAGACATTATATAAAAATTTGTCATAGAGATCCGATTGTCATTTGTTTCCGGAAAATTTTCACAGTTGTTCATGAACTAATTAAAAGTGAATGTAATAATGGCTGTAGCGTAATAGATACAACAACAAAAAAGATCGCTGAGATGGGTTGGCCTTGTGGAACGGATGAGTGAGGAAAAGATGGTAAAGAAAATTATGTGGCAAGTGTTGAAGGCATCAAAAACAGAGGGCGTCCGCGGAAGTTTTGGCGTGGCCAGATAAAGTAAATACTGCAGATACTTCAAAAACAGAAGAGCGCGCATGAGAAGATGGATGAAAGTGGACGAAGCAGAAGTGGTTTGCCAGGACGTTCTATTCTCTCTGCTTACCTCTCTGGAAAACGGCATGATGGTTAGTTAGTGTTCCTTTTTAGAATATCCATCCGTAACCGTATACAAAATCCAATAACTGATCATATTCCGTTTTCAAAATGAATATGATAACTGATCTTGCTTAAGTGGTTTGGGGATGTTGAATTATCCCGTTTTCAATATTAGTATGATTTCAAATAATACATAGATATAAACTTATAAATATTTATTGGCTAGCGTTTTAGTTTTGTTCAAACGTAGAGACGTTTGACTTATTTTAAAATACTAAGGGCTCGTAAATTTCATAATCTCCTAGTACTCGTAAATAAGTCGCGCTTAATTAAAAAATTAGCTCTGCCCGCGCGGCTTCACACTCGTTTAGTAACTTTTAGTCATATTTTATCAATTTGTGTATTAACCTTAACATGTAGATATATGTCGTCACAGACTTTTTTATCGAAATTTATGAGTTCTACAACTTCTCTACAGTAAGTATTTAAATATCTCTTACCTGACAGTTTACGTTCGTAAAAAACCCATCGCTCGACAATTTTTTCGTCGAATTTAGTTGTAAAATAGTTCACCACGAAAATTTCTTTTATTTTAACGAGATAATATAGATAACGCCTATAACCACTCTAAAAGTCCATTCTAAATATTGGTGAAAAAATTTTTGAAATTGAATGAGTAGTTTCGGAGATTCCGCCTACATCCAAACTTATTAAAAAACTTATAATTTTTTTTTATATATTAGTATAGATGACGTTTTACCTGAAGTGATTCATAAGGATACTTAAGGATTTAATCATGCAAGAATAAGAAAAAGTTTTAACTGAATTATACATACTGACCTAAACAAGGGTTTAGTTCAACTCTGCAAAATTTTATACTCTGTGTTTCAGATTGATACTGAACATACGATTCATTGCCGTTAATCGAATTTTAACACATTTATTCACAGCCCAAATGAGTGACAATATCCATCATTAAAAAGAAAAAAATATATAATACTTTCTGTTTATCTATAAACATCAAAATACAGAAAAAATAAATTTAAATAAGAGTAAGGCTTGCGTAGTACCCATGGAACAATGAATTGGTGCCTTTTCAGGAGACTTTGGTGCCCCTTCGGTGGCAGGACTATAGGACAATAATTGCAGGATGTGGGATTCCTGCTATTATAACGTGGATGGTGAAGGAGCCATCGACAGCGGGCTGGATGGTACTTTAGTTCTAAAAATACACAATACAATATATGTGATGTATTTTTCAAGGAGAGCGAAATATGAAAATATTTTTTCGATGAAATAATTTTTTTTAAACATGTATTAATTAGGATTTCTTGTGTATTTTGGGTGCTCGTAATCTGCGGCTAAAATAAGAAGATAAAAACGTATAACCCAACCTAAACTAACGTACGTGATTGCAGAATACTTACTTTATAGGGAAGGAATCAACGTATTAAAAGGTGTCCCCGGCCATTTTTTTAAATTTTAGTAATATATATATTTAAGTACTAATATTTAGTTAGAAAGGTTAACAAAAAATATAATTATAGAAAAAAAATTCGGTTCCCACAACAACCAAGTTATAAGTTCCGAAATATGAAGCCGGAATTTTACTTGCCGGGGTAAGACGATAATATATACGATAATTTTTCAGTAACCACGAAAAATTGCAAAATCTTACATGTAGTATTGTGCAATTATTTACCTTTTCTTCAAAATATTATAATTAATATAAATTTTATATTCTTAAATGAAACCTCTTATCTAACTAGTTTTCAATATAATAGAAAAAATTTCTGAAATTTCCATCTTATAATAAAACTTTTTTTCATAAAAAAATCATAACGTATAATTATCTATGTAACAATGTCCTTCATTAACGCTATCAAGACGGTATCCTACAATACGATGGCGCTGTTTTCACAGCCTTAGCTTGCCGCTAAAATGTAATATAAATATTTTTTAAATTTTTATTATTTATAAAGATAACAAAACTCTGTAGTAAAGCTTACTTTTCGAGAACCCTTTTACATTTATCAAAATATAGTCGAGAATTATTAAACAATACAAATTTCAAGAAACAAAAATTTCCAACTAACTGTAGCTAGTATTATTAACATTTAACTACGAACTCATGTAAAACAAATTCCCCAAAGAAGCACAAATTTTACGCTCATTATTTAAAAGAATTTTCCATGCAAAGAATTTCAAGATAGCTGATATTTTTAATGTAAATGTTTAATATAACAACACATCCATCGTTTTGTCTCAGCAGTTTACCAGGGCCGCATTACACGCCGCGCCGAGCGCCGGCCGGGGGTGCTGGGATACAGAGCGCTGCAGACAATAGGACTCCATGTGGAATGTGGATGTGCAGGGAGGGCTGCCCGCCTCCCGTAATCAACCCCTCGCGTAATGCCGTGTCAGAAGCCCCCGGGGGTTAATCATTATATTTTTCCGAGAAATTAACGCGCAACGCCGTCGATGGTTCTCTACTCTGACGATGAAGACGTGATGTTGCTTACGATGGGATTCAGAAAACACAATAATGATTGTGTTCGGGAGACAATATTTTTACTAATGATGGTATTTATACGACTTAAATTACTGTACTCATTTTTTTTCATATCGAGTACAAGAGGTACACACAAGCCATTTATTTTGTTTTTTAATTTACAGATTATAAATATGCCGTTAAGGTAGAAGGCCTCGATAGATAGTCAACGTAATATTTGAGTAATAATATAAAAATATTTCATTAAAATTATAAAAATAACGTGGTAGAGATTTAATGCTAGAGAAAATAGAAATAATATAGGAAAAAATTAAGAGTATTTGAGAAAAAGAAAATGAAAAAGTTTACAAGTAAATTTTACAGTTTGTCGATAGTCGATTACCAATCATAAATAAATGAAACGGATGAAGTGGGAGCCGAAGAATAAAAATAAAAAGAATATAGCTTAATTTTTCACTTAAAAAATACAGGGGTATGATTATTTTTTTATTTATTTTATTTATTTATAAAGAGGACAGCCCACAGTACATGCGTATAAAACATAATGATTGTTTCATTAAACAAGAAATCATCATAATATCAAAAACATGTACCTCTTACGTGCTATACCTACATGCAATATGTATTGCTCGACTGCTTATTAATGTTTTTGAGAGAATAAGTTAAATGTGTTTGGTGAGGATGTTTAAGTGTGTAGGTATTAGATGTGGCAGTGAACGGTGGACCTTATAATTTTTGAAACCTAAACCTTATGATTTCTGAAATTGTGAGTTTCTTTATGAGCTGAGATATGTACGTAAACTACATCATGGGAAGTATCAAAGATGTCTAGCATGTATTTGAAAGATTTAGATATTTGAAAGAATAGTGATTAAGAATGTATAAATAACTTTCATAATTTTGATGTTCTTACGGTGGAATTGGGGAACGTTGCTTAGCCAACACAGGTCATAGGCTCTAGGCTTCCCTATAAAGATTTCCATACACATTTCTCATATAAATAGCTTCGTCTATGCGAGACTTCTATAATTTTTCATAATTTATTTTGCCTCCCCTTGCGTGAGAAACCCCTTCACGGTGAGAAAACTCATCAAATGATACACAAGATTAGAGAAATTAATTGTGTAGTTATTATAATCTTTTTGGATTAGATATCTTGAAAGGAAAAATTGTTTATGAAAGGAGTGCTCGTCGAATTGAAAATGGGAGGATTGTGATATCCTTTGATACCGATTATAATTGAGCGCGATTGTGCGCCAGGATCTGGAAGAGTACTGAAACAGCAGTAGATAATCCTTTGTATTTGAGCGAACCGTTCACTATTGTCGGCAGTTGTGTGGTACGGTTAGGGGAAGTAATTTTAATTACAAGGCCGCAAACCTCGACAGAAGTGAAAAAGGCTGTTTTAAATAATTACATTTAAGGCTACAATAGAGTCGAGGTATATTGTAAAAATTCTAAACGAAAATTAAATTACTAATGTTTATATTCCTTATAAAAGGCTATACATTAACATATAATATAATATTATAATCTGCTTACTCCACAAGTATTTTTTTATGTGTATTGTCACGTATTTTCCCACGGGAGTAGGCAGAGACGATAGATCGCTACACTATTTTGTCCCGACATACAACTCACGCCTCATCCACATTCATGCATCTCCTGACCATCCATCCAGCCCAAGCAAATAAATCAACCCTTTTTTAATACTATTAACTATGCTAAGATCTAATACTATTAACCATGATAAGATTGACATTCTTTCCTAATATCTTTACTCTATCATTAATGGATTCGTCACACATAGGTTTAAGTGATCTCTTCTCTACTTTATTCGGTCTACTTTCTTTCCTTTTCTGCCAGCTGTTGTTATGAGAAAGACATCGAGAGGAGAGTAGATTCTAATTCAAATATATCTACCGAGGCGAAACTAGCGGCATATAATGGAATGGTATCAACACTGATGTATAGAAGTGAATCCTGGAGCTGGCAGAAGAGGAACGAAAGTAGACTTAATGCAGTGGAGATGAGATCCCTTAGACGTATGTGCAGCAAATCCATTTATGATGGAGTTAAGAATGAAGATTCTATGAAGGAATATAAAGCTGATCTTAGCATAATTAATAGAATTAAAAAAGGGTCGCTCAGATGGTTTGGACATGTTGAGCGAATTAGTGAGGTAACAATGGTAAAAAAGATATACAGGATGTACCAGAGCTAGCAGCAGAAACTTGGCCGGTAGATTTCTGCCTATGTTATGAATCTAAAATGTTCAAGCAACCATGGTCTAATATCAATAGTTATGGAGATATGTAATATCAAAGTTTGCATTTTTTTTCAATATTTATTACTTATTTTTTGCAAAAAGTTGAACTATCATTACAGTAACTTATGTCGATTATAAAAAATTCATTCGCTTTAATACAAGTTGAATAAAATGATAAACGCCTTGCAAAAATTGAAAAAAAAAATTTTTACAAGGTTTTTATCATTTTATTTAAGTTGTGTTGAAGCAAATGAATTTTTCGTAATCGATATAAGTTACTGTAATGATAACGACCTTTCGGGCCGACGTTTCGGATCATCAAGGTCCATCATCAGGGCTGATGTGTATGGCATGATACCCCAGAAAACACAAACTTGAAGATTCTGAGTGGCCGTGAAAACCT